>BFEA01000366.1:1585815-1600946 GCA_003427395.1 Chara braunii | reverse complement strand
CTTCTCAAAAAAAATAGAAAAAAATACAATATGTAAAATAATAATACAAACAACTTTTGCCTGAGAGGTATGCTCAAATTCGTAACCAAGGTCGAGTGATAAATCAAAAATAAAAAAATGTTTTTTTTTTTTTCAATGTTCGAAAGGCGTTCAACTGAACACCTGAACATGTTCGGACATTCGAAAAAGCTCTTAACATGTTCGGTGTGCTATATATATATCGTCACAAATAAAACTGCCCGGTAAACCGTAGGCAGAGAGAGAGAAGAGGACAACAAACGAGGGGCTGTGACAAACTGTTTCATCGGAGTTTCACCGTATATATATATATATATATATCATATATATATATATATGCCGATATATATATGCCGTGGGTGTTCAGGCTGGGCGAGCTGATGTGCTTTTGCCCCAGGGCGACATCGACATTGACATTGCTCACCAATATCACAGTACATAAAAAAAATTTGAAATATATGTATATACTAGGCTACCAGCCGGGCCATCTGGGTCACCCTATTTTCCTGGGCGGCCCGGTTTTGCAAGGACCAGGGAAGGTCCCAGCCAAAAAAACAAAAAAAACAAAAAATTCCAAAACATCCGAAAAAAAAACTTGGTTATGCAGAAATATAAACTGAACAACTTTTGCCTCAGGGTCACATCGAAAATCTTTATCAAATTTAAAATAAAAATTAAAATAAAAAATAATTTTCCTTTTTTACATGGTAACCGCGGACCCGGACACCGGACATTTTCGGACTATTTTCTGGACTTGTGTCTGGACCGGTCCGGACAGCACTGGACACCGGACAGTGCCGGACACCGGACAGTACCGAACACCAGAAAAAAAAAAAAGGGTGGGGAGGGAGCTCACCTCGTTCGCACTTCGTGGCGGAGCACCTGCATCAAACGGTCTACGGTTTGAAAGATAGGAGCTCGACAACAGTGTACTACAAAAGACTTCCCCCCCGAAAGTTCGAAAGATAGGAGCACGAGGCTGCACGACAACAGTGTACTACAAAAGACCAACAGCAACAACAAATCAATCAATCAATCAATCAATCAATTAATCAATCAATCAATCTCCCCAAACCTCCTATCCCCCCATCTTTCCCTCTTCCCCCCTATCTCCCCGAGCCTTCCACCCCCCCTTGTCTCCCCGAACCTCGTTCCTCCCACTGCGCGCCTTCCCCCTTCCCTCCCCGAACAGTCCTCCCGGACCTCCCCGAACCTCGTGCCGAACCTTGTACCGAACCTCAGTCCTAACACCGCGCGTCTTCCCCCTCCCTCCCCAAACCTCCTCCCAGACCTCCCCAAACCTCGTACCTGCCAGTCCCCATCCCGGCCCTCTTCTGCTCGTCTCGCCCATCTTTCCCGACTCCCCGCCAGTCTCCATCCCTCCCACCCGGAGCCTCCTTCCCCCCACTCCGCACCTCCCCTCTCCGAACCTCCTCCCAGAACTCCCTGAACCTCCTCCAAGACCTCCCCGAACCTCCTCCTAGACCTCCCCCTTCAAAGTTCGAAAGATAGGAGCACAACAACAGTGTACTACAAAAGACCAACAACAACAACAAATCAATCAATCTCTCAATCAATCTCCCGGACCTCCCCGAACCTCGTGCTGAACCTCGTACAGACCCTACCCGTTGGTCTCCATCCCTCACTCCTTGAGCCTCCTTCCTCCCACTGCGTACCTCCCCTCTCCGCGCCTCCGCTCTCCCATCTGTCCCTCTTCCACCTATCTCCCCGAACCTCGTATCCCCCCCATCCCTCTCCCTACCCGTCTCCCCGAACCTCGATCCTGACACTGCGCGCCATCCTCCTCCCCCCCGAAAGTTCGAGAGATAGGAGCACGACAACAGTGTACTACAAAAGACCGACAACAACAACAAATCAATCAATCAATCAATCAATCAATCTCCCGAACCTCCCCGAACCTCGTACTGACCCTACCCGCCGGTCTCCATTCCTCACTCCCTGAGCCTCCTTCCTCCCACTGCGTACCTCCCCTCTCCCTCCCCGAACCTCCTCCCAAAGTTCCTGGCGTGGAAGAAAGGACAAAGCCGGACAAAGAGAGAGAGAGAGAGAGAGAGAGAGAGAGAGAGACTGCGTACCTCCCCTCTCCCTCCCCGAACCTCCTCNCCCTCCCCGAACCTCCTCCCGAAGTTCCTGGCATGGAAGAAAGGACAAAGCCGGACAAAGAGAGAGAGAGAGAGAGAGAGAGAGAGAGAGAGACTTACCCATCTCCCCGAACCTCGTTCCTCCCACTTCCCGCCAGTCTCCATCCCCTATCTTCCCGCCAGTCTCCATCCCAAACCCCCATCTTTCCCGGCCCTACCCGCCGGTCTTCATCCCTCACTCCCTGAGCCTCCTTCCTTCCACTGTGTACCTCCGTTCTCCCTCCACGACCTCCTCCTGAAGCTCCCGCCATGGAAGAACGGACGAAACCGGAAGAAAGGACAAACCCGGAAGAAAGAGAGAGAGAGAGAGAGAGACTGACCTGCTTCTTGGGCGACGGCGGCGTCTGGCTGGTACGGCGGCGAGGGCTGGACAATGGCGGCGGCTGGATGGTTCTTGGACGCTGGCGGCAGCTGCCTGTTTCGTCGGCAATGGCGGCGTCTTCGTGGATGGGTGAGGGGCTGCAGGGGAGATGTGACGGGCAGCAGCCGGCGGCTTCCGAACAGCACGCCCTTCAGATTCAAAAATCGGCCAGTTCGAAAATGCTGGCCCTGCCTCCCGCCACCCCACCTCAGTCTACACAGACTGTGGTGGGTCCAGCCTTCAACCTGTGTCCGGTAGGGCAAAAACACACAAGGCCTTCTATTTTTCCGGGGCCGACGAGGACCTGAAAAACGTCCTTGGCGGCCCCCTTTTTTTTTTTGATTTTTCATGGGGGGGGGCCGTTCCGGACGTCCAGGGCCGGACAGCGGACCCCTACATAATGTTTGGGGGTGTCTGGAAACCGGTCCGGACGTCCATTCTGTTACCATGCTTTTTTATTATTATTTTTTTTTCTTTTTGGCCTGGCCGGGTAAATGGACCCGCGCCACTCTGGTAACCTGGTGTATATATGTTGTTGTTGTTGTTGTTGTTGTTTTCGTTTTCGTTTTTGCTCACTGGCCATGTGACCATGGGCTGCTGACAACCGAAATTTGTTATGCAGAAAACACAGTAAACAGCATTTGCCTGGACATTGTGAAGAAGGAGGAGGAAAGAAAGAAAGAAGGGGCCGGGTAACTTCAGTAGAGTCACAAAAACGAGTTATAATTGCACTATGGGGCAAAATACAGTTTGCAATTGCACTTCGGACACCCTACCTGGACAGAAAGCTGGGTTGTATACATTGCCCCGACTGCAATTCGCAACTGTATCTTGGCCCGTAGTGCAATTATAACTCATTTCTGTGACTCTGGCCTAGTTTCCCGAAGAAAGAAAGACGCAAAGAAAGAAAGAAAGAAAGAAAGAAAGAAGAAGAAGAAGAAGAAGAAGAAGAAAGAAGAAGAAGAAGAAGAAGTAGAAGAAGGAGGAGAAGAAGAATGGGGGCAGGGAAAGGACGGCTTGAAGGGCCATTGCGGCCCTCCCATGTGGCAGCGCCGCTGCCACGTCACAGGGTGCCAATTGCCATGTGGCATCGCGGCCCTGCCATGTGGCAATGCCACCACCAGCGCTGGTGCAGGATAGAAAGATGGTCGCTGGGCAGACTGACCGACTGACGCAATGTGACCACCCGAATGAAACCGTGGACAACTGATCGACAAACCTCCCACGCAGCAGCACGCACACACGCTCTATGGGCTCCCGAACAACGGCTATGGCGCAGGTGGAAATCAACGGGCGGGTACGCCACCACCAGCAGAGGCAATGTGACCACGCGGACGAAACCGTACAGGACCGGTCTGGACAATCGACCCAACAAGGTGTTTTCCCATTCCTATATATCGAAAACAACAACAACAATTACTAAGATCCATTTCAAAATGTGTGACGAGAACGGAAAAAAAAACACGACGCCAAATGTTTTCTACTTCTTTTCGGGCCAGGTCTTCTGTTCGCACCAACGCGGGAAAATCTGAAAGAGGCTGGCGGACGGCCACACACTGGACAGGCCTGACCGTTTCGAAGGCCGTTTCTGCAATCCGCCGCCCTCCAGCCTCTCCCGCCTGGGGCCGACATTGCGATGCCTGGGACTTTGGGAGCTCGGCTGGAAAGGTCGGCAACCTGCCGAAAATACCGCCCCTAACTTACAGCGCCTAGGGTTTTCGACTGTCCGGGAAAGTTTTCTTTAAGCCAGGAAAGGTACTGGTGGTGTAAAAGTAAGTACTTCTGCAAAATGCCAAAAAAGGTAGTTTTTTTTAAGCCAGGAAAGGAACTGGCGGTTCAAAGTAAGTACTTTTGCAAAACATGCATACTTCGTGGTCGGGTTTCTTAATCGGGAAAGTTACTGGCGGTTCAAAGTCCTTTTTCATCTGCCTTGAATTGCACTCAGCCGCGACTCCCTGACAGTCCCGAAAGTAGCGTCCTGTGCCCCGTTCAACTAAAGTGAATTCTATGCTGTGGGGCCCTGCCTAACTTCAAAAAAATCATCAAACGACGGGCCTCGCCGCACTGCTCACCAAAGTTGATAATGTCTGGTGAGTGCTCACCACCGCAGCGAGGCCTCAAAACCTCACCAAACCCAGGCTTGGCCACAGCACCTCACCAAACTTCTGTTGTTTCGGTGTCCCAACAAGCCCACTAAAGACACAGGAAAAGAACAAAACGTCGGTCCGGACCAGCAGTCTGGATGGGCGGAAACCTCACTCACCAAAGTCGTGTGTGCTGAAAAGCTCCTACCAATTGCAGGCTGGGAGTTATTTTCTCTTTCTGTTTTCCCCAGTAGGCCAATTTTCCACATCAGCAATACGTCTACTGGTCGCTCCACTATCCTCTTTTTTTTTTGTTCTTTTCATGATAGTAATTGATTTTTCTGCTTCGCAAAAGAAAATTATTATTTCCAGTGTTTCTTCTCTTTTATTCATACCTGACATATGGACTTGGGCTAGCTACACAGGGAGCATCGCAGCAAAGGAGGAAAAAATTGGCAGTGTATGGGTCTCGCTCCACTACTCTCGACTCACGAAAAGTTTCGTGAGTCCTAGAGCTGTCAGACGTGCGAAACTCTCGAAAAAAAAGTCTTGGCTCCACTTACTCTAGACGGGTTTGCTCGAGATGCAGTGGCGGAATGAGACGAGCTCTCTGACTGCACTAAAAGACAGCGCCGCCCTATTCTGATGGTCGGGACACGAGGCGCACTCACAAAAAAAAATGGTCGGAGCGGGGGTATGAGGGAGGACACTGGAAAAGCATGTCGTCGCAGGCTGGGCACTCTAGACACTTCGAGAGTGCTTTCTGACAGCTCTCGAAAGGCATTTTCGAGAGCACCTAGCTAGAGTGAGTGGAGCGAGGCCTTACTCTCAAAATTTCGAGAGTATAGAGTAGTGGAGCGAGACCCTATCTTGCGATTATCTAGCGCATCATATATTCATTCTCATGTCGCATGTTGTGGTGAGAATCGTTTTCTTTCGCGCAGACCCTGGGTCTCGTTCCACTCCTCACCAAGCTTTCAAAATGAGAATGAATCTTCCGCAGAACATGGAGAGATACACTGCCAATTTTTTTGTCTCGCTACTCACCCAAGCTTTCAAAATGAGAACGAATCTTCCGCCAGAACATGGGAAGATACACCGCCAATTTTTTTTTTCTGTCTTTTGTGCATGTGGTCTCTTCTATTTTTGGGCCTTGCTACACTTCCCACAAAATATACATTGTTCGAATGAGGCTTGAACCCCACCGCACGGCGGCTGGAAACTTTTGAGCTCATTTCGGGACCCCATCAGGCCGCCACACTCAACTTTTTACAACTGCCAACCTCGTTTTCAGACCCCACTGACCGGGAAAACTGGCCTGGAAAGCAGGCGAAAAGTATTTCTGCTCGGCTGGCGGCTGGACAGCCCATCGCCAGGTGCCGCAAAATTTTATCCAAGGGCGGAACGAAACTGGACGGGGCCTGCGGATGCCAGCCGCTGGCATCGGAGCGCCAGATCAGGTGGTCCAAGAAAGGTCTCGGGTTATGTCCGTTGGTTCGCATGTCTCACCGGGTCTGCAGCGGGTGTGCAACTGCCGGTCCTTCTAGGTACGTCCTGGTTTTTGTTGAGTTCCAGCGCCCGCCCCACTCTTTCCTTTTTCGGCTGGCCACTGTCGTGTCTTCCTATTCAGGAAAGGACCCCCATGGAAAGGACCCCCATTTCCAGTACCAATAATTGCACTGGTGGTGGGGTGTTTTTTTGTCGAGTTCCAGCGCCCACCCCACTCCTTCCTTCGGCTCGCCACCATCGCATCTTCCTATTCAGGAAAGGACCCCCATTTCCAGTACCAATAATTGCGCTGGCGGTTGGGTGGTTTTTGTCGAGTTCCAGCGCCCACCCCACTCCTTCCTTTTTCGGCTGGCCACCGTCGCGTCTTGCTATTCGGGAAAGGATCCCCGTTTCCAGTACCAATAATTGGACTGGCCGTCGGGTCCGCTCAAAAATCCAGTTCTCTTTTCCAGAACTGGACTGTCGTTCTTCTGCGCGCTCGAAAGTTTCCAGCTGCCGTGCAGTGCGGTCCAAGCCTCTGAACCTTCGCTGGAGCATGGAAAGATTTTTGTGTTTCCTGCATGTCAGGAGTACTGGAGCGGCTGAATCTTTCGCTGGAGCATGGAAAGATTTGTCTTTCCTGCATGTCAGGAGTACTGGAGCAGGGGTGCAGATGCAAGTGTCAGCAACTTTTCCGTCGTAAGTGTCCATGCTGAGTTGTCTCATAGTCAAAGCCGAACTGCGATATGCGCTTTTCCTATTCATTATGCACTCCCTTTTCCCATGACAAGTGTCCATGCGGAGCTGTCTCATTCTCAAAAAGATGAATTGCGATCTGCATCGTTCCTATGCATTATGCGCTCTCTCGAGTGTCTGCGATTTGGCATGGGAAGATTTTCATTCGCGTGCCTTTTTCCTTTTTTTTTTTTTTTTGTGGAGCCTCGCGCCAACTGTCTTGAAACCAGGGGTTGCAGACCTCCCCCCAAACGGGGCCCTAACTCACCAAAAAAGTGATTCTCGGCCATGAGGGGAGTGGTGGCGATGGCTTTGAGATATCATCATTGAACTGACCAGCCCCAAAGAATTCGAAACGATTTTATACTGGTTATCTGATTGAATCTGGATTCGAATATGGGTCTGTATTTCAACAGTTCTTAGGGTACCAATTGGGCTAGGCCTGTTGGTAGTTAAATGCAGTGAATAACCAAATGCTACTAAAATCTTTGTGTGTATTTTCTAAAAAGTAAAAGGGAAATACAACAATCCTCAGTGAAAGGCTCTGCATACTACGCAACGTCGGAGACAGGGACTCGCTACAACATGAAATGAACGTAGACAGCACTCCTGGCTTGGTGCCTTCGCAGGGACGAGTTCGAGGCTGCACAGCCAAACACAGGATGAACACTCTGTCAGAGTGTCCTCCCATGGATGTCAGAGTGTCCTCCCACAGAATGTCAGAGAGTCCTCCCACGGCTGTCAGAGTGTCCTCCCACAGAAGGTCATGATGGCACAAGCACCCTTGAAACCATACCCCACTCCAAGTGGGGTATGTGGTTCAATGGAAGATGGGCAGGGTAGGGGGATGTATTCCGGCGGACGGATTTTTTAGCACCTTTCTTGAACCAAAAACCAAAAACGAAAGTCTTTGTATTTTATACACCTAGGAACAACCCCTGGATGTGCAGCTCCCCATGCATCTCAGACGTTGCCTCAGGTCACACACGTTGAGCTATAAAAAATAAAAAAATAAAAAAAAAAAAACAAAAAAAACTCCGTTTGGTGAGGAGTGCGGCGAGGCCCCGAGTATGTAGACCACCTCCCATAGGTTTATGTGGGACCACTTTCGTGTATCTCGACATTTCAGCTGGACTCTGCACCTGGACCAGAATGGCTGGCTAACTGGCAGCTGAGACTGGATCTGACCTCCGCAGGGGGATTTTTTTGCAATTTTGCAGGCCAGAGGGATACGACTGAAATTTCCCTTGGTGTACAGAAAACGTTCCCGTGAAACTCAGCGGCCGTGTAGGGATTTCACAGCAACGTGCGGAGGCACTAGAGGCCGTGTGTTCAGTTGTTGACGTAGCAGAGCAGCGTAATAATTGTACCGAATGCTATCGGACCGGCGAGGCGTAATAATTGTAATTGTACGAATGGTATCGGACCGCATGTGGACTGACATCAGGTTAGGTACCTCGTCGTCGTCGAAGATTGTCCGCAACGAATTTGGCCATTTACGGGCCTGGTGGGTAAGGTGCCTCCTCTTCCTAGGGAGATGACACACGTCCCAAGGAATTTCCTACCTTGCCAGGCCTTGGGACGAAGACGGGAAAGTCCTAGGACGTGGCCGTTGGTCGTCCGTCGGCAAGCACGTACATCACTTCCGTATTTTTTCTTTTCTTTTCTTTTCTTTTTCATCACTTTTTTCTGTGCCGGTTACAGCGGCTTATATTTTCCTACCGGTCGCAACCAATACGCTGCTGCTCCGCTCCTCTCCCGGGGGTTGGTCCCACTACCAAAGAGGATCGGATCGGATGCCCGAATCTGGACGTAATTGTGGAGAGTGCAGGAAATCGAGATTGAACTGCTTTTCTGCACCTCTGCATAAAACTCATCCAGATGCAGGAGCTTGATCCTATCCTCTTTGCTAGTGGGACCTCGGCCCCGGGGCTAGTAGGTCCCTCTTGCACGAATTAAGAGATACTGACCGTAGATAGCAAAGATCAACAGCCGAAATCTCCTAATTTTTGCGCAAGTGGGACCTTGCCCCCGAAAAGAACGCACCCTGACCATGAATATAAACAAGCTGTCCTCCCTGTCCGACATAGCGATGATGATGGGGGTGCCTTGTGCTCGGGGGAAGACGGTATAGGATCACAGATCCTTCGGCACGCACGTCAAAGATTGGAAAAATTCACAGGAAGATCAGCATGGCCCCTGCGCAAGAATGACACGTACAAATCCGAGAACGGTCCACTCAGAGAAAGAAACACAACCATTGCATGTCCATGGCTTTCATTTTTTTTATTTTTATTTTTGCCAACAGAAATTCATGTCGTGTCCATGTTCTTACCTCAAGGGGAAGCAAACGATCAAAAAATAAATTAAGGAATGGAGCGACGATGGGCCATCCTCGATGTCCCGTTGCGAAAAAAAAACAGCATCCTCCTCATCAATCATCCCCACCTATCATCATCATCATCATCATCAATCATCACTAAACATTGGAGTTGGAGACGTTCTCTCTCTCCTGCATTCCACGTTGGAGGCGTTCTCTCTCCTGCATCCCACGTTGAAGGCGCTCTCTCTTCTTCTGCATCTCACGTGCGATTAACACTTTACCAGACTTCCCACACGTCAACAGCCAAGCTCCTTCATGGATTATCAGAGAGAGCGTCAGATTTCCCCTCCGCGCATGGAAGTGGGGCCCACCACGGATCGTTAGAGCGATCGTCCGACTTCCCCCCACGCCTCCGCAACAGACCTCATGACACTACCAAGCATCGCTCCGAAGCTCCCGATCCCGTCCGCCCGTCGTCGTCCGGCTCTTCGTCAGGATTCCATTGCTCCGACTCTCCGCCGCTCTTCCTGGTCCTTCTCTTAGTCGGGATCCCAACTCTCGAATCGCGCTCGAACGTAGTACGTGTGGAGTTAGCCTCTACCTAACAGCGAAACTTTCATAAAACGACAAATGCGTTAGGGAGGGGGGCAGGGGCGGGGGNAGCGGCGGCAGCGGGGGAGGGAGGGGAACAAGCAACCGTAAAAGACAAGGAAAAGGACAAAGGGAGACGATCTCATCTCTTCGTTTTGTAATTGGGGTGGCTTCTCTGCCGTAAAATAATCCGAATAAAAATCTGTCACCTTCTGATTTACAAATACCAGTTGCTAAAAATAAATTTGGCGAGAACCATAAGCGCCTGCACTACCTTTGGGAAAAAAAAAAATAAAAAAAAAATAAAAATAAAACTGGCCGGTTTCTGTCACAGTTAAAATACACATCCTTCGCCTTCTAACTTGAAAAAAAATACTGGAGTTGATGACCAAATGGAGACACACAGCACTTGTACCAAGTACCCGTGCCTGCATGCTGATCCTCCTCTCCACCCTCCATTCCTAATCTTCCCGCCTCTCGTCCTCCCATCCCATTCTCTCTCTCTCTCTCTCTCTCTCTCTCTCTCTCTCCCTAATTTCCCACCTCCATCCTTCTCTCCCACGTTAGCATATCGCCGCCATAGCTTCACAGAGCAATTTTGCCTTTGGCTTTCTTCTCTCGTTACCCGTTCATCATTCCTCTTTCTCTCTCTTCCGCCTCGTCCTCCTATGATCTAAGTATCCACTGCCCTACACTTCTTCCTCCAAATTTCCTCCGCTAGCCGCGCCCGCCCCCCCCCCCCCTCCCCCCTACCCTCCCCCCCCTCAAGCCCGCCTTCAAGCAGCCTTGAAGATGCTGGCGTTCTGGTCCTTCTGATCATCCATCCTTCCCGCTTCTCCCCCTCCTCCTCCTCCTCCTCCTCCTCCTCCTCCTCCTCCTCCTCCATCTCCTGTTGTTTGCAAACCAACGACTCTCCTGGAACTCTCCATGCGCATCTCTTCCACCAGCTCCCCCAGCGACGTCCTTCTCTCCGCCGACGCCTTCACATCCTGCGCCTGTTTTCTGTTCATCCTCTCCCTCAACTGCAGCGATAACGACATACTCGACAGCTGCGTCTGAAGATTCCTCATGAATGCTATGGGGTCTGTCATCTCCGCGGGCAGAGCGTTCGTTTGCCGCCTGAACAACGCTTTCTTGGGTATACTTACAGCTGCGTCTATGTTGTGCGGCAGGCCTCTATGCCTACCCAGGAACATGATGAACACCATAACGACCTTCGACACCGTATGGAACCCCCCCGCGAGACTGTAGTTCGGTGAGTTGGGGCTGCACATCGATTCTGGATCGAGCGGATCTTCCCGGAAACATAATCCTGTCGACACTCCTACATTGCCAAACCCGCTCATGACCTCAAACAAGATGTTCATGAACGTGAAGTTGGCATCTGTCCTGATTTTCGATGCTTCCACCACACAGATCAAGAACACCCCAATGAACGCCAGGAACGCATCCTTCCCCAGCAGCCCTACCGCCTGCCACTTCAGACTGTTCGCCACCACCTTCGACTCCCAGTCTACAAAGGGTAACCCTATCTCCCCGTCGTGGTATGCTTCCTGGGGCTCGCTCGAGTGTTGTCGCGCAAGAAATACCGGATACACGGCGGTATACATGAACCCCGTGTAGAGAACCGTCATCGCCGGATTGAGCAGCTGAATGTTAAGCACTTGGAAGCCGCCGTTCCTCGCCGCGATGGACTGAAACAGTCCGTGAGAGATTTTCTGGAAAGAAGTCTCGTCTACGTACTGTTTGTTGTGCCAGTCGAGAATGTAGAACGAGATAGACTGCAAGCCCGTGATGCCCATGACAGCCACGACCAGCCATTTCGTTTGAGAACTAGGAAACAGATGGGTGAAACACTTCCGCGGGTGGTCCAGCAAATACTCGTACACGTGTTTCTTGCTCTTCGAAAAGCGGTACAGCAGCAGGATGAGACCGCGCATCGTCGGCGCGTACAGACTTTGTCCGACGAGCATCAGAATTCCAATGACTACAAGCATGCTCGTGCATTTGCGTAAAGGCATGAGGTTGGCGGGAACTATGGACATGCCTAGGTTGTTGAAGGCGGCGAACGCGTGGAACAAGGAGAAAAAATGCAGGTTGGCGCCGGTGGAGTCTACGACCCTCCTACTTAAAGAAGAGGTGGACAGAATGATACTCAACGAAATCCAGGCAAAGAGGGTCCAGAACAAATAGTATAAAGGCACTAACTTACTCAATTCTACCAGAGCAAGGTACTCGTCAGATCGCCGCTTGTGGTAATCCAAAGTCTGCCATCCGATGTTGAAATCGGCGCGCAGTTGCACATCATCGTCAAGGCCGAACGTAACCGTCATGCTGTTTGAATTGTCCGCAACACTTCTTGGAAAACCTGTCGACGAGCTACTTATCCCTCCTCCTCGACTTATCCCTCCTCCTCCTCCTGCTGGCTCCTCTACGGATGCCGATTCTCTGCCCCGTTTTTCTGCTCCTCTTCCGCCTCCACGGCGCTTAGTCACAGCATCATGGACTACCTTGCGTGCTTGTTCCGCCAGGAAATTAGCGTCCCACGTGAGGCTATGATCTAGCCGTTTCCTGCCGGCTCTCGTCTGTGTCTCGGAGTTTAGCTTTTGGCGCAATCCGTCGTCTCCTCTTGGGATCCATCTCCGAGCGAAAGGCTGTGCGCGATCCTCGCCGAAGGAAGACCCCGCCTCCTCCTCGACCTTCCCACCTCCACCTCCTCCTGCTGCGGCGCCTCCTAGTACCGGGCCGACAAATCTCCCCCCCGAAGCCACAACCCCGCGGCTCCCAGCTGTCCAGTCCACCTCTTCTCCTCTTGTGCTTCCTCCTCGCTCAGACACAGCCCTTGAAGGTGCAGAGGGCACGTCACGGCCTGTGCTCAGCGCCTGTCCTGCACCCTTGCCAAGGGTGCGCGTCGACTGCTGGTCGGTTATCACGCAAATTGGCGGCCGTGAATCTTGTTGGTAATGAGGATCCTGCTGCTCCAGACCCTTGTATGGTGCTGCGTCCATCTCCTCCTCCCCCTCAGATTCTTCCGCCACCTCCCTCAATTTGCGCCGGAAGTAGTGCCGCCTCACCAACACTGGCCCCAAGGACGTTAGCACAGTCCCTCCGATCGCAGTCAAACACATCAGCAGAACGAAATCTGCTGTCCTCAACACAGTCATATCCAGAGTGACCAAACCCGTCGTGGTCAAAGCTGACGTCGAAAAAAACAAAGCATCAATGAAGTCCATGTGAGTCTTGTGATCAGGCATGTTCTCCGGATTCTTGGGCAGCGCCCACAAGATCAAGGCGCCCAAAAAGCTCAGAGTCAGGAAATACAAAAGATGGAGGCGGTAAAACGACGCCCTCTTCCGCATCGCCCGATTGAGACCAGCGGCAATTAACAAAAGAACACGCCATAGCTCTCGAAAACAACACAGAATGCTGCGCACAGCCCGCCCCAGGATCTTTCTACTGAGCGAAACCAGAGCCCTCAGCTTTCGTGAACACGATAAGGCTCCCCTCCTGATTGCTTTGCCCACCGAATACAGTCTCTGCCATGCTGGTCGTGCTCCTCGAGTCCCAGACGCCGCCGTCTTCGCCGACCGGTCGCGCACACAGTCGAACGTCAGGTAGACGGCGGCGGGCGCACTGAAGCAGATCCCATCTCCTCCTCCAGGTGCGGCCTCCTCGATCGACACCCGGTGAGTCGAGGCACCACCTCCTCCTCCTGTTGCTGCTTCCGCTGCTGCTCCCGCTGCTCCTCCAGATACCACACCAGCCAATACCTCTTCCCGGTCGACGACTCCTTCCCCCGCCGCCATTTCGCTTGAGCCAGTCCAATCGATTCCCAGCCCGCCTGGTGTGCCTTTGATGTCCCCTGGCTTCTCTGACAACGTTTCCGTCATCAGACATTAACCGCGGCGGCACACACCATGCAGAGGAAAGATAGAGCCAATAACTATGAGAATCTAAGCACTCTCCCTCCCCTTCTTTCCTCAACTCCGGCCCTCTCCTTCCCTCTCAACTCCCTCCGCCTCCTCGTTCCCCCCCTCCACCTCTCCCTCCCCATCCCCCTCCAACTCTCCTCCTCCTGCTGTTGATGTCATTTAACCCCCACGACACCGGTTGTCATGCTAAATCATCCATCTCTACGGATCGCTTAGCGAACTCCTCTTTTCCACTTCCAACGGTGCCACTTCGGCGTCCACTCGCTTCACCAAAAGCCAACCTCTCTCTCTCTCTCTCTCTCTCTCTCTCTCTCTCTCTCTCTCTCTGTGTGTGTGTGTGTGTGTGTGTGTGTGTGTGTGTGTGTGAATCAATTTTCCATTCCATTCTATTCTATCTATTTGGGCCTCGATGCACTACTGTCGACATGCACAAATGACAAAAATCATGGCCGTGTATCTTTACCGGAAGATTCACTCCCGTTTTGCACATTTCGAGAGTAGTGCAGCGAGGCCCTTTGCCTGTGTCTACCCATCTGGCGATCCATCATACTCCCTGGTATCGCCCGGGACACCCCGCGCGCATTTCGATCAGACGCGATGAGTTCCCCGAAAAAAAAAAAAAAAAAAAAGAGAAGCCCTGAGTTCGCTGGTCGTGCATTTCAGACACCGAATGCCATGGGCGTCGCTCCACTACTCTCGTTTACGCACAAAAGACAAAAATCACGGCGGAAAAAAATATATAAAAAAAATCATGGCGGAGCGATTTTTTTTCTTTTTTTTTCTTCTCTCAATGTCACCTCACACCACCTACCCACCTACCACTACTCCTGATTGTAGGCATACGGGGAACCCCGTAGCATCCAGAACCCTGTTCACGAGAGAACATGCATCCGGGGGCTGCTCCCGATACCGGCTGGTAGGAGACAGCCGGTAGCATCAGAGACCATGCCAACTAGACAAATCCCTGTGCCTCCCCTCAGGTGGTGGTCCCCTCCCCTATGAACATCAGCAGACTCTGCTCAATGCCGATCGGGGGATCCAGTGGTCAATCTCTAGGTGGCGGGCGCCAAGCATCCCCACAAAGGTACATGAGGCCAATGGGTATATATATCGTCAAATAGAACTGCCCGGTAAACCGTAGGCAGAGAGGGAGAAGAGGACAACAAACGAGTGGCTGTGACAAACTGTTTCGTCGGAGTTTCACCGACTCATCAGGAGGCTGAACCCTCAACAGTCTGCAGAATCCCCTCACTGATTACACTGTTAATGATAATCTACCTTAACCAAAATCAAAGTAGACTATCACTCACCCACACCAGATGGAAAACTCTACAGACTGTCGGTTCACACCCCATCACAAGCCAGCAATATATACTCCTGATGAGTCGGTGAAACTCCGACGAAACACTTTGTCACAGCCCCTCGTTTGTTGTCCTC
>BFEA01000366.1:1566982-1577059 GCA_003427395.1 Chara braunii | reverse complement strand
TGGCTGAACTGCTAGAAAAAAAACAGCCCGAGTTTCTAACTGCTAAAATGGAGTTTCAACTGCAATTGAAACTCAGACCCTGACTAAACTGCAAAAACGCAGTTTCAAATTCAATTACAAACTGTAACCCTGACTGCGCTGTAATTTTCTCTTCTTTTTATTTATATTTCCTCATTTTTTTTTAAATTCGAATTATCTTATTCCCCACCTCCTTTTCTCATTCTCTGATTTATTTTAATTTTTTTATTTATTTATTTTGAAAATTCCTAGGTTGTTGGATCGGACGTCCAAAACCCTCTTGACCGTAAAAACTAGGCTTGACAATCCAGGATCTCCGACTGGCCTGACCGTCCGGGATGCGATCGGATAGGGGTGATCGGACAGGGCGAAAAAAAAAAAAAAAAAAAAAAAAAAAGTTCTCAGAAAAATGTGAAAAAAAAATATATGTTATGTAACATAACAATACAAGCAACTTTTGTCTTGGAGTCATGTTCAAATTCGCAGTCAATCATGAGTTAAGAATCGAAAACCAATTTTTTTTTATTTTTTTTTACGATTTTTTTTTTTCTTTCCCGGACGACGGGGTACCGGACGTATGGGGGAGACGTCCAGGAGAGAAGAACGGCCCCCAGACCATTGGTAACCTAGGAAAATTCGAATTTCTTTGCGGCACCTTCAAAATCTGATTAGGAGTTAGTCATTTTTGCTTTCGGCACACATTTTGACCCCGTGGGGGTAACGAAGTGGGCCAAATTTTTCTTCTTTTGGTTAATCTTTTCGGCACATTTTGACCGCTTGGGGGTAGCAAAGTGCTGGCAAATTCCTAATTTTACTTAGTCTTTTTCTTGACGGCACACTTCGACCCCATGGGGGTTGCTGCCGAATATTTTGAAAATTTTCAAAACTTAATTTATCTTCACTCTCCTTCACCTCCTTATTTATTTATTTATTTATTTATTTATTTATTATTTTTCTGAAAATTTTAATTTATGGCATTTTGAAAGTTAGTGTGCTCCTCTTGCTCTTTCCTGCCTCTTGGCATATTCTTGACCCCATGTGGTATTTTGAAAGTTAGTGTGCTACTCTTGCTCTTTCCTTCCTCTTGGCATGAGTTTGCGTCCAGATCCGCTACTCCTTATCCAATCCTACCCTCTCTCTCTCTCTCTCTCTCTCTCTCTCTCTCTCTCTCTCTCTCTCTCTCTGATTCGCCCCCGCACCTACCTTGATGTCATACCTGGCTTAACGCACACTGAAAGAAGAGAACAAAAAAAAAAAAAAAATGCATAAAAAAATATAAATGAATCTTCCGCGAGAAAATGGGAAGATTCATCATTACTTCCACAGTCACTGTCGCTTTGCGCTCGACCCGTTCTACACCGCGCAGCCCCTACCACCGAACCCGGCCAAACCACTATCCCATAGACAAAACTAACATTGTCATCGTGCTTACAACGCCCCGAAACCCCAACCTACTATTCTAGGTCACTCGAGTGGTTGCAATAGATTCCACTCTGCCATAGCCGTCAGGTCGACATCTTCGCGCGGCCCCCTTCATCTACTGACTTCTATTCTACTAACCTATTGCCTGTCCTGAGCCCGGATTCGGGGTCGCCACTCTTCAAAACCCCCGAATCGACCCTCCGCTCGCCCGTTTTCATTGAGAAACGGGCGAGATCCGCTATCCTCTCCGCAACTCCTTCACTCCTCCGCCATCGCCTCACTTCGGTGCACTAATCTTCCTTACTATCCTTTTTTCTGCTAGTCTAATACCAAAACTAACTTCACTACTGAAAACGCCCCGCTAGAAAAACCATACCTTACTTCTTTCCCCGCTCAAATCCATAAAGGATCGAGCGAATAACAACTCCTTCCTCCGTGCTCACATCTACCTCCGCCATCTCCAAACCGAATGCACCTAGCCCGGTTTCCGTCCAGGTTCACTCTCCCCTTCCACTACCTTTTCCTCACCCATCGCCTCTCACCCGCTGCTACGTAGCGCTGCCCGGTACAACCCTTACCGCTGCCCCGCTGTGCTATCTACTTTGCCCGCTGCTGTCGGGCCAACCTCACGTCCGCTCCGCTCGCTCGGTTCGTCGTTGCCTCCCTCAATCCCGAGAGCGCTCCGCAGGGACCTGCCCGATGACGTTGGTAGCCTACGAAAACTTATGAGGGGCCCGCCGCTGCGGCTTAGACTAGTCTTTTGCCTCTGTACCCCTAGCCGATAAACGCTGCCCGTAACTGCAGCGTTGTGCGTCTCACTCACTGCCACCAGTTGGCCCGCTTGAGCAGGGTCATCCCAACGGGCAAACCTCCATACGGGCCGAGGTCACGAAGTTGGGAGTGTCGGGCCTACTGCAGATTTTGAGGGTTGTCGCAGATACCAAGGTAAGAAGCTTGGGCGCCGGGGTGGAACTCCGTTAGCATACAGCCTGCAGCCTTCGCTATTGCACCCCGGACTGTCCTGCCTAGGCACTTTTAGCCACCTTTCGTACCCCATCGACACACTCAAACTTAAATTATCCCAATCACGCACCTGCCCTTATGTACGTTGCACCCTTGGTTCACACCTTCAACGACGGCATGATAGAAGGAGGCGCATAGTCAAAGTCATCGTCTGCCGTGGTGGCCCCTTCGTGGAGATTGTCGCGTCCGACCTTAAGATAGGTCAAAGCATAGGTAAAAAAAAAAAAAAAAAAAAAATGACGACGCCAAACAAAGTAACTTTCAGTACCACTTTGCCCCTGCTGATGGTAAGACCAAGGGGGGTCGCCCCGCCGGGCCCTCCTCACTATTCCAATATTCCTGTGCCGTCGCCGCTCGGTCTCGATCCCTGAATCTCCTTGATGCAAGTCCGATGTCGTAACCGCCATTGCTAGGCTCAAGTCTTGGTCTAGCTCCGACGAACACCTAAATTAAAGCAACACTGCGCGACGCATAGACCTACCACAGATGCTTCAAAGCCTCCTCGTTGTCAATGTCGTCCTCCATAAGTACGCATAGGTCACAGGCGAGCACATCAATCACCGAGACATAATCTCTTTAATCCTAACTTAATCTAAAAACAATTAAAAAAAAACGGTCGGTGATCACGCCCACTCTTTAATCATCAACAGGAAAAAGAGATCACGCGCGCCTTCAGTCTGCGCGCCCACTCACTCTCTATTCTAGTCAACCAAATCAGTCAGCATAGATCATAGACTCAATCGCCCCTCGCGTGGTATACTTAAACTTTAAACCAAACTTATTTTTTCCGTCTTTTGCAAAAACCAGGGCAAATACCTTTGTAAGGGTATTTCCACCGACAGCTTACCGAACCATATTAAGCGACGTCCCCGTCGCTACGCAAGATCGAAAAACTATAAATCCATCCGACTCCAAAAATGTTAATGAGAAAGGAACCAATCCGATGAACCGACAGACTTAGGTTTGAGGCCTCCAACAATCCAAACCCTTACAACTATATGCTGCCAGGGTTCTAACCTGGGTCTCCATTGTCCCACACTAGGACGCAGGTGTACTGGACATACGTACTACAACACAAGTTCCAGCGGCCCCTCTTAACTGTCCTCTCCCCTTCGTCCTAGACAAACGTCGGCTTCTCGTTACGTGTCCTTAGTAGACCCTGCGAGCAGGGCCATAACCAAGGACGATGGCCCTTACCGATACCTTCGAAGGCACTCTCAGTTTCCTCCACTAATTCTCACAATCAAATATATGTATATATATATCTTATCTCAACAGAACTCCTGCGGTCTAGTACAGGAAGGCTAGGTCGTCATCTTGGTCCACCGTAGTCTTGGTGATCGTGCCAGGTGTACGACCCACCACGTTTGTTATTTTAGCGGTAGTGCCCTCGCAGGTTGCGCCACTATAGGTTTTTTCTCCTGATAAGTATTCAATCAGGACTAAAAAAAAAACTCCACTCCTATCCCATGCCCCCCCGCGGCAGGTAAAACCCTCCTGGGTGACCACACCCCTTTAAGTCTTTACCCCTTTTGGCGAGATGTGGGCCCGCTGCCAGGTTGCACTGGTCAGCAACCAACACTAGGGGTTGCGCCCTAGTGATACTAAACTTTATCGTTACGTTGGTATTCTTATAAATGCCCAGGTCGCAACGATACAGGGCTATTGCGGGACTACGCAAAGGTCGGTCACACGTAAAAGACATTTACCAGCCCTCTGTACGTTAACACAGAGAGAACACAACAACCTCTCCACTATCACAAAACAGAATCACCTCCAAGTTCGCAAGGTCGTGACCCCCTTACTTGATCAGGGCAAGAAGACGACATATCCCGAAACATCCCCCGATGAAGTTTCTGGCGACCTTCTCAAAAATTTCAGCAATGGCCAAGCAAAATGTGGTCCTTCTCGTAAGATTTTATCATTCAAAATCAACTTACCATGCCATCAAATCTATTTACTCTCTTCTCATACGAAAGAAGTGTCTCTCAATAGGTCTCTCAGCCATCCCTTCTCTGTTTAGGATGAACTCTCATGCGACCTTTCATTAAACATATTCCCTCTCTGAAGATGAGTCTTCCAATAAGCACACGATCTCTTTCCCACTTGAGGGCGTCTCAACCATAAAATAACTGAAACTGAAAAACCAACTTATGGGTCGTTGCCACAACTCAATCCATAAACATTCGACATGGTAAATGCTAAAGTCTCAAAGACTCATAAATCCCTTAGGATTCTCACACTTTCACAAAAACAGACTGCACCCCCTCTCCTTATACACGACCCTATCACCCGCCGTGGGCAGATCGCACGAGTATACTGAAGAGTTGACAGTTCACATTCATTCACATTCACGAAATACACAGCACATGAGATGTTTCTCATACATCTCTTTCACAAAACCATCATATATCAGGATAAAACCACACATATGAGAGTGATTGTGATCGTCATATATGAAGGCATAGTCTTTAGATAAAATCTCAACTCCCCATAGTATCCCAACTGAAAAGCTAACCAATATGGTCTTGAATTACATATATATACATAGAGTTCAATGATCTCAACTCAAACTGACACCAGTATCACACCAAAAAATTGCGACCTCCCTGACCAGAGCTAAAACTAAAATAGTCTTGATCAGGACGTAATCACATCCCTCAAGATTTCAACCCGTAATCCGTGCCAAGACCTCTGTGGGAGGTTCGCCCCACCGATTGCAGGAGCTCTGCCGAGACTCAGAAGGAGTTATGGAGGTAGGGAACAGACAGGTAATCATTGACCCTCCCTCTATAAACCCAGTATAACCCCTATCTATACAACCCCCTATGTATTGGCTGAGTGTATTATATGCAACCCTACTTTGAATTTTAGTTTGACTTTCAGGACATAAACCAGAAATAAGTAAAGGAATGTATGTACAATGGCAGTTTCAGTCTTTGTTTGTTTGTCTGAAAACAGTTGTAACGAAGGGTTGCATCAAGAGGGGAGGCTGGGAGGAAGGCAATTTTGCTTGTGTTTGAACGGGTCTTATAGGGTCAGGCATTGTTTATAAGATGGATAGCCTGACTGCTATGTTTTGTTCTATCTTCTGAAGGGCCAGACATTGTTTCTAAGGCGAATGGCTTGGTCGCTGTGTTTATTTAATTGTGTCAGACATTGTTTCTAAGATGAATGACCTGACTGTTTATTTTAAGGCTTATTGATTGCTTGAATTTTTGAGAGTCAGACATTGTTTCTAAGATGAATGGTCTGGTCGTTGCTTTTTTTGGGTGGTTTCTGAACAGTCTCCGGGTCTTGACCCACGTTACTGTGCTTTTTTTAGTGCTTTGTAGAGAGGGTTGAGCATTGTTTCTAAGACGAATGACTCAACTCTTGTGGTTGTTTTATTCTGAGGGAGGTTCAGGCCAAAGGACTAGACATTGTTTCTAAGATGAATGGTCTGAGTCTGAGGCCACCGGACTATAATGAGAACAAAGGAATATGATTCTCTATAAATTCCATATATATATATGTATGAGAACAAGGATAGCCAGACATTGTTTCTAAGACGAATGGTTTGACTATAGCCTTATCACAAATGAAGAGAGTATAACTAAGAATTATAATTGAAGGTAACTTGGGCAGGCTGAGCATAGTTTATAAGACGAATGACCCAGCCCTACGCTAACTTTTGAAGATTAAGTTCAGAGAAATATATATAACTTGGTTATTTAAACAGTTCAGGGTGACTACGCATTGTTTCTAAGATGAATGACTTAGTCATATGCCCAAAGAAGAGAGAAGTAGTTGTGCAACCTGTTCGTATATAACTAAGGCAAAGAGTTGACATTGTTTCTAAGACGAATGACCAAACTCAATGCCCTATGTAAGCAGGGTATAAAGGGTTAAATCATTGAGAGACTATGAACTATTGCTTGTCAAAAGTAATTTGGGTTGGTGAGAGTACTTACCTTTATGGTTTAGCTTGCATATGGCTGAGTGAGATTACTACCTAGTCTGGGTTTCAGTTTGATAGGTAGTTGTTTTAGAGGCTCGCTACGTGCTAGAGCGATAAGAGTTAGATTCAATTCCTGCATTTTTTGTCATAGCGTTTTTTTACTTAGACCAATTTTTGCATTTTCTGAGATCATCTATTATACTTGGGCTGATATAAATTTTGGTAAGTCACTTTTCTTACGGGAAACGCTGCCAAAATTTCTAGAAATCCAAGGAGTTAGTCAAAATTTGGCTTTCCAAAGTTCAACTTGTCTAAATTTCATACATAGCTTAGTAAAAATCTGGAAAATTTCCTTTTCTTAAGGGTGTGCTGCTCAAATTTTTGCTAATTCAGGGAGTTAGACAAAATTTGACTTTGTGCAGTCAAGGACTATTTCTGTTTTCATATTTAGACTTGTATAAATTATGAAAAGACACGTTTCCTACGGGAAGCGCTGCCGAAATTTTCTTAGTTTAAGGGAGTTAGATTATATTTTGACAGATGACGACTCTGGTATTCCACCCTGGATAGGGAAGATTCTGTCGTGAGTCTACCTTTCTTTGAGCACTGGCTTAGAGGTAGGCTCAGGCTTAGGTTAGTATAATTAATTTTTGTAAGATCATGGTGGGGAAATTTGTCTCCATGGACTTATAGGTTTAATCTAGGGAATTAACATGTTTTGTGTTACAGGTCGTCATGATCGATTTGGTTCAGGATTTGGACTAGATTCAGCTTGATCCCTTGAGGATCACCTTCTGTTATCACTGATAACAGGTCGGTTGCCGATTCGTCGACTTACGACTCAACTCCAATTCCCCCTCAAATACTCAACCTAAAAGGCTTTAGCCCTGGTGATTTTGCTGTTTTCTTAAGGTTTCCGCCGGACTTTTATTGAATGGTCATTTAACGAAGGTACTTAGTATTTAATTATGGTTGGTTGGACGGAGGCTGGGGCTTGCATGGCTAAAAGCAAGGGGTATGAGTATAGAGATTGGTTGGAGTTGACTCCGTGTAATGCATGGACTTTTTTTTGACTCTTTGATGTGATTGCAGGTATGTTTTGTGGTCCGGATTTTCGATTGGACTGTCTGCGATCACACATATATATATGGCTGTGAGGAGTCCCACTATGATTGTGAGATGTGATCGTCTCATACTTATCCCCCTACACATATGTGTATCTATGCTGAGTGTTCGTGTGGCCTGAGTGAGTCTCGCTTAAGGATAAAAATTGGGGTTGGGGTCGAGAAAGGAAAGGAAACCCCCTTTATATCATTGTTGTATGCTTCTTAGGGATTCCTTAGTCGGACGTTAGTCCTGAGCCTGGATTTAAGGTCCTTGTCTAGGACATCCCAGACCCTAGACTCCGCAGGGAATAAATCTTCCCTTGTGCAGAGTCCATCTACTCTGCCCGTCGAGACACCCAACCCTAAGGCCAGAAATGTCGCGAGGGTTGAACGACATGTCCTTCAGCCGTTCAATATCGTGAAGGGCAACCCCTCACGATATATTCCTTCAGCCATTCAATATCGTGAGGCCGAAACTGCGATTACCGCGAATGACTAGCATCGCCGGTTGATGTAGGAAAGATTTGCAACCACGCAACTTTATATCAAAGTCTTGCGCGCGACGTTTCGTCATCCTAGGGTCTAGAGTTATGGGAGTAAGTGATTCATATGTGTACGTGCGTGTCTAGAGTCAGTACAGGTCGTTGGTGCCAATTGAAAAGGTTACCCAAGGTTGAGATTTTGGGATGGGGAGGCCTTCGGCCTATTTTTGCTTTTTAGAGTTATTATAGTTGGACGTTGTGGTCCGTGGCAGCCGTCAAAGTCAAACCCCTTGACTCGCTTCCAGACCCTAGGGGAAGGAGCTGGTCTCCAGGGCCATAAGAGACGATTGCCACCACAGGTACGAACCTGTGTACCACCCACTCTCTGCAGGGTGCAGAAGAGGGTGTGGTTCTCAACCGCACTTGGCAGTTGTCCAGAGTCGAGAGATTAACCCTCAAGGCGCGTGTCAGCCGACACTTGAGTGTTAAATGCGACCCTCAAGACTAACAAGGACCGCATGAGTATGGGTAGTACATAGTACGCCACCATTGAGACTTCTTGCGTATGACTCCATTGCGAGTCGATATGAGTTAGCCTTGCGTCCGCGCGGTTTTATACCAAGTCTCGCACGCGATGCCTATCCAATTTCCGCATCGGAAAGTTATCGGACGGCCGCTAAGGGACTAGGAGTGTTGTCGCGTTGTTTGTCTAGTGTCGTTCTGTATATGTATAGGTGCATGTGTGTGTGCTTTGTTTTTTTGTATGGTTGCTAGAGTAGTGTCCGCGTGGTGAGTGGGATACGTCCTAGTCGACCGACGACGAATCGCGCTTGGGACTTCAGCCCCCCGAGATGTTGGTTCGCGTACGGGTCCGATAGAGGTGTAATATCGCGCGTGCCCCCTATGCTACAGCGAACGAGAAACGCCCTCGGCTGGTCCACCTCTGCGATTGCAGTTGATCAACTTTCGTACTGTGGACTGGTAGCTCAGCGGGGATACGCCCATTGAAGGGAGGTGACAACTCCCGTAAGGTGGAGGTAAGTTGTGCCTCGCGTAGGCCCTGTCCTGTCGTAGGGGCTGGCGAGAGGTATGGGTGGCGCACTCGGCCGGAGCGGCTTGCGGAAGTTCCACGTATATTCACGACGAGGATATAGACCAGCTCCTGCGTGACGCGGTCGGGAGGGTCCCGCGCTGCCTTGTGCGGTGCCGGACCGATGCGCTTGACAACGCCCCCCATTAGTCTTCTCTCTCTGGCCGGGCCTTGCAGAAAAAGAAGACGTGACCACCTGTTCTTAATCCACCCATCCAGTCGGCCATGAGTTCTGCATTTGGTCCTAATTTCAAGTCAGATAAGCAAAGTACTACATTCCATTGATGATGTTTTGCCCTGACACCGCTAGGGGTCAAGATCAAGGTGTTGTGAAGGCCGCTTCATGCATTGGGAATGATTCCACACCTAGTCGCCCTATTCCTTATCATCCAGAAGGATGAGAGCTAATGCAGACAATGCAGAAGCAGCGTTTGACAGTGCGCATGTGTGGGTTCGTGTGTGCGTGTGTGTGGTCATGTTCGCTATACATAACTCCTAAAAAAAACATGTATGTGCCAAACTGTTTTGTCAGACTTTCACTGACTCATCAAGAGGTTGAACCCTGACAGTCCTTCCAAGATGCATGGATGTCGAGGACTCACCGTTTTGTCCAGCGTTAGCCATACCCATGAGAAAAGTGGTCAACTTTACTTACAGAAACCTTGCAACCCTAGCAGACTGTTGGTCCAAACCCCTAGCAAGAATGACAGTAAGTTTGAGAAACTAATTGGTCTGAGTCATAAATTCCACTGTACGCACCCAATGAGTCGTGGATAGTATAATTGGTCTGAGTCATAAATTCCACTTTACGCACCCAATGAGTTGTGGATAGTGTAATTGGTCTGAGTCATAAATTCCACTTTATGCACCCAATGAGTCGTGGATAGTATCCAATGGCATGACCGCTAGTACGGTCTGAACAAAATGGGGCATGTTAATGCATACCATATCCTTCTCTTTCTCTCTCTCTCTCTCTCTCTCTCTCTCTCTCTCTCT
>BFEA01000366.1:1535719-1558493 GCA_003427395.1 Chara braunii | reverse complement strand
CGAGCGCGCGCACGCGAGAGAGAGAGAGAGAGAGAGAGAGAGAGAGAGAGAGAGAGAGAGAGAGAGAGAGAGAGAGAGAGAGAGAAAGAGAGATAGAGGGTTGACAAATTGGGGGAGGATTCGCAACTGTGTTTTGATGTCGCTGGTTTACTAGGTACTTCATGGCTGTTTTGTGGAGTTCTTCTTTACAGGTTTTTTGCGTGGTTAGGGTTTCGCTTTGGCCCGGGGCATACAAGATTGGGGTTTGGTTGGACGCATACATGATTGGGGTTTGAACTTTCTTCGATGATTGCTTAGGATATAGAGTTTTCAATATGGCGTACGATTTTTTTTTGTGTTTGTATTAATGGTAGTTAGGGCTCCCTCTCTAATTAGTATATTTAGGGATTCGCAACTGTGTTTCGCTGTCGCTGGTTTACTAGGTTCTTCATGGTTGTTTTGTGGAGTTTTTCTTTACAGGTTTTTTGCGTGGTTAGGGCTTCGCTTTGGCTTGGTGCATACATGGTTGGGGTTTGGTTGAATGCATATACGATTGGGGTTGAACTTTGTTGACTGTGTGTTAATGATATTTAGTGTAGAAACTTCGATGATTGTTTAGGATGTAGAGTTTTGAATATTGTGTACGATTTTTGTTGGGTGTTTGTATTAATGTTAGTTAGTTTAATTAGGGCTCCCTCTCTAATTAGTATATTTAGGGTTTTGAATCTTTGGTAGTTTTTTCCTTTTTTAGGCTTGTTGGGCTGTCTTCAAATACCGTGGCTCGGGCTTTGCTTGGCCGAAGAGCCTTGCTGAGCTCGATAGTTGCGGCACTCTTGTGAGGGACGCTGGGCCCGATTCCCAGCTTATAATAAATTGTTTTTTTCTTTGGAAAAAAAAAAAAAAAAAAGCACAAGACTCAACACTCAGTTGCAGATTTCCCATTGGCACTTATCAGAAGGGACGTTGAGGCCGGTTCCCAGTTTGTGTTGTGCCTCAGTCGTTCATTGTTGCTCATGGGACGTTGGACCCGGTTTCTAGCAGGTGAAGCTCCCCACCAATAGAATGGAGCCCGATAAGTCAGGTAGGAGTCCATGCTCGTATCATCACTCCTACTTGACGCCACAGGATTTGTTAAGGGGGGGGGAAAAAAAAACTCATTTCATTTTTTTCTTTTTTTTATTATCCATATTTATTTTACGTATTCTATTTTTATTTCACAGCTGGTAAGGAATTTGGATGCAAAAAAAACTGGTAAAAAGTAAAGAAAAAAAAAAGTGAGTGGGCGAGCACGTTTTGACACCGTGATCTTTGGCGATTTGTAATTTTGTTGTGGCTTAGCAAAATGACTTCAAAATTTATAGGCATGTACCTCACATCATAGAGAACTCACCAAAAACAATTCAGAAATACAAATTTATTTTTAGGCCCTGAAATAAGTTTTGGCGGGGGCCAAACGCCTTCGGGTTCGGACCCCGAACGGGACCCCGAACGCCCGTACGTATGGGTTGGTGACCCTGTATATATATATATATATATATATATATATATATATATATATATATATATATATATATATACTGGGTCACCAGCCCGTACGTACAGAGGTCCCCGGGCAGACCTCCGTACGTACGGGCGCTCGGGGTCCCGTACTGGGTCCGAACCTAACGGCATTCAGCCCCCGCCAAAAATTATTTCGGGGCCTAAAAAACATTATTTGTTCTTGAATGTTTTTCTGTTAGTTTTCTATGACGTGAGGTACATGACTGTAAATTTCCAAGTCATTTAGCTCAGCGAAATAAGAATAAAAAATCGCCAAAGATGGCGGTGTCAAAACATGCTCGCCCACGTAATTTTTCACTTTTTACTTTTTGTTTTCACTTTAGTTCGGGGTCTAAATAATTTTATTATTTTTTGAAACTTTTTTAGTGGGTTTTATATTATGTGAAGTACACATCTGTAAATTTTCAAGGAATTTATCTATGCCAAAAAAAAATGAAAAATCGCCAAAGATGGCGGTGTCGAAAACATGCTCGCGCACTCACTAAATTTAATTCTCTTTTTATTTTTATTTTTTTATTATTATTAATATTTGTTTTTCGTATTTTATTTTTATTTCAAATTTGGTAAGGAATTCGGATGTAATGCTCAGGCAAATCTTGTTTAATTTATTTGTCTCCATAACATATCTTTGTTTTAGATTTTTTTGATGACCTTTGTTGTTGTTTTTTTTTTTTTTTTTTGGTCCGCGTTCGTCCCGAACGGCGGAACGCATCCCCAAGGGTTCCCATACGTTCGGGCGTTCGGGTTTGGGCATTCGGCCCGTCCCGAGCGCCGGTTACCCTATATATATATATATATATATCGTCACAAACAAAACTGCCCGGTAAACCGTAGGCAGAGAGAGAGAGAAGAGGACAACAAATGAGGAGCTGTGACAAACTGTTTCGTCGGAGTTTCACCGACTCATTAGGAGGCTGAACCCTTAACAGTCTGCAGAATCCCCTCAATGATTACACTGTAAATGATAATCTACCTTAACCAAATATATATATACATATATATATATATAGATATAGATATATATATGTGCAGGGTCACCAGCCCGTACGTACGGAGGTCCCCAAGCCGACCTCCGTACGCACGGGCGTTCGGGGCCCCGTGCGGGGTCCGAACGAGACGACGTTCGGCCCTGGCCAAAAATGATTTCGGGGCCTAAAAATAAGTTGTTTTTCTGAACTGTTTTTTGTTAGTTCTCTATGATGTGAGGTACATGCGTACAATTTTTGAAATCATTTTGCTAAGCCAAACAAAAATTAAAAATTGCCAAAGATGGCGGTGTCAAAACGTGACTATTGGTATTGCATGGGCCGGCCGCCGCTACCGCCGAAGTAACGCTAAGTTTTGAGTTAACAGCCGCCGCAGACCCCGCGCGAATGGTGTGTCTCCTCCATTCAAGGCAAGACCGAGCTACGGCCGTTAACCCTAGCCTAGCTCTCGTCTCGGCGGTAGCACGACCGAGCGGATATGGTGACGAAGAGGTGTGCTTGAAGACGGTGGTGTCCTCACGATCCGTGACAATCCATCTGCCCTACCAATTGCGTCTTAACGACTCTCCTTACTTGGCCCCTCGTGACTCAGCCCTTGAGTGGGCTGAGGAATGCTCGGCGTTCATACGAGGAGCACGTCTGGCAGCTCCATACCAGATTTGAACCTCCTCCTTTATCTACTCCAAATCCATGTCCGACAACTCTCACTGCGATCTTGGAAATTTGGGGAGCCGCCCTTCCCCCGAGCTTAGGGCTCGAGAGGCGGGCTCCTCTTTCTCCACTTTGAAGACTAGAAGTTGAAGACTGGGATATCTGTGTCGACCGGGAGCGCGAAGAACCAATCACGTCTCGTCAGTCCACTTGGAAGACTGGAAGTTGAAGACTGGGATATCTGTGTCGACCGAGAGCGCGAAGAACCAAGGACGTTTCCTCTATTGACGGTCGAGAAGGGACAAATTCTACTCTCTAAAGTGGCGGACTTCAACCTGACTTCGGTCAGGAGGTACTTTCTTAGCACAGACCTCAAGGTGGATTTAAGTGCGTTAAATTGTAATTATAAGGACAAAGACTTGTGCACACTCACCACTCGGGCTCAGGTAAAACACTGGAGTGTTTGGATTGGACCACGAGTTAAAGAGGAGTTGGGGTTGTGATGATAAGATAATCGTTCTTCTCGCCTAACCAACGCCTGTTGCCACCGACCTTTGATGCGTATCGCTCTCGAACTTTCTATGTTATTATGTATATTGAGGTCGTGATCTAGTTGAGATAGAATGGCGTCTGACAACCTGATACTTGCCCCCTCTGAGACGGACAAAGATAGAGCATCGCAAATTTTCAAGGAATGCTATAGGACAGGGGTCCTGCCTACGGGTTTGATTGTTGATGTTCCAGGTATTATTAAGCGCACAAATGACTGCGTCCGTGTCAAGATTGACTATCGTGTATTTCAAGCACAAAAAGAATGGCTCTCCAAAAATGTTGTCTCAATCTTTTCTAGGGACAAAAGTGACTCCCTCCCGGTTAAAATCAAAAGGAAACTGGTTAGAATGTATGAGAACAACTGGATTGGCATGCCCATGTTGGGCCCTGAGCCCAAACGTGGGCTGTTCCATAA
Source organism: Chara braunii (assembly GCA_003427395.1). Lineage (NCBI taxonomy): Eukaryota > Viridiplantae > Streptophyta > Charophyceae > Charales > Characeae > Chara > Chara braunii. The sequence goes on along the minus strand of BFEA01000366.1, from coordinate 1,554,350 downwards.
CGAAGGTCGCAATCTGGTTACATACGTTCCTAGTACTAACGAAGTTGCGACATGGCTCCATCAGAAACAAATGGATGCGATTTATTTTCTGGAGTTAAATATACTCTCTACTTTTGACCGTGGATGACAGAGGTGGAGTTGAATGAGTGGAGGGAGACGCTAAGGTACAAAATTTTATGGCTCCGAGTTTTACAAGTCCCCATATGGGCTCTTCCGTTAATCCACGACGTGGTCAAACTGGCTTATGGGCGAGTCTTGAAGTCCGGCCCAACCTTGTCAAAACCGGAGGAGCCAGAGCTCTTCAACATTCGTTTTGATTTGGAACCCTCTGCTCGAGATCTTTTCACGCCTTACATCGCAATTGACCTTCCTGACAATGGCGGATCTATAGAGCTGAAGGTGGTCAACCAAGACACTGAGTGGTGCAGCGTCTGCCGCTGGTATTATCATACGAAAGACGATCCTGATTGTCCATCAAAGAAGAAGAGAGCGCAACAGAATCCACAGTATGCACCAAACACGCCCCCCCCCCTCCGCACTCCCCAGCGGGTGTACACCCCCAGGCCTCCCCCTCCCAACACGGGTCGGGACAGCGTCCCCTCCCAGGAGAACCCTCAGACTCTCGCCCCCTCCCCCTCCGGCCACCCCCAGGCCTCTCCCTCCCAAAACGGGTTGGGACAGCGTCCTAGCTGGGATCCCACTCAGTCCGCGACCCGGGATCGGGGCTAGAGCCAGGATCTGGCATAGGGTACGAGCCCTACACAGCAAACTCCTAATCCTTCTCGATCGTTGTATTCTTCGCCCGCATCGAAAGTCAATCGACACAAAGTCGGATCCTCTGCGTTGAGCCCGCCCCCTGGTTCTTCAAACAAGCCAGGAGGGGGCCCTCCCTCAGAGATCCATCCTACTCACAGAATCATGATCCCAAGTGGCAGACTCTCCATCTTGGGTGGGTCTTTCACAGTCCCGTCACAGGATTATGTGACAAGCCACGTCAACCAAGTCTTCTCACCAGACCCCCAGACACGGGGCCTGTGGATTGACAAATTGAAGACCACCCCACTCATTATCAATCAAAACCTTGAAGCTGCCGCAATGGACACAATGGTCACGGAGCGGCACCCCACGAAAGTATTGCAGATTGCAGACGGGTCCGGTGCCGATCTTGGTTCTGAAGAAGGAGTAATGGATACCACAACCCCCCCCTTTTCCAATGTTGATCCGCTGCTGTTGATCCCACTGGGAACCTCGACAAAAATCGTGGAGAATGAAAGCCCCCAGTCTCAGGGCTCGAAGGACAAAACTTGTGACACCCCGGTCAAAAAATCGTGTAAGAACAGCGATTTCGTCAAAACGGACATTTTTTATTTTTTGCACGAAATTGGAAGTCCAGACTGCGGCCAAAATTTGATGAAATTTTGGGTAGGGCGTTCTGAAAACGCCCTACCCCCTCGATGTATCTGGACTCAGCCGAGGTCCAGAGACATCCAGGGGGGTACGACGTTCTGAAAACGCCGTTACCCCCTGAATATCTCTGGACCCCGACTGAGTCCAGATACATCGAGGGGGTAGGGCGTTTTCAGAACACCCTACCCAAAATTTCATCAAATTTTGGCCGCAGTCTGGAATTTCAATTTCGTACAAAAAATAAAAAATGTCCGTTTTGACGAAATCACTGTTTAAGGAAATGACTGGGGCTGGCAGGGTCTCTAAATCCCCAGGCCTCTCTAAAACGAACCAAGATGCAACATTGGAAGCAGGCTCAGAGACATCCCATAAGAAAGGTCAGGGAAAACCCAAGAACAACGTAGTCCGCTCGTTGTCCTCGGCACAACCAATGACTAGCATTTCCCGATCAGATAAGGGGAAAACTGAAGACTATCTAGTTCCGCTGATATGTGTCCCCTTAGCTAAGGTCCAATGGTCCTGTCCTTTTCGCCCTCAGATGGCATATTGGACATGGCCATTGTTAGGATAGATGGGCAGCCCTCAGAATTTGATATAGGGCATGCCCGCAAGATCCTCAAGGGGATTTGGTATGCCAGAGTCCTTCCGGAGCCCAAAGTCAACAGGTACGTTTTCGACTGGGCTTCCGGTCGAAGAGCATGCAAGGCCTGTGTTTATTTTGCATTTATGAATGTCCAGATAAACGACGAGATCGAGGACAAACTTAAACCCCTGAATCCTTACTGGATCCCCTTGGAGCAATTCATGATGCCAATCAATCCTATCCTGAAGAAAATCTACATGGCCGAAGGTATTTCAGCTCAGATTATTGCAGATTGGTTGGAAAATGCAGGCCTCGGAGATCAATTGGCCTCCCCGCAGTTCACTGAGGTTCTTCAGAGCCCTTGGGTTCTGACTGAACTTCAGTCAAAGGAGGATCAGGAGGACAAACGAAGAAAGCTTCCGGTTAAAGTCCCTACGCCATATCCAAGCTAAGGGCGGAGAGGTTGGACACATCGATGGTCCTGCCAAAACGCTTGAGGCTAGCTAACTGGAACGTGCGTGGGCTTAATGACAGAGAAAGGCGGATAAGGCTGGCTTCTTGGGCGCACTCACATGACGTCCACGTGCTCTGCCTACAAGAAACGAAATTGTGCCCCGCCAGAATCGCTGAGTACAGAGGCTGGTGGCCGGGCCCACAGTTTTGGGCTCCGGCAGATGGTACAAAGGGTAGGGTAGAAGTTATATTCAATAAAGACCTGGACATTGATATTATCGACAGTTTTGTGGACATAAACGGGCGATTTGTCTGGGTCAAAGTTGCGATAGGTTCCGAAGATTGGGGCTTCATGTCAATCTATGCTCCGGTGGGGTGTACAGAGCGCTGTAATTTTTTTGCAGACCTGCCAAGTTTCTTACCCGACATAGAGAATATTCTAATCGCAGGGGATTGGAACACCATCCTAACCTCTGGTTTAGACTCGCCTTGCCAGAATCCGACTTGTCATGATACAAGACTACTTGTGGAGCTGATTGAAACTCAGGCATTGGTAGATACCTACTAGATAATGAACCAAGACTCACCGGGACATTCCTAGCACGGTCCCCAACCGGATGAATTTGCACCAGGCCTTAGTCGGCGTTTATACTTTATTTTAGCAAGGGGCTCTCTGTGGGACCGATGTATTCGGTCCGATCTGCAAGTTTCACATTTTTGAGACCATTGTCCGATCCTTCTAGATGTGATCTCAAGGGATCAGATTGAAAGAGTCTGGGGCCCCTTTTAGGCTCAACATTACACATTTGAAGGACGAAGGTATCACGACGTGGGTGAAACAGCAAATTCAGAAATTGGATGGGGCCAAGGCCCTTTTTACTAATTATGAAGATTGGGCTGACACAGGATTTGACATCCTTCAGTCTGCCCTGGATGTCTTCTCCTAGATTAAGGCAGGCAGGCGTAACCAGCGGTAGAAATAACTCCAACAAGCAGTCTTAGAGGCAGAAGCTAAAATCGGTAACGACCCATACGGAGACATCTACTGGGCCAGAGTTAGGAAGGATTTGCTATCGCAGCTTGAGGCCTTGGAAGTCAAAAGACAGGCACAATGGCTGGAATGGTTAAAGATCCGAGGAATTAAGGGGCAGGACAGAATGACTAAAGTTACCTTTCGCTCCCTATTTATTCAAGGAACAAAGTCATTGCTTCGCGAATTATACCACACATTCAGTTCGGACACTCCGCTGGCGGTTACTACATCTACGATCTGCTCGTATGCTGCAGATTACTTCACTGATATTTTGACTACAGTCCGCCTAGCAGACTCTTTCGACTCTAACCTGACTGTGTCTTCATCCTTTTGGGACCGAACGCAAGTTCGAATCTCAACCACTGGCAGATTGGACCTAGACAAACCCTTTTCCAACGAAGAGCTTCTTCAGGCAGCAAAACAAATGTCTGCAGGGAAGTGTCCCGGTATAGATGGACTTCCTGTGGAACTGTTTATTGCAACTCGGGAAGCAATGAGGCCCTGGGTCACAAAAATCTGCAATAAAGCAGTTACAGAAGGAACCCTTCCGAAAGGACTGGTGAAGGGCATCATATCGTTGTTGTACAAGAAGGGAGATAAACGCGAAATTCGGAACTAGCGCCCTATTTCCCTATTAAATGTGGCTTATAAAATCCTAGCGAAAGCCTTAGCCATCAGACTCGCAAGGTATTTGGCCCAGCTGGTTGGACAGGAGCAGGGGGACTTCGTAAAAGGCAGGTCAATCTTCAAGAATATCTTAGCAACAATGCAAGCATTGAAGATAATTAGTGCAGGAAAACGGGAAGTGGTCGTGATACTACTAGACATGGAGAAAGCCTACGACAAGGTAGGCTAGGCCTTCGTTGCCTCGACCATGACTCACATGGGGTTTGGACCAATCTTTCACAAGGTAGTAAAGGCCATGTATTCTCAAGCGTCAGCTATGATAAATGTCAACGACGGCTTGTCGAACTCTTTCGATTTGTCTCGCTCGCTGCGTCAGGGCTGCCCTCAAGCACCCCTACTCTTCGTGCTCCAACTGGAAGTACTTTTGGACAACATTCGCCATAATGATCAGATTCGTGGCCTGGAGCTACCCTCACTCCATTGGAAAGGGGGAGCTATTGCCGATGACCTTACAGTTGCATGTAACAACACAGTGGAATCAACCAATGAGGTGCGTACTATTTTGGAGGAATATTGCCACCTGTCCAAAGCATCCATTAACTGGGACAAATCAGCGGTTTTGTTACCTGAACCGTTTACCTTCGTCGGGGGCTGGGGGATGAGAACGGTTGCAGCTGACAAATCAAAGAGATTACTTAGAGTCCATGTAGCCCTATCGAATTGTATGATGGCCCAGGATGACCTCTTAAAGAAAAAGGTCGCTGAAAAGATAGGAAAGTGGGAGAGGGGGAAATTTCTCTCCCTTTTTGGTCGAGCCCTGGTGCTCCCGCCGCTGCCTTTTCCACCTTTTGGTTTGTTTTAGCAGTACACCTACTAGGTAATGATGCGTATATCTTTATTAGACGTTGTGCTGCTAGATTTCTCTGGAAGCCGACTGCCGCAGAAGACCAAGGGTTTATATATAAGGTCGCCTGGGAAACGGTGGCCACCCCTAAGGGGATGGGAGGACTGGGCCTTCTAGATCCTAGATAACAGAACCTTGCCTTACTCTCTAAATGGCCAGCCGTGGCCATGATGTCACAAGAAGCTAGGACTTGGATTTCCCTGGCAGAGTATCTCCTGGGCACCGAGTGGGACTTCACTTACCCCTCTGATAACTGGAGATGCCTTGGCCTGCAGTCGTTCACTCAAAGAAGACCCAAGTCGACAGTTTGGCGCAACATCCTCTTTGCTTGGAATAAACTAAGACCTACTTCCATCAGAGAGCCGGTCACTCACCTCGACGTGTTGAACCAACCGCTGTTTGATAACCCTCGTATTATTCAGATGGATGGCTCTACTTTCTCAGTTGCGGATACATCAAGGAACTTTGGGAAATCCTGGTGCTCAAAAGGGGTTATAGCTATCAGAGACATCTGGGACGACTCAGCACAGGACTGGATTACAACCGAAAATTGCGTCAAAAGCTCCCCAGACTGCATAACAGAGCCGCTAATTTTAACTTGCTAAAATGCGCCATCCCCCCCGCTTGGATTTCCTTCTTGCGCAGACCTGACCAACCAGCAATTGACACTTGGTTTAGATCTCCTGAGAACCCGAAGGAAAGTTGGCGTGTTTTGGGCCTTGCAACTGCGGGAGGAACAAAAGTTCAAGTTTGGGCCCGGCGGGCCAGTACGATCACCAGAGAAGGCAACTTGCTTTCATGGTAAGGAGAAGAAGTGGTGACTGTGGACCAAAGCCTGGAAGAGGTGAGAGTGTGGTGCTCAGTAGGTCGAAATGGAAAAGAGACATGCTCAGGTGGACGCCTGGCCTCCTCCTTTAAGATGAAACGTTATCTTTGCGGGTGGGCGGGGTTGGAAAAAGTTGATTCCTATACCCCGCTGGGTCACTATACCACAAAGTTGGGCAGAGCCATTCAATTGAAGAAGGTGTCCAAAACTCCGCTATCCACAGCCATTCAGAGATGGAGCACTTCCCCGACATACGTTATCTCCGAAAGGAAGCTCTTGAGGCTGTGGAAGCAGCTTCAGAAATTACCAGACCAAAAAGTTGTCAGTCTCCTGTGGTTACAGTCGATGCAGTCCATCCCTCCCGCGGTCTGGCTCTCATCGAAAGCATTGTGCATGCTGTAACAGGGCTTGGGAGACTAAGACACATCTTTGGATTAACTGTCCGTTCTCTATCCAGGTATGGCACTGGTGGAGGAAATTTTGGGAGAAGCTAACTGGTTCGTCGGTTCTGTGGACAGACTCCTGGATTCTCTCCGGGTGCAGCAATTGCCCAATGTCCTACGAATCAGGCTGGGGCTATGTGGCCCAAGTGTGCAGAGGACTGATCATGAATACAATTTGGATGGCACGGAACATGAGTCTATTTAGAGAAGAAAGTTGTCACGTGGAGGAACTGAAAAATCATATTAATATACAAATTAGATTGTTGATCATTGCAGACTGGCAGAGGAAAGGCCCAAATTTGGTTTCAGCGCACTTGGGCATCCAACAGCCAGCTCGCATCTGTCACACAGGAAGGGAAACTTGTCATCGGCCCGAGGCTATACATGGGTGCTAAAACTCGGTGGACTGCTTAGTCAGTGGAGACACTTCGTGTAATGATTCGGCCCCTGTTATTCGATCAGCCAATCGCCTATAGATTGGAGTCAGGGGGAGGGTTACTGGGAATGTAGGAATGGAGAGATGGATGGATTTGAGGCAAGTAGGATTGAGTAGCCGTTGTGGAAGGTAAAGATCTGTTCTTGGCTACTCCCGCAGCCCAGAAGATGTACTGATTACTTTTGAAACAAGGAAATATATAATGGTTGAGCACTCGGGGGTAGGCAACAGGCCTTCGAGTGGATGAATTCAGCGGGATCTAGGGGAGTCGCAGATAGACTCTCAAGAAGCGAAGCTGGGTAATGCTCCCGGATATGAATGTTGGTAGGATCTTTGATTGTGAGTTAGATTGTTAGCTTGTTCCTTTGTGTCTGTTGGCAGGTTTAATTGTCTATTTCCCCCCCTTTTTTCTTCAAAGATAGCATGACTGTTGATTGGAGTAAGGGACACAGGACCCGGTGTCGGCACCATTACCCTTACAAGGGTAATTGTGCGTGTTTGGTACACCACGTAGACAGTGCCATCGGGATGATACTTGGAAGGGTGGCATATAGTTCGGCCAGCCGCAACTGACTTTAGGAAGTCAGAGATGGCAGACGCGCGTTCAGGTTGATTAGAGAGTGTGTGAGCATGCACTTTGTGGGCGTGCGTAAGTAGCTAGCCGTCGGCAGCTGTGGGAATTTTTTACCAAGCCGCGTGGACCACAGTCCTGCGGTCACCGACGAAGCCACGGACGGCATGGAGCTGGTCAGTAGGTTTACGGTGGGGAGGTTTCGTTGACTCACTGAAAGACGACGCCTTTGAGACTACACAGTAAGGAGGATGTGAACACTAGAGCTCAGCTGAATACTAGCCAGAGGTCGGAGCCATCGGAGGAGTGAGAGGGAAGGCAATGCGAATGGAGTCTAGTGGAGACAAGTGTCGGGGTTTTTCCGGCAAGGCAGCGATAGAAAGCCGGCCTATGCCGCAATTGCGGCACGTAGAGGCAACGTACGCAGTGAGCTGGGCGACACCTACCTTCGAGATAGCAGAGCACGATCCTACAAGGCCAGGGTGGAGGGGATAGGCCAACACGGCACGTGTGCGGGGTCACGGGGTTGAAGGGCAGGCCCAGGCTGGTTGACCATGCAATTCATATATAGGGTAGCCCGCATCCAATTCAGGCTTGGGCTTAGCCCTATAGGTTACGTCACTGAGTTTTCACCAGGTGGATCCTGAGATCGAGGCTGGCGGAAAGCAGCGGAGCAGTGAAACAGTAAGGAAGCGGAGGACGATCAAGGGGTTGAGGGTCCCTCGGGACTATCCCTTTTGGTTCTTGTTGGGGAGCCCTGATTGTCAGCCCGCGGGACTGGGTCGTGGACCAAGAATCAGCGGTCCCCCTTTCCTACTCCGGTTTCTTTTAGATTTTTCGAGTTTTATTTATTGTCTTTTTATTTATTTATTTATTTATTTATTTATTTATTTATTTTATGTTTAGTTTTAAATCCCACTATGGGACGCAGTCCGGTCTCAGGACCGGCCGTAAACCAGTAGGAATAGCCTAGTGGATACACCATTGGACTGTTGAAACACAGGCCCGAGTTCTGATCCGGATGATGAAACTCGATGAGTGAAACCAAATATTGCTAAATTGCCTAGGGGTAGGTGCCGGGACTGGGTTTGGGGCAACCAGTAGCCTGGTGCAGCTAGTGCACTTACAAAATATCGAAAATAGAGACCGGAAGGCTACCGCAAATGTCTTTTTTTTTTTTTTTTTTTTAATTATTATTATTATTATTATTATTTATTATTATTATTATTATTATTATTATTATTTTTCTTTTTATGAAGAGTTCTTGCGCAGCGCCATGTGACCAGCATGTGTCAATTGCTATTTCTGCAGACGGGCAGGGTTTTTGTCCCATCTGAAAAAGGGGACGGCAATGCGACCGCTAGGAGTCTGAAAGATGGTGAACTGTGTCGTGGGCACAGTCCAACAAAGTGCACCGGTGAGAGGCTGCCGCAGTGCTTGCGGTGCGGCAGGCTGTCCCGACAGCTGGTAGTCAAGGCATGAGCGGAAAAGAGGTCATGGGTACTGCGGTAAGACCCGCAGTAATACTGGCCTGCAAGAGGCCCTAMGGGCCRGAGTATAGGGAGGAGGACCATTCSGGCCACTCACCTGCTAATTTCCCTCTGAAATTTCCCGCGGGGCAGCTGGAGCTGAGGTAGGGTGCAAACTGCAGTCCCATCTGCCTAGCACGACCTGCTATATGGGGCTCGAATCTGAGTATACCCCATAGGACACAAAAGGCGTAGTAGGTCAAGCCTGGCCAGCGGGCTGCGAATGTGGGGCTGGAACTTCCAGCAGTACAGCTGCAGATTATTAGTCGGGCCTAGTAGTTATTTCCACATAAAAGAAGGCAGGAACTGATGAAGTACTTTTAGTATGTTGCGGTGAGACTGGAGGCTTCACTTTTTGCTGTCGCCCGTCACCACGATTGATCCTGCCGGTAGTCACCTGCTGTCTAAGGGAGAAAGCCTCCGTGAGAGGAGGAGATGAAGAAGAGGACGAGGTGAAGATAAGGAGGGGATAAGAGGCACGAGAAGAAGAGAAGAGTGAGTTGAGGGTCGAATAAACTTGGGCGCAGGTCTGTGCCAGGTGCATTCAACATTAGAGGTAAAAGACGATGGCGGAAGTGACCAGGGCATGTGGGAGTGGCATACACATGCCGCACTCAACTGATACCGGGAGCTAGTGAGAGGCGGCTCTAACTAGAAGGTTTGGGCCAGGGCGAACTCATTAGTGAGGTTAGTCTTGCTGTTGGAGTAGTGGAAAGAAGGTGAGTGAAAGAAAATAGTTGCGCGGAGCTCGGGGAACGAACATATGGCGGGAGTAAAAAGCAGATATCCAGCTCGATTCTTGATAGAATCGAGTGTGGGAAGGGGCTAATCTGGGGTTTTCAGGCCTGGCGAGTTCATATCTGTGGGTAAAATTAGTAGAAGAGTAGTAAGGTGGAAGTAGTAGAGAAGAAGGGTTGCGCGGGAGAGTCGGAGAAGAAGTGAAGAGGAGAGACGAAAGATATTTTTTTGAATATCTTGGTCATTTCTTGGCCGATTTGAATGAAACAAGTTGCTACCTGGGGGTTTCAAGGCAGGGCGAAGCTAATGGCGAGGTCGGACTTTATGTAGGATAAATGGATTAGGCGGTATCTACGGTATAAGCTGCGCGGTCATGGTAAGAAGGAATCGGGAGAGCGACAAAAAGGGCGCAGTGACTGACGAGAAACAAAAAAAAGGGAGTCGAATGGAGCAGCAAGAGGGGTGACGAGACAGAGGAGGAAGGGTAGATAGGGAGAAGTAGGATTGAAAAAGAGGAAGAAAGAGATACTTACTTGGCAGGAGTGAAGAGTCCAACGGCCGAGCACCTTGCCGTGTTCTAGTAGAAGGTTCGCTCTCATTTTGCCCAGATTGGGGTGTAGAAGCAGCGTATGTACTCCTCCGTGTTCCAGCCGAAGATCCATTTCCACCTTGCTTATCCTATCAGAGAGAGGGAGAAAGAGAGAAGAAGGGAAAGAGAGAAGGAGGGAATGAGAGATCGTGGGTGTGAGTCGAAGAGGTGGAGGAGGTTCTGATACTTACCTGGTCGGGACGCACTCATAGCCACGAGGGCGAGTGGGGCTGGGTATGGACTTTCGCTGAGTGCGCAACAAAATATATATATATATATATATATATATATCTGTTTGTGACGATATATATATATAATAAATAAATAAATTACGGCATCTCCCTAATTGTAGCGGGAGGTGTATTCTTACTTCACATATTTGGTGGTGGGATGTGGTGAGACCATCGTAATAAGTCTCGTCTTGGCGCTCCTTGTGTCCGCCTCCAGCCCATGCCTATGCCTCCTGAATGTACCAACCAGTAAAGGCAGTCAGGTGCACTCGGACTCACTAAGGGAGGGGGAGACGAGTGAGAGAGGAAGCCGATTGAACCTAGGCCTGGGGGCGTGACCACGTGCAAGAGGTCATAATAATAGACGCAATATAAGTATTGCAGCCATGTATCTCTCCGCACTCTAGCAGAGGGTACATGTTCAGTTTGCACAGTTGTAGGATAGTGAAATAGGTGCAGCAGTAATGGTCAGTATGTGCTGCTTCTAAAGTGACCACGAATCTGCAGTTTGTCTGGCTTCTGCGTGGGCGCATAGTTGCTCTCAGTTGGTGGGGCAATTGGACTGTTCCCTCATAGCCACACATCATGGAGGCGACCTCAGCCTCAGAGAGGCTGGACGTAGCAGGCTGGGCTACTATGGTTTATGCTCTGCTGCTGCGGATACCATAGTCTGGGCGAATTGAGGGTTTAAACAACAAAGGGTTGGGCTGCTGCGACCAAAACGGTCCCTTGGTGGGGTGTTGCTGTGTTGAGCCGCCCCCTGCGCGCTGCAGAATGATCTTCAACAACTAAATCTATTGCGCTGGCATTAACCACTGTGAAACCTGTTGCTGAGCAGGCCATGTGACGACTGGAGCTGAGCACCTACTGTGACGTCTTGCTGTTGCATAGTCACTGCGAGCACCACACTGAGGAGCGATGTTACGGTGGCTGATCCTCGGTCATTGTCTATGTTGGGGGGCCTAGAACCACTGCAGCCACTTGCCCGGCCCGGGGATAGACTATTTCTGCTGCTAATTGTTGACGGTAAGCGACATAGCCATCGTTGCAGCAGCAACGGGCTATCAGGGATAGAATCGGGTTGCTATAATTAAAGGGGCTCCGGGACTGTTGCTGCTGTGGGGCAGGGGACTGTGCCTCGCTGTGTACATTGCAGTGCAAGCTGCTGCTACCCCTGTGGGACCGCTATTGTTTTTGAAAGGCAGGGCTACTGGTTTTATAAAAACACTGTGTTTTGGAGGCATTGCTGTGTGTTGCCTCAACTTACTACTGAGCAACACTGCGCATAGGTGTGCACCGCTGCAGATTACTACGGGTTACCACGGAGGTTGTTGAGGGGTGTGCTGTGTGGTTCGGCTACTACATGCGATTACTGTGTGCAGGTATTTGACTGAGTAAAACCGAGCGCTACTCTTGCCGCTGGGCGGAGTTGGCATTTGGATGCTGCGGGGAGTTCAACAATCGGAGTGCTCGCTGACTGTTGCCAGCCTAAAATTACGGTGTCCTTGCTATCAGCGCTATCGAATGAGGCTGTCGTTTCTCCCAGGCTGGTGCGACGCTGAAGGGGGCGATGGATGAGTCGCGCAGCTCGTAAGAGATTGCTGGTACCATTGTGAGCTCAGACTGCTATGACAGCGAGGCCGGTGTTGGTTGTTGTTGGTGGCAGTAGACTGTCATTGTGAGGGGACTGAGCTTGCAGCAGCACCCATGTGTTGTTGGATATAGGGTTCTGCTGGTTGACCTTGTATCAGGCGAATTGCTGCCTTAACCACAAAGTATCATACTGCTACGTCCCCAATCGCTGTGCAAGCAGGATCCAGGTTGAGCTCGGCTGCGAGCACGGGGGCGTGTTCTATTTAAAAGGCCCGTTTGGCTGCGCAAATGTGTTCTGACTAGTGGTTGAAGTGCGGCGGTTTGGGAGTGTGAACAGATTTTTTGGATGGGTTACTGCTGCTGCGTTTCCCGCAGATTGCTGCCACAGTGGGTGGATTGCTGCTGCTAGATCGGACTGCCACCATACACAGGCCGGGCGTTGCTGCTGTGCTGGGCACGGATTCAGGCACTACTACCAAGCAGGACACTGCTCCCACTGTGGGTTGCTGCTGCGCGCGTTGTCTGCTGCTGCTGCGGAGGCTGTATCGCTGCTATCTTTCGGAGGCTGCAGCTGCGGACTGTGTATGGTTGAGCCTTACTAGGCTGCTGCAACAATCCTGTGAGGGCCGTTACAGCTACCGCCACTACTACTGGACCAGGTTGCCACAACACACATGTTGTGTGTTGCTGTGCATTTGAGGACTGTTGCGGTGCCACTTTGCGGTGTATCCAGCACTTTGTTGTACGTGCGCTGGTGGGTCTCGCTGTGCACCTTGCTGTACGGTAGTTGCGCGCAGTTGTGGGCTTGGAGGAGTGAGAAGACCCTGCGTAAGGGTATCGCAGTGACTTGGAGGGTAGTCAGGGGGCCGGTACTCTGCACTCGGATCGAGACTCGGCTACGTCTGCTGCATTATTGGCTGCCATTGCGGGGCCCTCAGGAGATTCCAGACTTCAAGACCCTCTCATTGTGAGTTGAGTTGTCCCACTCTTGTATCTCGAGACTCTAATCTATCTACCTCTACCCTTCTTATTCTCAGTCTGGTCCGAGGTTACAAGAGGAAGGCGGCAGGCCGGATTGCAACCCGTAGGTCCGCGCCAAGGCCTCTGTGGGAGGTTGCCCCACCGATTGCGGGAGCTCTGCCGGAGCCCATGCGGGGTTCTGGAGGCAGGGAACACTTAGGTATAACCCTCGATTTACGCGTGTGATCCTATCATTAAACTATATTATCCTATTGCTATTGGCCTGACTGTAAGTATGACTGGAAAAAATAATTGTTCTTCTTTATTTATTTAACTTCAGGACATTGTTTTGCAGAGTAAATTAACAACTATGTATTGATGTAAATCATATTATTGGAGTGAGCTTAGACAACACAAGAGCTGTGATTATGTGCCGGAGGCTGGGCGAACGCATAAGTTGCGGGCTGTTCAATCTTTCGCACTTGTTTTATTTGTTATTTGGCAGGCTAGGCTACCCATAAGTTGGGTAGCCTAGTTCTATGTTGTATGTGACTGTATAGGCTGGTCAGACACAACATAAGTAATTGTGTATGGTCATATGCCTTTCGTCGTTTGTTCAGGCAGAGGCTGGACTCCTCATAAGTTGAGGAGGCTCAGCCTATGTGTATGTCGAAAGTTAAGGCTGACCAGTCTCACCATGAGTTGGTGAGATCTGGTCATACGCCTTATGTCGATTGTTTAGGCTGAGTATGACCACTCCATAAGTTTATGTGAATCACTCTTATCCTTTATTGTTCAGGCAAGACTATTCACACCATAAGTTGGTGTGGTCAAGTCATGAGCCGTCATCATTAAAGCGAATCAGAGTATATAATGTGATACAATTACCTATTATGTATATTCGTGGTAGGCTGGGCGCCATAAGTGGGGAGATCCAGCCATATAAGTCGGTAGCAGACAAAGCAGAGGGGAAAAAAAATTAAGAGTATAAAATGGTGTGGTAACTTTGGGCAGGCTGACTCATCCATAAGTTGGGTAGTCAGTCCTATGTCCTTGATAACACAAAGCAGAGAATTATATAAAGCTTGGATATTTTCCCCTTTCGAAACATAACTGGCGTCTGGGTGGGGATCCTCATGAGTTGAGGTGACGTGACCACTCGTCTGAAGGAAGAAATTGGTTGTGAAACTTATTTATCTGATGTAGTTGTGTTGCGGAGGCCGGACGAACGCATAAGTTGCGGGTTGTTCAGTCACACGCGCTTGTTGTTGTTTTAGGCAGGGTTATACTATCCATAAGTTGGGTAGCCTAGTCATATGCTATATGTCATTATATGGGATGGCCAGACACAACATAAGTTGTTGTGTCTGATCATATGTCTTTTGTCGTTGTTCAGGCAAAGGTTGAGTCCCTCATAAGTTGACGTGGTTCATTCTTTAGTGTATGCCAAGTGTTTAGGTCGATCAGGTCTCACCATGAGTTGGTGCGCCTTGATTATACGCCTTATGTCATTTGTTCAGACAGAGGTTTATCACAACATAAGTTGTTGTGGTAAGTTCTAGGCCTTATGTCCATAAAGTTGAACATGGTTGTATTGCGAAGGGCTGGGCGAACGCATAAGTTGCGGGTTGTTCGGTCGTTCGCGCAAGTGGCTTTGTCTAGGTTGGGTTGGACTATCCATAAGTTGGGTAGTCTGACTCTACGCCGTATGTAACTGTTTGGGCTAGCCGGGCACAACATAAGTTGTTGTGTCCAGTCATATGCCTTTGTCGTTGGTTAGGCAGAGGCTGACCCCCATAAGTTGGGAGGTTCAGTTCTATGTGTATGCCGAATGTTCAGGCTGACCACCCTCACCATAAGTTGGTGCGGCCCGATCGTACGCCTTATGCCAATTGTTTTGCAGAAACTGGTCACACCATAAGTTGGTGTGGTTTGGTCTTATGCGTACGTAGATTTGTGTTACTAGGCTAGGGCACCATAAGTTGGTGTGGCCTAGTCATATAAACTGGCAGGTCAGTCACATCCATAAGTTGGGTTGGCTGACCCTATGTCTTATGTAAGGAAGGGTAAAAAGGGAGTAATAAGGGTTTTTGAACGAACTATGTGGCCTGGAAAAGAACCATGTGGGATTGTGAGAGATGTTTGCGCTTGCATGCTCGTGGGCTCTCACTTGGGACATCTTTTGATAGAGTAGTTGCTGTAGATGCTCGCTGAGTGCTGGAGCCATAGGTAGGTAAGATGAATGATGGGAGGGAAGCTTGGGATGAGATAGGACTGACTCTGCTGGGGGTTGGGATCAGCGTTGGCTCATGGCCTCATTCAGAAGGCATGTGGACCAATATTGAGCCTAAGTTGTCAATCAGGGATCAGGAGTCAGCCCCAAGTATAGTTTTGCTTTGCACTTTGACTTTCAGCTTTGTATAAATCTTGGCAGCCTACTTTTCCTACGGGAAGCGCTGCCGAAATTTCTGCAAAACTGAAAAGAGTTAGTCATATTCAGTTTCCTAGAAATTATAAAAAGACACTTTTCCTACGGAAAACGCTGCCGAAATTTTAGAAAATTTGGAGAGTTAGAATATTTTCAGTTAGACCAATCTTAGCAACTCAACCCTGAGTAGGGGGGGTGTTATTGAACCTCTCAGAAGCTGAGTAGGAGCTTCGTAGAGGAGTTAGGATGTGACTTAGGAGGATTACTCCCTACTTAGGCTAAAAGCTGTAGTGGAATCTCTTTGACCTGTGCTGTGGTGTAGGCCGTGCATACTGATTGAAGGTCTAACTTGGTCAGCCTGACTATTCTTCTGTTATAACTGATAACAGGTCGGTTGCCGATTCGTCGGTGCACGACTCAACCTCTCATCCTCTTCTGCCTCTCAACCTAAGGCCTTGACCCTGGCTGGTTTTATGTTTTCTTGGGTTTTCACCCAGATTCTTTGTAAATGACCATTTTCTTAAAAGACTGAGTATCTTTGTTTGGAATGGTGGGGAAAAGGTTGGGCTTATGCGCATAAGGCCGGGTGTGAGTTGCAGAAGGTTGAAAAGTTGATCATTTTAGTGTGTGTTCTTTTGTTTGCCTCTGTGGCAAAGCTATGAACAGATGCAAGTAATCCCGAACGAACAAAAAAAGTACCTAAAAGACTGAATAAAAAAGTAACAATGTTTAGAAAGAAGGTCCAAGAATTCAACCGAAATGAAATGACTGAATGAATACAAGCTGTAGCTAATACCCAAGGCATCAAAGATGCATTTTCTACGGGATCCCAAAACCACCAACCGCCCCAACCTAGCTCATGATAAGCCCACCAACTTCCCAGTAGTATTCCTACAGTTAAAAAGCATCTCTACAATATGGATTTAATGGATGTTTTTTCAAAAATCTCGATTTGCATTTCGAGAATAGTAAAGAATCTAATTTCCAAGTTGTATATTTTTTGTTTTTCCCTTTTCTTAATTTTTCTATTTTTTGTAAATTAATCAATTGTTGTAATATTGTTTCTTCAGATCCAGTTCCTGCTGGAATCAATCTTCCTAAAATGACATTTTCTTTAAGTCCTTTTAACCAATCAGTCCTTCCCTTAATTGCAGCCTTAGTTAGTACACGAGTTGTTTCTTGGAATGAGGCTTCTGATATAAAACTACGAGWATTTAATGATGCTCTTGTTGATGACCATTGCATTACAAGTGCAACGCTCTGTCCTCTGAGCTAAGTAGGCTTAAAACAAGATCTCTATTATATGTGCTCATCAGATATGAATATATATGATATGATATGAAGAATATGAGAATATATATATACAAATAGATCCAGGTATGTGTGAAACATGTTGAATGATTGTGGTATTCTGGCTGTATTGAGTTCAGGCGGGCAAGCCACATAACTATTGTGAGACTGTATCATCACTTAACTCTTCGTCTGACTAAGTGTTATGGCATTTGAGTATGTCCCTCGCGTAGCCCTCACACGGCTGCACGAGCACATACTTATGCCTTCTATATTCTTCCGTGATTTCAGTTGGTGGGACGATAAGGGTCCAGGCGTGAGCCAAAATATCACAAAAACGACGCGTAAAAAAGGTCATAAGGTCGGTCCGCCCTATGGGAACCCCGCTCTCGAGCGAGGAAATGTTCCGAGCGTTGGGCTGCCTAAAGTGCTTGACCTGAACACTATCCGCACGCCACCCCATAAACGATTCGTATAAGTGGTGCGCGATGAGTCATGGGCCAAGGCGAAATAGGGAAAAGGCATAACCTTTCTCCCCATTTTCGCGTTCGCCCCACTTATTTGTTAAGTTGACAAGTCGGACGTATTTCTGGGCTAGGGGTTCGAGGTTCTTGTCGGGAAGAACCCAAAGTCCAACCCTCTGGCAAGGGATTTTTGCCTGCGCACAAGGCATAAAAACCCTGCCCACCGGACCGCCTAGCTTCAAGGTTAGGAGTGCTGCAGGGGCTGAACGGCGTGTCCTTCAAGCTGTTCAATATTGCGAGGGGTGAACCCCCACGATATATTCCTTCAGCCATTCAGTATCGCGAGGATATTTCAGCGATCGCTTAAGTGAGACAACATTGCTGGTCGGTATGGGAAAGCCGAGGACCTGCACGGATTATATTGAATCCGGCACGAGGCGCCAAGCGGATTCTCACACCGAACAATTTATGGGTCTGGCACTGAACGTAGAATCGCGATACGGTCGGCGTTGCGGAGATGCGCGGAAGGGCCTCGCGCCCGAGCATACGACGCATGAAGCGTCGGCTCGCTCAAGGGCCTAAGTCAAGCCTTAGGAACACGGAACTCCGTAGCAACTCACCACATCGCATCGAGAAAGTTATCGGGGAGGCATAGGGGCTCAATATGAGTTAGACTATGTCGACGCCTTTATATCGAGCCTTGTCCTCTTTCTATTTTCTTATTGGTTGGACGTTGTAGTCTGTGGCAGTCGTCAAAGTCAAACCCCTTGACTTCTGCCACCACAGGCGTGAAACCTGTGTACCACCCACTCTGCACAGGGTGCAGAAGAGGGTGTGTGGTCTTCAACCGCGCATGGCGGTTGTCTAGAGCAGAAAGATTAACCCTTGAAGCGCTTGTTAGCCGACACTTGAGTGTCGAAAGGGACCCTCGAAATCCCTGAGGGCCTCCTGGACCTGGGTACCACATAGTACCCCATTATTGCAAACCCTTGTAAGCGCACGCATGACTGGCTGGTATGAGAAATTTGTGCGATCGCGCGATTCTTTATACTAAATCAGCATGCGACGCCTACCTAATCTTTGTACCAAAAGGTTATGGGTCCAGTACTAAAGGGACTGGGAGTGTTGTGTTTTTCTTTTGCTTTGGTGCATGAGTGTGTGAACGTGAGTTACTTAAATTTTGCTTTAAGTGGTGTATTGCGTGGTGTGCGTAGAGCATCCTAGTCGACCGACGTCAAGTCGAGCTTGGGACCTCAGCCCCCCAGTGTCGTCGATTTGCGTACGGGTCCGACTTCGGGCTTTTGACCGCGCGTACCCTATGCTACAACGAACGAGAAACGCCCTCGGTTGGACCACCTCGGCAATTGCATTATAAAAGCCTTCGCATGTGGTTCAGTAGCTCGGCAGGCATACGCCCACCTAAGGGATGGTGACAGCTCCCGCAGGTGGAGGTAGCGGTGCCTCGCATGACTCTGTCCTGTCGTAGGGACTCGCGAGAGGTACGGCTGGCGCACTCGGCCGGAGCGG
>BFEA01000366.1:1511986-1526034 GCA_003427395.1 Chara braunii | reverse complement strand
GAGCCTCTCCCCGGGTGCTAGTGGTGTCTGCTCTTATCAACATCACTAACACTGGCAGGGGCGTGTTTTTTTGAAAAAAAAAAAAAAAAAAAAAAAGTTTGAATTCCACTGGGAGCAGATGACTAAAGGACTATAATTCTGAACTACATGGGGCCGGTCAGCTCAATAATGATCTCTCAAGGCCTTCGCCTTCTTTTCCTTTTGGGAAAATTTATCGAAATGCCCCTGAAGTTCGGGTTTATTTGCGGCGTGCCCCTGTGAAGGCCGACTTACCCTGTTATAACCCTCGGGCCTCTGAAATTTGTACCAATCACCTATTGAAATGCAATACAATTCTAGGGGTACAAGATCTATAACATACGAAGATTGGAATACATGTGAGAATATTGAAGGAGAAAAAAGAAGCATATATGGTTCTACTACAGTAGGTCGAGTAATATTTAACCAACAATTAAGATCTGCTTTACAAAAAAAAAATGATTACTAAGATTTACATCAGAAAGAAAATCGATTCCTTCATGAAGGAATCGATTTTCTTTTTCCGCAGGCCCCTGTCAGCATGGGGCGTAACTTTCCGATATGCCCTTACCGGACCGCTGGTGGCGTTTTGTCAGTCCGTCCTTGAAATGCCCTCACGAGGGGCACACATCTTTCTGTGATGCCCTTGCAGCAGTGGCAGCACAAATTCGAACTCGAAAATGGTAGGTATTTCACGCGCCGCCTCGGAAAGTGGTGCAGCAGTCAGTCTTTAAGTTCACCGCGCCATGGATCGCTGCTCCCTCCTCCTCCACCCATGCTCATCGCCCTCCTCCCTCCTCCTCCACCCATGCTCATCGCCCTCCTCCCTCCTCCTCCACCCATGCTCGTCGCTCTCCTCTCTTCTCCTCCACCCTCCATCCTCTATCCTCGTCCATCGCAGTAGTCCTTGTCCTCCCTACTCCTCTTCCCTCCTCTTCCCTCGTTCCTCCCTCGTCCGTCATCGTCATAGTCCTTGTCCTCCCTACTCTTCCCCCCTCTTCCCTCCTCTTCCCTCGNCTCTTCCCTCCTCTTCCCTCGTTCCTCCCTCGTCCGTCATCGTCATAGTCCTTGTCCTCCCTACTCTTCCCCCCTCTTCCCTCCTCTTCCCTCGTATGGACTGCGAGTGTCAACAGCGGCGACAGGGGCTTGCTGGAAAGATGGATGGTACCGGTAAGGGCATATGGGAAACTTTTCCGCTGATTCTCAACAGGCAGCCGGTAGAGGCATACTGAAAATTTGGTACCGGTACCGGTAGCGGCATATGAAACATGTTTGAGGCCCAAACGACGCCAGGGGTTTTCTGGAAACATCATTTGTCGTCAGAGGGGCGTGACAAGGTAAGTCGGCCGTCAGAGGGACACGCCGCAAATAAACCCAAACTTCAGGGGCATTTCGAAATTTTCCGTTTTTTTTTGGTTTGGAAAACAAAAAAGAGAAATTCAGTTTTCAATGGCTAATGTTCCTCTTTTCAGATTTTTTTTTTTTCTTTTCTTTTTTGGCACCTATGGGCCCCAGGGCAGTTCAGGGTGCGCTGCATGGCCAGGCCTTCCAGGCGAGTCCCGTGATGGACCTACCCCAGCCGCACCACGTAGCCCGTAACACAGTTCAGAACAGAAATAAACAGACTCAAACAGACATACAGACTCGCAAGCCCGTAACACAGTTCAGAACAGAAATAAACAGACTCAAACAGACATACAGACTCGCAAGAGAACCAGACAGACTCAAAGACATACGGACTCAAGCAGGCAGAAAACAGACTCCCGAACAGACTCCAGAAATAGAATTATCCAAAATGTAATAGCACTGGAACCATGGTTGGGGCGGGGGGCAACATGCATCCCCTCTGATGGCTGGAGGTGAATTGAAAGAATTTGAAAGATGATGAAAAGATTTGAGAGAAGAATATAGCGTAGTTAAAAAAAAAAAAAAAAAGGTCACGAATCACATGAGCTCGTCCTCACTTCACAAATAGCCTCCCCAAAAAACTGACAAAAATAGAGGGAGAACTTCCTTGGAACTCCATCGCCGTTCTCTAGGATCTGTGTCCAGCCAGCCGACCGGGCTGGCAACTGGGTCGGGAAAAGGCCAGTGCCAAAGGAGCAAAATCCTCCCCGCACCGCGCCGGGAGCATCTACACGGCCAAGCGCCCGGGCGGCATTCCAGCAAATTTGGCATGCCTGTGCGCCCGGCCAACCAGCCGAGAAGTTAAGTCTCCAAGGCAAAAGCCTGAGCCCATGATTTGTTGATGACCTCCAAGGACCTGGTGCCCTTTCCCACTGCGCCCAAGGCCTGTATAATAGAATATTCTGAATTTGTCAGACGCTGCTGTCGAATGGGCAAATTTCATCTCCTAAGTAGTCTGATTTCCTACTAAACTTGAAATCTGTCACCTCTTCAGACTACATAGACGTCCACCAGATAGATTCATAAAACCTAATTCCAGATTTGTTTAACCTGATCCTTCAGTCCTCATTTCCTCCATACCATTTAGATTCCACCAATGCCAAACCCGATGGGGGAAAGAAGTCCGGGAATAGATGTGTAGATCTCGGAGCACTACCGGGAGCGATCCGCCGCCCGACGTTTTGACTCGACGGCAGGCTCCTTGGTGAGGGTGGGAAACGAAGAGCGGTTGAAGCGCCATGATGGCAGCTTCGACGCGAGGATGAGAGTGCGGGGCGAGAGGACAGCAGGAGGATGATGAGGCGGGAGAGGGATCGTGGGGCATGGAGGAGCACACTAGTGGTGTCCGGGCGTTGCTGACGGCTCTCCTGTTTGCTGTTTCTGTCACATGCTTGCTTGCTTGAGAGGAAGATCACGGGGGCAGTGTGTCTCATATCATTGTCTCGTTGGAGAGGAGGGATGCCGAGGGGGGGAGTAAGGGGAGGCAGGCAGGGTTTCATGGGCTAGAAGGAGAATATTACAAGAAGGAATGGGCGGAGGAACGCGAGAGTAAGGATGTTGACGACAGGTCTTCTATAGGCGGGCGACGTCTGCGACGATGACACCCCTTCATCTCGTTGGGCTACCTGCGAGGGGCGGCTGGCAGACTCAGCGGCTTAGTCTCGTTGGGCTACCTGCGAGGGGCGGCTTAGAACTGATGGAAGGTAGTAAGGAATGTTGCAACAGGGGAGGGGTTTTTTGTTCAGGTAAGTAGGTTTAGAAGGACGATGTTGGGACGACACAAGCCGATGCTGGAGTTTCTACTCTGTGACCTGGGGGGAGCTTGAGGCCTGTGGAGTTTTGTCGAGGGTGGAAGGCGTAACCACATTGTCTGACCTAACTGGTGCAGGGGTATCTACCCTGTAACCTGTCAGGGGCTTGCAGCTAAGGGAGATGTCGAGGGAGGAAGGCATTTCCTGTTGTCAAAGCTAGGTTGGTCGGTATTGGGGAAGGTTGTGTTGCTCTATCACCCTAGCAGAAGGGGGTAAGAGACCAGGTGAGTTCTGGTACGAGGACTGAAAGCCTGGACCGACGATTCGTCTGTTGAGGGGGGGAGGTTTGGATACCTGGTGGTTTCAGTTTTGACCCTCGGTCACTATGGTTTTAGGGTTGTTTATAGTAATTGTCTAAGGGGTTTCTTAGTCGAAGCCGGGTACTAATGGTCCCGATATCTCACATGCTGACTATGCAGAGATCTGCCTATGATTAGGGAGAGTGTGGATAGAATGTCAGGGGTGGAAGGAGAAGGTTACAACTGGAAGATGAGAGGAAGCAAGGGGGGTTCAACATGGGAAGGGACATTTGTCTAAGTAAGTAGGTCAGAAGGACAAAGTTGGGACGACGCAGGCCGGTGCTGGAGCTTTTGCTCTGTAACCTGGGGGAGCAAGAGGTCTATGGAGTTATGTCGAGGAAGGAAGGCATAACCAGGTTGTCCGACGTAGCTGATGTCGGGGGGGTTTCCCTGTAACTTAGGGGTGTGCGGCTATCGAGAGTGTCGAGGGAGGAAGGCACTCTTTGCCGTCTGAACCAGGCTGGTTGGTACTGGGAAAGTTTGTGTTGCTCTGTAACCCTAGCATAGGGGGGCATGAGATCAGCTGAGTTCTGGTACGAGGACTAAACGCTTGGACTTAACATTTTTTTCGCTTGTTGAAGGGGAGGTGTAAACAGGAGGAGGTTTTAGTTGGGATCTTCTGTTTCCAGGTTTGGACTGTGTTTGGGTAGATCATTGGCAATCTTTTTCCGAGAACTGTAGTTGTTCTCAAAGTTGTTTCTCATAGGTTTTCGCAGGTTTTTTAATCGACTGACTGTTTTTTCAGCCGAAGCTGGGTAATGGCCCCCGAATTTCAAATGTGTTACATATTCTTATTTGTACTTCAAAGCGACGCTGAGCCCGGTTCTCAGCACGTGATGCTCCCCACGAATAGATTGGAGTTTTTTGTCCCAAAAAAAAAAAAAAAAAAAAAAAAAAAAAAAAAAAAAACGAGGCTTCTGGCTGCACTCTAAGCCAGTCATGGAAGATGAGTCGATAGTCCGTTTTGAAGGAGACCTCGTTGCTTTCTCCCCCTGGCCAAAGCACTTCCCCCAGTTTCTCCCCCGAGGTATCCCCCAGCCAGCTTAGATTGAATTTCTTCTTTTTTTTTTGTAATATCCATTCTTTTTTTAATTAGGATATCTAAGTCTTGTTGAACCTTGGACCTGTGAGCACAAATTTCTGTGTGGATAAATTGCTGCAGGATGTCCATCAGTTCCTGGCCTTCAATTCTAACCTTCTCCCTCTCTTGCACACACCTCTTGTACCGTTATACCCACTACATTGTTTTTCTTCCCAGATTGAAAAACAAATTGTTGAAAAATTGTTAAATATGTCAAGACTTGGTTCCAGTGTCCTAAGAGCTATGCCTTCCAGTCCCATGGCCACTCCAATTATGTTAGCCTGTCCCGAACATAGTCCCATCTTCTCCACATCAGTTTGGCCCCTGGGCAATGCAAAAAACAAGTTCTATGGTTTCCCTAATTTTTTTACTTGGATAAGCTTGTACACAGTTTTGGCACCACGGTAGCACTCATCCTTTTTGTTTTAGGGAAGAGTGATCTATTAGGCATTCGTTCTTTGGTAAGCACCTGTGCAAGATCTGTCATTGTAGAGAGGCAAACTTTGTTGGTCTTTCTTTAGTCCTTGGTTCCATCTGATTGGCTTGATTGAATCCATGTGGATGTTCAAGTGTCTTGCCCATCTATTTTGTAATATTGTTGTCACATCTACTTTTGGGCGTAGTAATCTATGTGTCGCTCTAACTATGAAATTTTACAACCTTCGAGGTTTGTTATTTCTTGAACACCTCCATGTCGCTCTCCAGGGTTTATTGGTCGTTTTGGAATATGCAATTCTGGGTGAAAGGCTCACCACCCTAGGGAAGATTGGCAAAAAAGAACTCTGATTCTATAAAGAGCGAGAAGTGGAAAAAAACGTTGTATCCATTTGTCCTTCTGTTTGGTGCTTAAATAGTTTCTCTCTGATGAGATAGCCTTGCCAACGCTGAGCAAAGATTAAAAGTTTATCATTGAGAGTCTGGATGTCGACAGGTTGGGAGATTTTTTTTTGTGACTCGTTTTGTTCGTAGTGTACGATTTGTTCTTGTAATTGAATTTCCTGCGTTTGCCTGATCCTGGCTATTAGCTTAGAATACTCATTGCATTTTTTTTGCTAAAAAAAGTAAACCATAATTGAACCAGGAAATAAAGAGATTCATGTTGATCTCTGGTTCGGTGTCAGAAACACCATACATCTTGTACATCATTCCTAAACCCATTTTCTTTCTGTAAAAAACCGTTTAGTTTACAGAAACTCCTCCCTTGTTTTTGTTCTTTTTCTTTTTCTAAAACTAAGTAGGATTGTACACATTTTGTGATCTGCTGCACGCCCATGATTTTGTGGAAAAATGGTCACTTCTGTCAGCGCTCTGTCAAGGTCAAGACACATTAGACCACCAGTACCTCCCTATTGTTTTTTAGAAGTCGCGGCCGTTAATGCACCGCGACTTTCGGGGGTCAGGCGAACGAACGCCCGGTCACTGATATTGAAAAAAAAAAAAAAAAAGGAAAAGAGAACAAACAGAAAAAAAAAGATTGAAACGAAACAAAAACAAAAGAAAAATGCATTGCACACGGGGTGGGGGTAAGACTCAGGAACGCGGAGAGAGAGAGAGAGAGAGAAAAAAAAAAAAAAAATGTGAATGAATGCCCCGGGAAGGGGGGAGCATTCATTCCCATTTTCCACATATCGATAGTGCTGGGTCCGAGCCAAAGGGGGAGAGAGAGAGAGAGAGAGAGAGACGTGGGGTCCAAAGAGTGTCGCGCTTTCGCCGGGCAGTGGCGCTGCAAATGCGTCGTGTGTGTGTGTGTGTGTGTGTGTGTGTGTGTGTGTGTGTGTGTGTGTGTGTGTGTGTGTGTGTGTGTGTGTGTGTGCGCGCGTTTTGTTATGAAAACAACGGGAATTCCAGCAGGAAGATTCATTATTGTTGTTTTCATAACAAAACGCGCACACACACAGAGAGAGAGAAGCGGGAAGTTTTACTCCCGTTGTTTTCATAATAAAACACGCGCGCACACACACACACACACACACACACGCACAGGTGGCGGGAGACCACCTCTCTCTCTCTCTCTTTCTCTCTCTCTCTCTCTCCCGCCCGCCCGTACCAGTATGTGCAAAATGAGAATGAGTGTTTTCGCCTTCCCGGGAGCATTTTCAAATATAAATAGTTCTCTCTTTCTCTCTCTCTCTCTCTCTCTGAGCGCGTTCGTGAACAGAACCGACGTTGGTTTTCGTTGGGTTTTTTTTTTTTTTTTTTTTTTTCTCTCTCTCTCTCTCTCTCTCTCTCTCTCTCTCTCTCTCTCTCTCTCTCTCTCTCTCTCTGCCCCCCCCCCCTGGGCGCGTTGTTGGTTTGAATTGGGTTTTTTTTTTTTTTTTTTTTTTTTAATCTAGTAATTCTAGCGTTTTTATTTCTCTTTTTTTTTCCTTTCATTCTAGTTTTTTTTGCTAACTGCCGATAGGTGTAGGCTCAGCCAGGGTCGGGGAACTGGTAGCGGGAGGATTGGGCCTTAGCAATCGGAGGGTATTGGTGGTTTAAGATCAAATTTATTCTTGATTTTGATTTGTGAGATAAATCATTATCTTTTATACATGTGAATAACCACTCTTTAGGGAGCAGTCTCCTATATGTGTCAAAGAGTTGTTTTGCATCACAAATTTGCTGGATGGTTTGTTCATCTTCTTCGATGTAGGATGAACAAGATATGGGTATTTTCTGCCCTATTTATACATCTGTCAGGGGCCGCGTTGAAATCCCCTACTATGATTATTCGTATTCCATCAGGAATATGACTCCTGAGATCCTGATAAAATTGTTTCCTTCTCAGGACGTCATTTGGGGCATATATGTTTACGACAGACACCAGCTCTATTTCCAGCATTACTAAAGTTGTTATCCATCTTCCTTGCTCCTTATCAGAATCCCAATATACAATCTCTGCTCGTGAGTCCGGTGGAATCCATATGCGAGTTACCTCCATATCCCCTTCCTCGACAGCACCTACTTCCTCCTTCCCCTCAAACCCTACCCTAGCATCTTCGGGGAAGGAAGAGCCCTTCCTCCCACTACTACCTACTAAGGCTCTGGACACTCCTAACACCGAAAACCATCGACGACCATCTTCGATCCCTGAAAAAAATAAAAAACGGTGTGGCACCTCCTCACCAAACCTGTTGGCGAGTCACCACAGGGGGCTCGAAACCTCAAAAAAAAACATGCCAATTTGTACTTACCCTGCTGTGGAAGAAGGGGAGAGACTCTTCCGACCACTGCTGATCGTTCCTCGTATCGTGATCATCGCTGCTGCCGGATTGGTCATACCCTGCTGATGAAAATACATATGGCCCCACAGAAGTCACCCAACAATAGCAGACTCCGTTGTCCATTCACCACGCTTCTGCCCGTTGCACTACCTCAAAATATCCTGTGTCCCGACCGCGATTACAATACAGAAGTCCCGTCTCGCGTCGTCCGCATCATCAGCTCCCGCCTTGCACCGCAGCGTTCGTCGCTCCCGCAGGCCGAAATCCGAGTATGGGCGACGCAGCGCTCCCGGTCGCGCTGCGCCGCCAGGGGCCCACAATCTCGCTTCACTCAATCTTACAGATCCTATAGTCCTTGTCTATTTAAAGTCTTACCCAATTTTTCCCCTTCAAATCAAAGAAGATTGTGAGCACCCCCTTGCGTAAGATGGAACACAGGAAGGATGAAACCTCAGCTACCGACCAGACTGCATTTGTTTGCCTTAATTTTCAGTTGCTGGATTTCCAACATTGCAGTGTGTGAAAATCATTTGAAACCTGATTCTTTGTTTTCCTCAAATCTAACGTAAGTATCTCTTTTGGTCATCTTTGCTTGGTCTCCTGGGACTGGAAGAAGGAGGGCAGAGGGTGGACAATTTTTGGTCATCCATGCTGCAAACCTGGCGGAAGCTGACGCTCTAGGACAAGATCTGCCCTGACCGATGAGAAGAAATTTATCGCCAACCCTTGTGTCATGACAAACTCATCTTCACCATGGAAATGTTGGGTAAAAAATGGAATACTCAAAGTAAAGGATCTTTGGGACAATGACAGGAAAGACTGGAAAACAGGGGACCAGATGCACGATATCCTAAGATACTGCCACCACGCGGAGAAATCATTGGAAAAAATTATAGAAAGGATACCGCTGGATTGGTACCGAATCCTCAAACGAGGTCCTATCCTGAAAGAAGGAGACTGGGTGGTAAGAATGGGGGTCCCACTGAACATTGGCCTGATCCACATGGTGTCGCCGACTCGCCGCAGACGGCCTTGGTCGAAGACTGTGCTATAGCTAAAACAGGTGTTCTCCTAGGAAGTAGGGCACCCTTCGTATGGAGAGACAAAGTGACCCTACAAAGGGTAAGGGTCCTAGAAGAGAAGGGCCAAAGGGTTGCCTTCCAAACAAAAAGACCAATTCATGAATTGCCCTTCGACCCAGTAGAATGGATTTGGCAACATCCTCAAAGGAGAGGTGCAGTAGGGATAGGACACAACAGTCTGCTGCAGGTGTCGGTTAAATCTGCCTACAAGATGCTCAGACCCGAGAACACTTGAAAGATATGATTAATGATAGATGGGCTAGGCATTTGAACATAGACCGCTCCCTCCTTTCCCCGATTAAATGGTTTAAGGAACAAAAATCTAAGCCAATGAAAATCACCTCTCTACAGTGGCAGATAGCCCACCGCTACCTCCCAACCAACGATTGGCTGACAGACCGCACAAACCTCGAACAAAGGGGGTTATTGCTCCCTTCGTGCCAGCGTTGTCAGAGCCTTTTCCCATTCTATAAAAAGGCGGAGACAATTGAGCATATCTTTATGCAATGTCCGATAGCGCAGTTCACATGGAGAAAGTGGGACCGCATCTGGCGAAAAATGGTACCAGACACCCCGTGGCCCTGGACGTGGCAGGCTATACTGGCAGGCCATTGGCCACCAGCAGCAACAGCCATGACTTCTGTAGAAAATCTGTTTAGACTGGGAAGGAGGGTTGTGATTTGGGCACTCCGGTGGCAAAGGTGCATTCTGACCATGGAAAAAGTACGGGTGGAGGAACCGGAGATTGAGGAACACATCCGACAGCAGATCCAGCTGGAACTCATGCAGAGATGGTCGGACACAAAGTTACAGCTAGTCCTCCTTAAACAAACAGGAGATATCAGGAGACGGATCACAAGTTTCTGCACAGAGTGGATAGGAGGGGAAAGAGAGGGCTGGATAGCAAAAGTAGAGTGGAGCGGGGACAGAAACGAAAAGCCACGGGTAGGCGAAATGAGAGATTATCGTTTGGTTTTAAGGACTGGACTAATATAGAACCATCATTCCCGTTGCGCCCTCCCTCAGACTTCCAGGACCCCTTTCCACCACATGCCCTGTCAATGGTTGAGATCCTGTCTTGAACTCTTTTTTTTGAACTGTCCTGATCTGCAGAAAACGGAACCCTCCCTGGTGCCCCCTGGGGGAGGATCCTGCTAACCATGACAACATGAACAGCCGGAGAGAAGTTCTCCCTGAAGTGGTATCAGTGCTTAATGGATCACCTGGCGCCCCCTTCTGGGGGGTGAAGAGATACGGAGGACAAAGGCCTTATTACTGTCCAGCTAGTCACATGGGATACACACACCTGCTCAGTCAATCCCCTGGGAGACAGGGCAATCAATGCTGGCAGGCCTCATAACCATCCAGCTAGTCACTTGGGTTACACACACCTGCTCAGTCAATCCCCTGGGAGACAGGGCAATCAATGCTGGCAGGTCTCATAACCATACTTCTCAAATGACTCTGTTCATGATCTGTACATGGGACGCGGGACCCACTTTCCAGCAGGTGATGCTCCCCACCAATAGATGGAGCTTACCCCAGGGTGCTAGTGGTGACTGCTCGTATCAGCAGCACTAGCACTAGCAGGGGTTGTGTGTTTAAAAAAAAAAAAAAAAAAAAAAAAAAAGGTCTCCTGTCTCTGTAAAGAGTGGCCTGAGGGCCCAAATCAGAATGTTTTGCGGCTTTTGCCAAAAGTCATGGAGGTCTCTTTTAAAAGTGCGGTCTGCTGAGCTGTGATAGTCCACATAAGTGGTCCATGCTCTCAGCATGAAGTGGAGCATGACCACTTCATAGTTATCCTGGCCACTGGAATGATGAGGTTTCCTTTGAGAGATGAGTCTTTGCAGCCTGGCCTTTTTCCAAAATTGATACCTACCAGTCCCTTTGCTTGAGAAGAGGTTTCTTTGTCCTTTGGGTAGGTATGAAGGCTACTGATGAAGTTGTCCTTTTTTTTCCCAGGTTGTTGTAGAGGTGGGATACTAGACGGATGGCAGTCATCCACAGTACTCAGCCACTCTGTTGTCCACATGAACCCCTTCTGAAGACCCCACCCACCCTTCCTCTGATCTTTTTGCCCTGGCGTACCCCCACCCCGCCTGTCCTACCCTAGTGTTAACCACCCAGGACCACCACCCATTGCCATCTTGGCGGGGTGACCTGACCAGACAGCGGTTGCAAGCACCGGGGCTAAGCAGAGACTCCTACCCCCTGCTTAGCCCCAGTTGAAGCAGACACCGTGCAAGCCTGATTGCACACGGACTTCGAGAGCTAGGTATGAACATGGTACTACAGGTTTTCATGAGGGTGCACAGTGAATCCCATCTGGCTTAGTTGTGTGGTGATGCTGGAAAGCTGGGTATCCTCCGTTCCCTCGTATGTCCCTGGAGCCCGTTCCGGCCCCGCAGTAAGGTGCAGTATTTCCTGACACCCCCGACATCCCGTACTAAGGAACTGCTATGCCAGTCTCAACCCTATGCTACGTACTAGGAGTATAGCCAACCCTAGGTCATGAGTTATGGACTGAGTTTCTTATCGTTATGCTGTCTTACTACAGTGTTCTATGGTGTTGATGGTAGAGAGATGGGGATCCTCCGTTCCCTCGTATATCCCTAGAGCCGGTTCCGGCCCCGCGGTAAGGTGCAGTATCTCCTGACACCCCCGACATCCCATACCACGGACTGCTATGCCAGCCTCGACTCTAAGCTACATACTAGAAGGATAGCCCACCCTTGATCGTGAATCATGGACTGTATGATTGACCCTGTATGATCTATTAGCCCTGTGTTGTATGGTAATCTGAGAGCAGACAATCCTCCGTTCCCTCGTATGTCCCTGGAGCCCGTTCCGGCCCTGCGGTAAAGTGCAGTCTCTCCTGACACTCCCGACATTCTGTACTAAGGAACTGCTGTGCCAGCCTCAATCCGTTAACCACGTACTAAGAGGATNCCGTACTAAGGAACTGCTGTGCCAGCCTCAATCCGTTAACCACGTACTAAGAGGATGACCAGCCCTAAGATACAGTCTGGTATCGAACACAGGACCTTATGTGAATCATGCAAGTGATCTAACCTATTGACCTACACTGTGAAATAGTCTGCAGCTGTGCTCTGCTGGGCTCGAGTAAACCGAACTATGCAAACCACCCAGCAGTTTCATGACAACCCCGTAGACCAAGAACATCAGGATACCCACCATCGCCCAGTCCCCACATACAACAACCATGGACTACCCCTTGGGTGGTGCGCAGACAGTGTCTGTAATAACTTACCTGCGTCATCCCAAGGGGGGGGGTGTCCAGCCGTGTGTCATTCTAACCCCCTGCCGGTGTCCATGCGCAAGGCTGCGGAGCTTTGAACCTGCAACCTCATACCACGATGCGCATTTCCAACCGGTGCTCTAACCACTGAGCTACATCAAATGGACTCTGGAAGGGATTTTGAGTGCTGATCTGTTGGCGAAAGATTGGCCCAAAAACGTGGATGCAACCTACTATCATGTCAGAAGCCCCAATTCTTCGTGTTGCTGATAATCCCAAAATCCAAGGTTCATATGGCAACAGTTTTTCTGCAGGATGGTCAGTCGGGTCATTTGGTAGATCTTGGAATGGACAAGGCGTTTTGAGAATCCCTTGGATGATTTCAATACGGAGATGGTCTCAAGTTCAGGAGGAGGAAAACTCTCAGCAGTTCTCTTTGAAGTCATGGTCTGAAGTCCGGGCGCCATCTGAGTAATCCACTAGTTCCCGGTGTCGCTGCACCATCACGACGTTCTAATTGTTATGTTGGCCACTAGCCCTCTCGAGCCTGTTGTTGCTCAGTATACATACACTAGTAGCACTCTATGTATCTCTACATAGCGCGGACTCTACCTTCAGCTTGTTTCAAGGCGGCTATACTAACCGCCAGTTTGGTCGGGCAACAGACGTATAGTACTGGGGATGCAAACTAAACAATGTAAATGGCCATATGAGCTTAGGCTACCAGAGTGTCCCGAACCACTTGCCTGGCCGGGCCAAAAAAGGAAAAAATAGAAAAATAGAAAAATATTTATTTTATTTTATTTTTTATTTTGAATTTGGTAAAGAATTTCGATGTGACCTTGCCACAAAAGTTGTTCAGTTTATTTTTCTGCATAACATAGTTTTTTTTCGGAATTATTGGATGTATTGTTTTTTTTTTTTTTTTGGGCTGGGACCTTCCCTGGTCCTAGCACAGTCGGGCCGCCCGGAAAAATAAGGTAACCCGGGCGGCCCGGCTGGTAGCCTAGCATATGAGACCACAAGTCGAACGGTATTTTTACCCTATTCCTCTGACGATTGAACACAAGGTCGGGAGTCCCAGGGAACTTGAGGCTGAATTATTTCAGGGCTTGTTGCACAGGAGATACGGGCGTGCATATTCGTGGTCATTTGGGGGAAAAGGGGTTCATGGCAGTGCTGGTCCCCGATTTGACTGGGGGGCCCTCCTCCATCCGCCACCCTCCCATTGGACTGGTCATTGGACGAGATCCGCTGGACCCCGGTTGGGGCCAGCGCATTTTCACTGGAGGGGGTTACCGGCCCAAAAACCATTTAGAAGGCCTCCGGTGACCTAGAGGATCCTGCAGCAGCCAAAAGAAAAAATAAAACTGGCCCGGTAGGCCCCGTTTTTTTTTTTTATGTTCGCGCGCAGTGCATCTGAGCCATCAATCTTGAAAGACCTGCGGCCCAGATTGACCACCTGTTTGAAATCCTTGGGCGGGGATCTCACAACAATGTGCCTTGCCCCTCACGCCCTCGTGCTGCCTCTGAGCCTCTCCCACCCCTTACTCCGATGCTCTGCTCCCATCGCGAGCAAGCCCTCCCACGTCGTCGCGCGGTGCGTGAGTCCTCCCATCGCCGACAAGCAGCGAGCGAGCCCCTCTTTGCCATGGAGCTGTGAGCTCACCATCGCCTGTTCAAGCGCCGTAGCCATCACCCCTTGCTGCCGCACCCCATCTGGGCCTGTGCGCCGTTAGGTGAGGGATGGGATCTTCTTCTCCGTCTTCTAGTAGTGTGTTTATACGAAACCCCACATTCTCTCTCTCTCTCTCTCTCTCTCTCTCTCTCTCTCTCTCTCTCTCTCTCTCTCTCTCTCACACACACACACACACACACACACACACAC
>BFEA01000366.1:1475947-1488216 GCA_003427395.1 Chara braunii | reverse complement strand
ATAGTCTCATCACCATCATCAACGAAGAACCAATGTTGATATCCTATCTGGCGCTCGGCACCCAGACTACAAATGGCAGATCCTATCTAGCCTATACTACAATGCCGAAGATGACGACAACAGCTCTCCCGAAGTACGAGCAGATAGCGGCCAATGCCGCACGCTTCCAGCACCAGGTATGTCTCTCGCATCACTCAACCTCGTTCCCCAACACACAGATGCCACATGCACCCAAGGGCCACCCTGCGCCACATCCAGCTCACAGCAGCGCAGTTCGTCTATGGCTGCCTGCTCCTTCCTGCTCGCCCGTGAGCACGTGAGCGCCGGCCAGCTTCAGCGCAGCAGCGCTTGCGCAGCATGCAGTCAGCACCCGAATGACCGAAGCGTAGGCTGGCCCTTTCCTATATGGAAATGGCCTGCCTGCGTGCGTGCAGCCTGGCTGTGCTGGCCCTCGACCCAGAAGCTTCCGGTAGGCCCAGGGAGGCTGAGCCTCAGACCAAACGAATTGGCCCAGGGCCACCGACAGTTACTTGTGCCCAACTACCCACAGTCTGAGTTGGGCCTATGCTGCGAATCTCGCCCAGGGCCTGACTCAGATGCATTTGATAAAGGAGATTAGGGCCTGGGCGCTTCCAACCAACTGGTGCTGCGCAACTGCCTGCATTTTCTCCAGTTGCGAAGTAGTCCAAAATAGGCCTCTTAGGGTCCGTCGGGCCTGCCTTCACTTAGGGCGGCCGACGCTGTTGCAAATAGGGGCCCAGTAGGGCATATCGAGGCCTTTGCCTCGCATTCCCTCCTTCATACTTCGCTAGTCCTCTGAGAAGTTCAGTCTTCGATAATCTGGCGCTCGCCTTTCCGTAGAGACTTCTCATATTGAGCGACTACCTGTGGAGCGGTCTGCATCAGTTCCTCGCTTGTGAACCATCTGTCCTCCCTGGGGTCAATGTGATGTCTGAACCGAACTCGGTACTGCAGCTTCGGTGTTGGAGGACGTCCTCTGCCAGTTGGTCTTGGAACTGGCATCTCTCTGTGATCAACGATGTCATCGATGTCGACCTCTCCATCCATGGCTTGGGGCAGCATAAAGCGACGAGAAGGAAACTGGTCAGTTTCTTTGCATGGTGCAAGCTTCGAGGCGTGGAAAACAGGGTAAGTGCCTAAGTGACCAGGTATGCGAACAACATAAGACGGCCCATCTGGTTCATTCCCAACAACATCCAGAATCTCCCATGGTCCAAAGTACTGTGGCATGAGCTTGCGTGAGATCCCGTGTTCCTGTCCCAGTTCTGAGGACTTGACCCAGACTCTCTCTCCTACCTGAAACGTGAATGGGCGGCGGTGTTTGTTCTCAGACTCTATCATCGCCGCCTGCGTTTTGTGCATCTGCTCAACAGACTGCTGCATAAGCTGCTCACATCGATAAGCAAACTCTGAAGTCCCAGGTGCAGCAGGGGGCTGGTTCTCAGGTAGTTGCACTGTTGACCGCGTTGTTGTACAGGCTGGCAATAAGAGCAAGCTTCTCATCCCAGTCTACCTGATTTGGCTTGATGTAATGCCTCAGCAGGTGTTGTACAGAGC
This sequence comes from Chara braunii, assembly GCA_003427395.1. Lineage (NCBI taxonomy): Eukaryota > Viridiplantae > Streptophyta > Charophyceae > Charales > Characeae > Chara > Chara braunii. The sequence goes on along the minus strand of BFEA01000366.1, from coordinate 1,486,638 downwards.
GGTTCAACTGTTTCCTGATGTCATCTGCAGCTGCTTTCCCTGTTCTGCAGCTGCGGCTTTCCACAGTTCACTTGTGAATCACACATCACGGTCACTGACTATAGACTTTGGCAATCCAAAGTCTCTAACCCAGTTCTCTTTGAACAGCTTAATCACATGGTCAGTCTTCGCTGTCTCCGGCATTGCAACTAACCTAGCGTACTTACTAAACCTATCCACGATAACAAAGATTTGTCTCATTCCGCTCTTGCTGGTTACCAGCGTATCCATGAAGTCCATGGATAGGCTCTCACCAGGCCTTTCCGGAATCGGAAGGGGCTTGAGGAGCCCACGAGGGGCCTGTGTACGGGGCTTGTCTCTCTGACAGACCTGACAAGTCTCCACGTACAGCTTAGCATCTCTCACAATCGTGGGCCACCAGAACCGCTGCAACAAATTGGCTGCAGTCTTTTTGAAACCAAAATGGACGGTGGCGTCATGACATACTCCTACAAATAAACTACGCAAAGACTCACTATTTGGGACACACAAACGTTTATTCCCTTCCTTCTCAAGGAACAGCAAGTCGTTGATCAACTCAAACTCGGCAGAAGTCTTCTTATCCTTCGCCTCAAGTCTGCGTATGATCTCAAACATGAACTGGTCCTCGCGATAGGCTTCCACCAAAGAACGCGTAACATCGTCCGTAAGGTCGAACTCAGTAATCAGCGCGCCTGAGAAATCAGGTCTACGCGACAAGGCATCAACAACCTTGTTGTACTCCCCTTTCAGATATTGTGAGTCGAAGTCATACTGCTCAATGACTTCGATCCAATGCTTCAGAGAGTCAGAGAGCACCGGTTGAGTTCTCATCCACCTCAAGGTTTGATGATCAGTCCTGAGGATGAAGAACCTCCCAAGGAGATAGTGCCTCCAATGGGTGAGAGCCTTGTAAACCGCATAGAGTTCCTTCTCATAGGTGGACTTGGCCAACTTCTGAGACGGCATCTTCTTAGACATGTACACAACAGGCCTTAACTTTTTCCCCTCCTGTTGCGCAAGTACGGCACCAATGTCATATTGGCTGGCATCCGTGGTTACTACAAACGGTTTATCAGGATCAGGAGGTTTCAAGACCTCGTAGTGCGTCAACGCATGCTTCAGATGTGTGAAAGCAGCCTCGCACTCGTCTGTCCACTCCCATGGGGTGTCAAGGCGGTTCAGATCAGTCAAAGGGGCAGCCACTATACTATAATTCTTCACGAAAGTCCTATAGTAGTCTGTCATCCCTAAGAAAGATCTCATCTCAGTCACAGACTGAGGACGTGGGCAATCACGAATGCTGGTCACCTTCGCGTCATCGGGCTTCAATCCCTCCGCGAAAATCTCATGACCCAAGTACAAGACACGGGTGCGGCCAAACTCGCACTTCTCACCGTTAATCTTGAACTTGTGTTGTCGCAGAAGACTAAGGACATTGTCCAAGTGTGCAACGTATTCCTCGACAGTCTTACTAAAAATAAGTATGTCATCGAGGTACACGATGACAAACTTATCCAAGTAGTCATGAAATATCTGATGCATGGCGTGCTGAAAGGTGCCAAGAGCATTATAAAGTCCAAAAGGCATCACCACAAACTCGTACAGATCGTACCTGGTCTGAAATGCGGATTTGTGTTGATCCTCGGGCCGGATTGCAATCTGATGGTACCCGGACTTCAGATCTATCTTACTGAAGTACCGACACCCTTGCACTCTATCTAGCAAATCATCGATGCGCGATAGGGGCTCTCTGTTCTTTACAGTGATGGCATTGAGGCCCTTATAGTCAATGCACATCCTAAGTGTTCCTTCCTTCTTCTTTGGTACAAATAGTACTGGAGACCCATAAGGAGAAACACTCGGTCGTATCCAACCCGTTTCTACGAGTTCCTTGAGTTGCCGGCGAAGCTCATCAAGCTCACCTGAAGACATCCGATAGATCCTACCCTTCAGGATGCTACACCCTAGGATAATCTCTATCGCGTGGACGACCTCCCTCTCAACAACCCATGTCGGCTCTTCAAATAGATCAGGGTATTTAGCAACTACGCCCTCATCTCCCACGGCATTTTCATCGGCTCGCCTGCAGCAGAGACATAAACTAGATACATACCTTCCTCCTGATTTTGCTTATAGTAATTATAGAACGAGGCCGCACACATGCATCCGTGCGACTCGATCAGACTACTAGCTTTGAACTTTGGCGGTCCCCCCACCTGGCAAAGTGTGTTTGACCACTTTTCGGTCCCAGTCAAAATGGGGTTGTGCCACAGAGAGGTAGTACATACCTAACAACATATCCATGGGGAGTTCATCACTCACTAGGAACGAAACGTGATGTCTAAGTTCCCCTCCCGCGTACGGGAAACAACACTCAACATCTTGGAGGTAGCTATTGACTACCACGCGCTGTTTTTTGGCACAGGTCGACTCCACAGGTCGACTCAGGCGCTGCACTTGCCCCTGTAAGCACAGCCTCTCAACGCACGCGCGACTAATGAAGTTCCTGGTCGAGCAAGTGTCATAATAGCCCCCGACCTTGCGGCCGCCGATGACTACCTTGCTGACGAACATCTCACCCTTAGGAGCTTTGACTACTGCCGTCCAAGAAGCTAGTGGGTCTGACCTAGACCACTCCTCCTCTAGCTCCTCTAAGGACTCAAACACATTCATCGAACATAGGGTCGATGGGTCTGAATGTGTTTACGGAACAACGGTGGAGTCAGTAGCTTGGGCCATCTCTAAAGATGGTGAGGGTGTGTCCACCACCTCGACCCTAGCAGGAACAGCTACTATTCCTACTGGCCCGACGTGTTTCCCGGAGCAGTGCCTGAAGTGCTGGCAACATTGCTACCCACGAAAGCGGAGGATCGTACTGCCTGCCCCATCGTAGGCGGGATCTTCTCGGTCACCTTCTTATTTCGGCACTTGAATTGGTTATGGCCATATTGGCTACAACGAATACAAGCCTGCCAAGTGTACCGATCTCTCCACGCCTCCTCAGCGAGACCCGCTTTCTCCCATGGAGGAGTGTTGGGGTCAACTTGACTCCTTGACCGGGAACCTCCACGGCGTCTACCGATCGCCTTACCTTTTTGTGCTACGGCAGCGACTACTCCACCCCCTCAAGCTTCTACGCTGCCAGCCTCTGAACCTACTCCCTCCTGGAAGTTGTCATCTAATTCGACGGTTGAACCATCGTTATCGACAAACATAATGCGACCCTTCGCCTTCCAGTTGGGAGGCAATGTCTTCTTCCTACCATCCGTCGTGGGGTTATGTCCATGCCCTATCTTGGCCTCAAGATCTAGGGCCTTCTTGCTGAACGAGGGAAAGTTGTGCATATTGATGTTGGCCTCACCTGCCAAATGATTCCTGAGAGGCATGGGAAAGCATCTCAGGTAGGAGGTGAGTAATACCTGGGGGCCATAGCGAACCCCAGGGACACAGATCAGACGCTCTACAACGTCAGTGGCCTCCCTTACTGACTTAACTGCCTCGTGTGCAGTGTCAAGATCGCGTCAGTGGCCTTTTGGGCCTCATGAGGATCGTTCCACCTGTCTTCCACCAACTTGAGAAAGTCGTCCAGTTTCTGGGTGACCGCCCAAGCGCGAAAGTCATGACCGTACCCCTGTAGTTGCACTTAACCACTCAACCACCGTGCTGTACTCCCCTCTAAATAGGAGGAAGCCACAAGCACTTCCTCGTGCGCCAAGGTAAGTTTGCATTTGACATAAATTGGCACTGCCTTCAACCAAGTGTTGAGGTTTTCGCCTCTCTTATCCCCTGTAAAGGGTTTAGGAGCGGCGATAGCCGCCTTTGGTACCCACCGACTTCGTCCCGGTCCCTGCATCACTCCGCTTTGTGGACCCTGTGGTGCAGGCTGCTGCACTAACTGTTGGGGTTGTGTGCCCTGCGGCTATACAAGCTGCGAGACAGCAGGTTGCACGCTTACTGCAACCTTCGACGAAGGTTGTGTGAACGCTGTTTGTACACGAACCTGTAAACTAGGACCTGCAGAGAACCCTCCTGATAATGGCATGCCCAGGGAGACGGTCTAGACCGATGTTGGGGTTGTATAAGGGGATACCCCAATCACCGGTGGGACAAAAGGAGGAAGATGTACAACGGGCCAGGCACCGGGCCTGGACGGTGATGGTGACGCCTGCATTCGCCCAACTAACACATCCAAACTCTGTTGGATGTCCTGCAAGATCTTTGCCTGGTGATCTTGCATCTCTACTACACTTAACAAGACCGACCGTAAGGTTCTCACATCATCCTATGTTGGGTCCATGTCCTCTAACTCACTAATGTCCGCTTGCCTCAGCTGCATCCTGGCTCTTCTCCTAATCATTCTCTCTTTCTCAGCCTTAATCTCTCCCAACGCCTGCTGTAGTTGTGCCTCGCGATCAGCAGCTCGCAATATGGCGACCTCCTCGGGAGTCATCACTCAGGGATGGCTCGACATTACGCCAGTTGACTGACTCTGGGTCTACGCGACCGTTGACCCTACAGCTCCTGAACTGCTAGCTTGGGAACTCTGTTGCGCAGAAGTGGCCATGGCTACCGAAAGCTGCGGCTTCGCTTACGAATGCACTGCTAGCCTCTGCTGCTCTAGCTCTCCTCTGCTGCTGCAGCCTCTCCCTACGTTGGCGGAACAGGTATCTGTCGCCCTCTAGTCCTAAAGCCAAATGGGCTATCGGGCGCCTAGCCGATCGCAGGATCCGGTCAGCCTCTCTAGTGTCCTCCCTGTCGCTCATAAGCTACAGCACTGTACACAATCTGCACTAGTGCAGTCTAGATGCCTACCACAGTGTAATGCACAAACCAACTTAAAATAAATAATTGGTGCCTATGTTAGAGACTATACATTCGGGTTCAACAAGCAAGTTCAGATTCCCACAAACGCAAACTATTGCACTTTGACTAGTTCGCAAACAGAAAGCACAAGGAACAAGGGACAATTCTAAACTATGTTGTCTGTCAGATGTCAATGGTTGTACATCTAACTAATCAAAATAAAAATAGAATCGTTTGTTTGGGTTGTTCACAACATGGGATCTTACTCAAACTTATCACCTGGAATCTACCCCTTCCCCAATTCCCCTTGATTGTCACTTGACGTCAGCGTCCCTGAGAAATCCGGTTTGGCGTGCGTGACTAAAGGTGTGCACATGGCCCACCCCTGTGCCCCGAGTAGCTACTGAGCTGGCCAGCCCTGCACTGTGTTTATCCTCGCGTGCAGCGAGCCTTACACCCATTGGTTGATCCAGAGGCAATTTAACGACCACCCCCAAGTGTCATCAGGAATCATTTTACGACGCAGCAGGACGACGATCACAGCCAATGGTTTCCCCAACCGGTGTTTATTTATAGACGCCCGGTACTCGTCTCTCCCATAGGGCTGGCCTGCCCTTCAGTACCCCTTCTACGAGCGCAGCAAGCAGACAAGGACAAAGCAGCAAAGCTCTACTCCCAGTGGGTTGGCATGGTGACCGTGACCCAGTGCTCCGTCCAGGGCCCTTCAGAAAGCACCGCCCTCTCCTTCCAAATGCTCCACAAGAACAATGTCGACTCTCAAGGTTGAGCGCACACGACACCTCACATGAGAGGACTCTCAAGAAAGAACTCACAACCTCACCGTAAGAAGTGATGAAGAGGGTAGATAAGGTTAAGGGCAACGTACCTCATTATAGTTGGCCACACCGCAAATATTCTCACCAGTTGACCTGATGGCAATTGCGATGACCAGTCACTGCATCGGCACAACCAGCATTATCTCGCCATTCCACCTCAGCATCAATCACCCACCAGATAGTTCTCATCACACTGCGAACACCCAATATACACACTGTAGCCTTCCTGGTGATTCCCCTCTCCTCCTGGGTCGCCAACACCTTGTCTCCGCCCTCCTCACTACGCACCACCTACAGCCAGGCTCACCAAGCAGACCGCATGTATGTACCGCATAGGCAGAAGACAAGCGCCAGATGAGCGCAACGTACCACAGCTCTGACACCAAATTGCAAGGAAGATGAGCGATAGCGAACTTCAGCAATCAAACAACATCATACACATAAGACCAGATAGTCATAACCTCGATCCAATAGCAGAATTGCATCACGAGTTTCACCAAATAAGAGCACACCAAAAGCTCATAATTGACAATGTTGGTATAGTCTCATCACCATCATCAACGAAGAACCAATGTTGATATCCTATCTGGCGCTCGGCACCCAGACTACAAATGGCAGATCCTATCTAGCCTATACTACAATGTCGAAGATGACGACAACAGCTCTCCCGAAGTACGAGCAGATAGCGGCCAATGCCGCACGCTTCCACCACCCTTCCACCACCAAGTATGTCTCTCACATCACTCACAACCTCGTTCCCCAACATGCACGCTGCCTGCTCCTTCCTGCTCGCCCGTGAGCGCGTGCGCGCCAGCCAGCTTCAGCGCAGCAGGGCTTGCGCAGCATGCAGCCAGCACCCGAATGACCAAAGCGTGGGCTGGCCCTTTCCTATATGGAAATGGCCAGCCTGCGTGCGTGCAGCCTGGCTGTGCTAGGCCTCGGCCCAGAAGCTTCCGGTAGGCCCAGGGAGGCTGAGCCTCAGACCAAACGAATTGGCCCAGGGCCACCGACAGTTACTTGTGCCCAACTACCCACAGTCCGAGTTGGGCCTATGCTGCGAATCTCGCCCAAGGCCTAACTCAAATGCATTTGATAAAGGAGATCAGGGCCTGGGCGCTCCCAACCAACTGGCGCTGCGCAACTGCCTGCATTTTCTCCAATTGCGAAGTAGTCCAAAATAGGCCTCTTAGGGTCTGTCGGGCCTGCCTTCACTTAGGGCGGCCGACGCTGTTGCAAATAGGGGCCCAGTAGGGCATATCGAGGCCTTTGCCTCACATAAGGAAGAAGAGCATGCCCATTTGGAAAAAGAGAATGACAGGAAAAATGTGTGGTCATTTACAATTTTGAAATTCCAGCATACCAGCAATGGACGAGGAGATCAGCACGTTGCCTGGGTGAACATGTCAATTGGCTGGCTATGTGGCTTGGTTATGTGACCTGCCTATATCCATTAATTGCTCGTGAGGCCTGGCTATGTGACTTGGGTACGTCTCTTGGCTACCTACGTGGCTTGGCTATGTGCATTGGCTTCATATGTGGCTTGGTTGACCACATGCCTTGGCTACATGGGTTGGCTTACTATGTGGCTTGGCTGGCTTGGCTGTGCGGCTTCACTATCTGCCTTCGCTGGCTATGTGGCTTGGTTAGTGGCTACCAAGCAGCTTGTCTGGATAAGTGATGAATGGCTACATGGATTGGCTCAGCTATTTTGATTTGCCAGCTATGCCACTTTGCTGACACTGTGGATTAGCTGGCTACGCCGCTCGGCTACCATCTTCCCCTCAGTATTAAGTATGTACGGTGTGTATGAATATGGCACATGGGACATGTTATATTCGGTTATGTATTCGTTATACCATAACGCCCTCTATGGTCCCGTTAGAAGTACCAAGTTTGGTCACACTCGCCCTAAAATGAAATATGAATATTTCAATTCATCCCCCGCGGCCGTGGATGCGACTATTCCTCAACGTGACGTGGCACTGTATCTTCCCTTGCTCTAGCGCGAAATTTATTCGCGTTTTGCAACTTCGACCATGCCTTGATGTCATTGTGTGTATGTCATCCTTTTGTCTCGCGCAGGAGCGGCGCGGGAGGAAGATGACGAGGAGGTGGCGGCGAAGAAGTGGAGGTGGAGGAGGAGGAGGGAGGTAGAGGAAGAGGAGGAGTGGGAGGAGGATGAAGACGAGCGGGAGGACGAGCAGCCGAAGCGGGAGGAATGGAACCGGCAAAAGGAGCAACGGGATCTGGACGATGAGGACGAAAAGGAGGTGAGGAGAGGAATGTGAACAGTAGGAGTACTGTGTGCGGCATTCATTCTCGTTTTGCACAGCGCGAGATTCGTTCTCATTCTGAACTGGAAGTTGCCCCGAATGCAGCCATAACAAAGGCGCGTTCTATGCCGGGTGGGCTGATCACCGTACCTGGAGTGAAAATCACCCCAAATGCAGCCACGATGCGAGATTGCCCTCTGCCTTCACCTGACGAAAGAAAAAAGAAAGGTTGTGTATGATCGCATGTTCTAGTGTGAAATTCATCAGGCGGTGCATCTTCCCATGTTCTAGCGCGAGATCCGTTGTGTGGAGACCACGAACAGAAAACAATCTTCCCATGTTCTCACTCGAATGGACATTCGTTCTCATGCACACTAGGCACTTGTATTCGAACATGAGGGAACGCGAGGCACCTACGCCACGCAAAGGGAAAACAAAAAAAGTGGGGCACGAGACGGCCCGCAAAACGACAACAAAACATGAAAAAAAACAAATGCAGGCACAAAGGGGAAACAAAACACACAAAGCATGAAGTGGCCTGCAAAACGACAACAAATTGGGAAAAAAAAAATGTCACAAAACCACCCGATGGCGGTAAGCGGGAGTGCCCCCCCAAAGAAACATAGTCCGAACCACCCAATGGCGGTAAGCGGGAGTGCCGCCCCCAAAAAAAATGGTTCGAACCACCCGATGACGGTAAACGTGAGTGGCTCCACATAAACAAATGGTCCGAACCACCCGGCCGCAGTAAACAGGAGTGCCCCCCCCCAAAAAAAATGGTCCGGACCTTTCTCGCAAATCCGGCCCGAAGCAAGGGAAAAAAGCGGGCCCGAACCGGGAACAGAGCAAAGCTCCCACGCAAAGACACCCAGTTCCACCCCCCCGAGCAATTTCTCTTGGGCCCACGAAAAGCGTGACGTGGGGACCACTTTTCGCTTTAGCAGGATAGAGATAGAGATAGAGATGGAGATAGAGATAGAGATAGAGATATACACAAGTGGATGCTCGCCGCGGTTGTGCCCTCAGCGCACACCTGCTCCTCCTCGCCCCCTCCATTCCCCAGCCGCCTTCTCCTCACCCTCATCCCTGTTCTCTGCCACCTCCTCTCCAACCTGCTCCCCCATCCCCCTCCTCCTTGTCCACCTCTTCCTCGGCCGCGTTCTCCTCCTCCTCCTCCACCATGTCCTTGTCCTCCCACTCATGCTGTCCTCATCTACCCCCACTCCCCATTGCCATCTATGTGGCAAAGCAGAAAAAAGTACACCTCCTGATTTGCCACCATGGGTCTCCTTCTAGTCCACTTTCCACAAGTATGTCGACTGACTCATGGCCAAGCCAAAAAAAACAAAAAAACGGCCGAAGTTAGACACATCTCTGCCCCGGCAGTACAACATTGGCCCAGTCGGTATCATGTGACGTTGGTGATAGCATGTGGGTTGGGCGGTATAATGTGGACTGGATGGAACCGCATAGTATGGAACCATACTATGCGGACTGGATGGTCTTGAGCTGCTAACACACACAAGCATTAAAGAAACAAATGGACCGAGCGTGGCGAAGCTCCGCCCTATACACGACAGGAAGAGTGGCAATGTTGGTCGGTGTGTGTGTGTGTTTGTGAATGAGCAAAATCGGAATGAATCTCAGCCAAATTTGTTTTTTCTTTTTTTCATGTCTTCATCAACTGAGCATCCTGCCAACGTGCAAAATGAGAAGGAATCTTCTGCAAGAACATAGGAAGATACACCGCGATGGACAAATACATTGAACAGAAATCCCGGTGTGAGTATGGACTAAGGAGCTGTCAGATGCAAATGTCACCCACAGAGAGAGAGAGAGAGAGAGAGAGAGAGAGAGTTTTCCATCTATAGGATGGATGGAAAATGGGAATGAATCTGTTGCTAGAACATGGAAATATACACTGCCAAGTTGTGGCCGTGGATACTTCACTGCCAAGATTCAATCCCATTTTGCTCAGTTGGTGAAGCGTGGCACCGTCAGTCTGTGTGGGTGTGTGCGTAGGATGAGAAAAATCGGAATGAATCTTCAGCCAGAACATGGAAATATACACTGCCACACTTTTTTTTTACTTTTTTTTTGTGTGGGTGTGTGTTGTCATATTCGCTATACACTAAAATGACTATGTCAGACTGTTTCGTTGGACTTTCACCGACTCATTAGGAGGTTGACATCAAGTGGTCTACTTTACTCAAACCAACCTTGCAATCCTAGCAGACTGCCGGTCCAAACCCTTGACAAGATCGGTAGCAAGTCTGAGAAACTAAAAAAAAAAAAAATTGAAAAAAAAAAGTATGAGAAACTAATCTGACATAGTCATAAAACCCATTCTACACACCCACTCAGCCATGGACACCCAATGGCATGACCGCTAGTACGGTCCCGACCCTAGCCGCATTGTGTGTGTGTGTGTGTGTGTGTGAGAGAGAGAGATTGGTGGGGAGCTTCACCTGCTGGAAAACGGGTCCAGCGTCCCATTTACATTGAAATTGTTGGTTAATGAACCAGTAACAGTGTGATGATTGCTGCCTAGGAGTATCTCTGCAAGCTACTGAAGAGAGGATGTTGATTCTGGGGGAGTCAAATATATGTTTTGTTTCCTTCTGTCCTTCTTTCCTCTAACCACCTGTTATCGGCATCAACTGCCCCCGCACCTCTTCACCTTTCCTTGTGGTGCCAAATCTTACCTCTCAAGCTAGCGTTGAGGTTCTTGTGCCATAAAATTGGGCTGGGTGGGTGG
>BFEA01000366.1:1433286-1444383 GCA_003427395.1 Chara braunii | reverse complement strand
AGAAAGGTCTGTCACAGCCAAAAAATACACTCCAGACACGCCGCTGGCACTAGAGGCACAGCATGGCCGCCTAGTAACGGCCCCGACCACTGCCGGTCGACCTGACCGGAAAAAACCGTAGCAGGAAGCTAGCGAAGTCGTAGTATTATAAATATATTGTCAAATAGAACTGCCCGGTAAACCGTAGGCAGAGAGGGAGAAGAGGACAACAAACGAGGGGCTGTGACAAACTTTTTATATATATCGTCAAATAGAACTATATATATATATATATATATCGTCAAATATATATATATATATATATATCGTCAAATAGAATATGAGTCGGTGAAACTCCGACGAAACAGTTTGTCACAGCGCCTCGTTTGTTGTCCTCTTCTCTCTCTCTGCCTACGGTTTTACCGGGCAGTTCTGTTTGTGACGATATATATATATATATTGTCACACTGTGAATCCGAGCGCAAAGGCGGAAAAAGACAAAACAAGAAAGGAAAAGACGAAAAGCCCCACCTGTTCATCACCTCTTACATACAAGGCCAGCCAAGTGGATGACAGGTTGAGCGTTGGCTGCCCCCATCCCCATGTGTCACAAGGACCCACTTGCACGCAGCCAAAAGGCAAAGAGGTAAGGAAAAGGAGGAAACCAAACATGACAGGGAAAGAACAAAGAAAGCAAATGACACATCCCACAGATAATCCAATTGCCACAAAGCAAATAACACATCCCACAGATCAACATATTTTTTCTTGTTTTCTTGTTTTCTTTCTTCGGCAATTTATACTTTTTTCTTTTTTTTTCCCTTCTTCTTTCTTTAACTCTGTCACAAAATTATTGAATACGAGCATATGCACATGAAGTAGAAGAAGAAATAAGATGAGCGGAGAAAAGAAAAATGAAAGGACATACAGGCAAAGAGACAGACAAACTAGAATGACACAAAATAGTGTCCTCTTCTTCTTTGTTTCACTGTATTCTTATTTCTTTGTGTTTTACAAAAAAAAATACACTGAACAAAGGATCAAAATCAAAGACAAAGACACATTGAAATCATTCAGTTTCTCACGCTTCTTAACTCCTCCTCCACCATGCCTCTAACGTACAAGGCTTGCCACGTTGATGAAGTTGAGCGCGAGTTGCCCCCATCCCCGTATGCCATGACAGCCCACTTGCACACTATGGGAAAGAGGCAGAGTGAAAGAAGAGGTGTTAAACACAAGGAGGAGAGGAGCAGAAAAGGAAAATCGATAGGCAGAGGGAGAAAAAATAAAAAAAGGTGACACAAACATATTCTTTCTTTTACTGCATTCTTCTTTCTTTCACAGTTTTGGTGAAGAGTCTACCACGTTTGATTTTCAGCGCACCTGCACTTCCTTCTTCACTTTTTATTCTCATTTTCACCCTTCGGACTTTTTCTTAGAGGGTGTTAGGGTGCATGGTGCAAACGAAGTAACATGACACAAACTTAATGTTCTTTTTTACTGCATTCTTCACTGTTTTGCAGTTTTAGTGAAGGGTTTCCCACCTTTGCACATTCTTGTACACTCTTTTCAGCGCACCTGCACATTTTTTTCAGGCTGCAAGGCACATTTAAGTTGACCCTCACGACAGATAGGACAACTATCATAAGGACGAGGGCAATGATAGCAGCCCTCCCGCTGATCTATAGGATGAAAACCATTCAGGTAAGCAACTTCGTCACAGCAGGAGCCAGGGCGGCTAGCATCAACCATACATCTGAAGCACGCATGCCCGAGGGCATTCTGGTTGCAGGCCATGACGATTGTGGGGCGTTCACCATCACAGTAATGTGCACATTCGCTATAGCGCCCGTAGGCACAAATGGGACATACTGCATCTGAATGTAGAGGATGTTCACAATCCGGATACAGGTGGCATCCCTGCCGACAGCGGGCCCAAAAAATTATACGGTTGTAGTGATGTCGACAAAGTCGATGCTTTTCACAGCCAACTGTAATTGTGTCAGTGATCTCACAAAGGAGGCCACAAGGTGTTAGTGCAGCACGTGGGGGAATGAAGACTAAAGCAGGCACAGTGACAGACATCAAGGTAGGCACGGCAACAGACACAGAAACGGGCATGGGGGCAGGTGCGGACGCAGGCACAGAGACAGGTGCAGAGGTGGGGACGGAAGTACATGTTCAAATCTACTCGGGCCCGCTCTGCTCTGCTGGCGAGCCGCGCTCGCAAGAGCGTTTTTTTTTCTTTCATGTGATTTAGGTTGCTCAGTTGGTTAGAGCAAAGGACTGAAAATCCTTGTGTCAGTGGTTCGAATCCACAATGGTCCCTCTCACGAGGGAACGTTAAACCACCACTCCAACAGGCCCAGCACTGTTCGTTTTGCTTGTCATCAGCTACTGGGCCAAAATCCACAGTGCCCAGGCCCAGTAGAGGTTCTGTGGGGAAGGGTACTGCAACTATTTTTCCTCACGGCGTGCGGCTCTACAGATATCGAGCTGGGCAGATGCAAAGTGTGGTTTGTCAAAAGAGTTTCGGATGAGTGGGGGTTTAAACCCAAAAAACCCTACCAATAAAAACCCTACCCGAAAAAACCCTACTAAGAACACCCTACCCAAAAACCCTCACCCCAGAAAAGCTACCCCCAAAACCCTACAAAAAAAACCTGCTGAAATGCCCTACCGAACAGCCCTACCAGAAAACCCTTAACCCAAAAAAAACACCCAAAAATACCCTATTCAAAAACCCCTGCGCTGAATAACCCTTACCCAAAAAAACTACCCTAAAAACCCTACTAATGGGATAGTTCCATAAGGTTTGTCTTGATGCTTCTGCAATACCACGTTATTCGAGCTGTCGTTACTGCTGAGGTGGGATCGCTGCCCGTGTGGGGTCTGCAGATCTACCCCAGGGTTCAATCATGGGAGCTTAAGCCAAATTCACGTAATTGTTTTGTTTCTGTCTGTATGACAATCAATTCTTTATGGATTTTCATTTCAAATTGTTCTCTACACTTCTTATCAATATGAGGTGATCGTAACACTGTATATAACGTGCATGTTTTTGGTAATCTAAGAGCTCGTGTCTTTCTCTGAATTTCAAAAGATTTGATAACGATCGCTATTTTTGCAGTCATTTGTTCAAGTGTGTTTTTGATTGAGAGCTTATTATATGACACAGAGTGTTATTTGGCATAAGCTTCCATCATTGAACCCTGGGGTATATCTGCAGACCCCACACGGGCCATGATAAGCATAACGGAAGCTTACGCCATTACATCAGCGACCCCCCCTCAGCAGTAACGACTGCCCAAATAACGTGGTATTGCAGAAACATCAAGACAAACCTTATGGAACTATCCCGTTAGTAGGGTCTTTAGGGTAGGTTTTTCGGGTAAGGGTTTTTTAGGGTAGGGTTTTTTTAGTAGGGTATTTTTGGGTAGGGTTTTTGGGTTAAGGGTTTTTCTGGTAGAGCTTTTCGGTAGGGCTTTTCAGTAGGGCTTTTTGGTAGGTTTTTTCTTTGGAGGGTTTTGGGGGTAGCTTTTCTGGGGTGAGGGTTTTTGTGGCAGGGTTTTTGGGTAGGGTGTTCTTAGTAGGCTATTTTCAGTAGGGTTCTGAGGGTTGGGTTTTTTTTGGGTAGGGTTTTCTTTGGCAGGGTTTTTTGGGTTTAAACCCCCACTCTCCATCCGGAACTATTTTGACAAACCACGCTTTGCATCTTTCCGAGCCCGATATCTGTAGAGCCGCCCGCCGTGAGGAAAAATAGTTGCAGTACCCTTCCCCACAGACCTCTACCGGGCCTGGGGACTGTGGATTTTGGTCCAGTAGCTGATGACAAGCAAAACGAACAGTGCTGGGGCCGTTGGAGTGGTGGTTTAACGTTCACTCGTGAGAGGGACCATTGACGCAACTGGATGTGGAATATATGCCCAATTCCAGATATTTGCACCCGAATTTGCAGGCGCGCAAGTGCATTATGTGCCCCTGCACACGCAGATGCCCAGGTGCATCCTGACCGGGCTACCGTGTTCACCCGAATACAAGGTCCGGTCATCATTGCTGTATCTAGACTCAACGTTGCCCCAAATACTGCTATAATAACTGTACGGTCATTATTAGCTGTATCGAGACTCAACGTTGCCCAAATACAGCTAGAATAACCGTCCGTCCGTCCTATTTGGGTGAAGACGGTAGTTTTCCCGAGTGCTCAGGCGCCTCCAGATTTGGAACTGCGGAAATTAGCCCAGTCAGAATGCACCTGGAGGACTGTTGAAATACAGACCTTCCCAAAACAAAAACAAAACAAAAAAAAAAAAAAAGAAGACCTGAGTTCGAATTCCAATGGAATCAGATAAGTGAAAATAATTCTGAATCTACCTGGGGCCGGTTAGTTCAAGATGATATCTAAAGGCCGTCACCCTTTTAAACGAAGAAAAGAGAAAAAAGAGACATAGGAAGAGAGAAGGGAAAGAGAGAAAGACAATTGGGGAGGGGGGAAGGGGGGAGGGGGGGGGAAGGAAGAAGACGAGAGAAGGCAGAGGCCGAGAAGCGGACCAGAGGATTGTGCTAAGCACAAGAACAGGAAGAGAGACGTTTCGGATGACGGATGGAGCGGGAGAAGCAGCAGCACCGAGAAGATCAGGACCCCCAACGGGATCTGATACGATGTCGTGTCCAGACAGAGACTGAAGTGGAAGGCGCCTATGGGTTCATGTCCTCAAACGCAATAGCCAGTGACGATGCCCGCTCGTGTTTCACTCCAGAACAAGGAAGCAGAGGAGGAGATGAGGAAAAGGATAACAGAGGACGAAGGGCGGGAGAAGAGGAGGAGGAGAGACAAAGAAAGGAAGAGGAAAAGAGGAGAAGAAAAGCGGGAGAACGAGAAGGAGAGAAGAGAAAAAGAAAGAAAGCAGAAGGAAAGGAGAAGGAAAGGAAAAGGGAACAAGGAAAGGGAGAGAAGAAGAAAGGAAGGAGGAGGACGGAGGGCAGGAAAAGGAGGGAGGAGGAGGAAGAGAAGAAGAAGCAGAAGAAGAAGAAGAAGAAGAAGAAGAAGAAGAAGAAGAAGAATAGTGAAAACAGTGGCCAACTGCCTTTCGTACACGCTTCGAAAGCTCTTCAATACATAGCCGCACCTCTTGACCCTGCCTTGCGGCCCGCCGACAATCCTCCCATCTTACTGAGTATAAAGGACCAATACGGCCTTGTCCTCCTATATACTGTCCATCGAGTTGTAAGCCTAGCCAGCACGGTACTCCCATCCCAACGGGCACTTCCACGAGCGACTACGGCTACGACCGGCTCTGTCGCATAGACGTTATGCCAAACTCCGTAATGATCCGTTACGTGTCGGCCCCTCAACGGGCTACAGATAGTCAATCCACGTAAGTTTCCAATCGTCGACACAATGCCTATCCCTTCAGGCCAGCTTTCACCGCATGTTTCACGTGTGGATAGTACCGTGACTATGCATAGGCTAGGGGCTCTTTTCCGCCGAGATTCCTTCCAACGTTCGCTTCCCACAGTCTATCTTCCTACTCTGATTCTATTGGCTTTATTCGTGCAGCATGGATCGCAGCCTCTACTCTTACTACGTGGCTCACCCAGTCAGTTACATGCAAGCCACGCGTGACCTGTACAAATTTTTTTATTTATTTATTTTTTTAAATCGCAGCTTATGACCTGTACAATTTCAAAATCCAACATGCAGCCAGTTTTCCCGCTCTTTGGGAATTAGGCGGGCGCAGCCCGGTAACACCGTGTCGTAGCATGCCAACCAGTCCAATTGCACGTATTTCAAAAAATAACCTATAGGAGATAAAAAAACGAAAGTCCTTATTATTCTGAGCCTGCAAATTTCTATAAAGTCCCTATCGCATCTGCAAATTTCGACCAGTTTTTTTTGCAAATAGAGTAAAAAGCGGCCATCTATATGTATTTTCTATTTCTACGGTAGTAACCGCCTCGTGAAAAATTCAATTTGTACGCAAGAAATTATCTAGGCGGATCATATTTCCACGCAAATAATTATTTCGACGAAAAAAAAATAAAATAATTCTACACTAAAATTCCCCACCAAACAAGGCTATTCCGTAAAATACGGGCCTTACTCAAGGCCGCATCTGCCTCAAAGATTTCCGGCCGCGTGCTGCTACCCTATTGTACCAGGTGCTGACAAGTAGCCTCAACCATGGCTTCTTGAGAACGCTGGTGCCTTTAGCAAAACGTGCTAGGGCATTGAAGAAGAAGAAGAAGAAGAAGAAGAAGAAGAAGAAGAAGAAGGAGAAGAAGAAAGAACGGTTATCCTTGTCCTACACAGGTCTTAAAAAAAAAAAAGTCGAGAAAGGTCCTAGTCTATATTCCACGGTAACGACATAAGAAAGAACCCCCCCAAAAAATTCCCTTTCAATGAACAATCAAGGGGCCCAAGGAAAGGACCCCGAGACGGGGAGGGAAGGAGGAACTTTGGTTCGCTCTGTTTGCTTGTTTATCTGTTCGCTTGTTTGTCTCTTTGCCTCTTTGTCTTTTCGTCTTTTTGTCTGTGTCAGTATGTTCGCCTGTTCGTGTTTCGTGTCAAAATTTTCCGGAAGCTATCCTGCGCGGCAACGTTTGCGATCATCCCGTACCGGTATAACACATTGGAATTGAAGACAAGCACTGATCAGGCAACTCACAGTGCCAATCGACGGAGAACCCATGAACAGTCACTGGAAGCAGCGATTCCTAGACGGCCCTCTCTCCCGTCGTTTGGTTACGCAAACCACTTTCGAGGTTTTTCACTTCTCCGCCGCTATCCAAAACAGAAACAAGACCCAAAAAAAAAAAAAAAAAAAACAGAAAAAATAATAGTTCGTCATACCGGTCGTCATACTCTCCACTGCCCTTTTCTCTATTTTACAGATCATCAATCAATCAAGCAATTGCTTTGTGCATCTGCGGATCAATCAATCGGGCGATCGAGGGAAGGGAAAAGGGAAGGTGGACCAGTACCATAGTGGTCGTGATGCCACATGGCAGGCACCCATCCTCCTATAGTTAGTCGCCGATTCAAGGCGATCGATTGCTCGAGCGATTAACCGATTCAATCGACCAATCAATCAAACGATCTATCCTTCTCTCGATCAATCAATCATCAGCTTGATTGAGCGATTGATCGGTCGCTTAACTGATCGATTAGCTCACCGATCTACAGATCGAGCAGTTGAGGAGTAATTGATTTGATTAACTCGATACAAGAACTACTTCGCATGCTCAACGCCGTAGGTCGATGAGATCCATTGCTTGATTGCGCGCCGAGCCAAGACACAGTCGAGCAGTTCGTATGGTGTGTCCAAACACTCCCGCCGAAAACTTGGCGCGCTCGCAGAGGAAATCGCTTCGCTTCGGTGAAACGTGAGAGCGGCCCCCCTCCCTACCCCCAGGAGAGCGAAGGTGGTGGGGAGGAGACTGCGAAGAATAGACAACCCACTCTCGGTACTAGATTAAGCGTCTCCCACGCCGCTGGGACACCAACTACGTGCCGCGAGATCGATTGATTGACTGCGCGCCGACGGCAGTGATCGGAACTCTGCCCACCTCGCACAACCAGAAGCGATCGGGACCCAGCCACTGTGTGGCGAACCGTCGCGCCCGAACGCCGGTGTCACTCCCCTACCTCCTCCCCCCTTCCCCCCCCCTTTACCTTCCCCCATGCCCGCGGAATGCACCCTCGCGTGCCCGCGTGTTCCGCCACATAGCTTTTTTGCCCTATTACCCCCTTCCCATCCCTCCCCCNCCCCCCCCCCCCCCCCCCCCCCTTCCCCTCACGTGTCTCGCGTAAGCACAGACACTGCTCCCTAGGAATTGCTCCCTCGGAATTGCTCCCAAAACCTCTTTCATACCACTCTCTAACACACATTTTTTCTCCATCTTCAGGAGGCCAAAGAAAAGGGGTTTAGACGAGGAAAAAAAAGGGAAACAAAAACGAAAAGGACAAAAACAAACAAAGTGTCACCCGCGTAGAGCTGCATCGCTGTCCTCACGACGACCAGAATCAAGCTGACGTCAGAGAGAATGACGCCTGCCCAGACGGGAACCTCAACAAAAAACACCAATCATCACCTCTACACCCACACTGATAATCGCGCGCACGAGAAAATTAACCTTGTCCATACTGTCACGCATTCATCTACACCCACATTGTCAAGCATATATGCATACGCCCATACCCGCCTACAGCGCCCGCTTCTGCACCCCCTGTCCCGATCCCGCTTTCTGTTTCTTCAGTCCCCAACCTATGGTGCAGTCCTCTGTGCCTAACGACTTGATTGCGATCGGTTTTCAACCTGGATCCCGATCAACACAACACACCAATCAATCTGGAAAGAATCTTGGACGCGAGATCTACATTTGGTGAAGATAGGCATCATGCACACACAACGAGACGCGGAGAAAGGTGTGCGCGTATCTTCTCAAGCATTCCTCTCCTTGTCTCGCTTTTTTCCGCCTTCGCGCTCTGATTTACAGTGTGACAATATATGCCCGCTCCCAGCGACAGCGACCGTTTTCTGTTGCCCCTGTCCTGATCCCGCTTCCTCATTCCCCAACCTATGAAAGGATTCCTCTGTGCCCACGGGTTTGCTTGCGGCTGGCTTCAACCTGGGACCCTGATGATCCATGCAATCAATCAATCAATCTGGAAAGAACCTTGTACGCTACATCTCCAGGTGGTGAAGGTAGGCGTGCACACACGGAGACGCGGAGAAAGGTGTGCTCGTGCAAATACGCGGAGCCGCATGAACAGAGAGACGATATGGAAAAGGCCGAATCGGCAAGATAGACAAGCAATGAAAAAAAAAGACTCAGAGATTGGGACTCCATAAGAGATTGGCACTCTATGAAAGATTGGCACTCCATGACAGATAGACACTACATCATAGATGTTGTGGGCACTCCATGAGATCGGCACGAGGATAGTGCCAACCTTGTGCAGGGGCCATGCTAATCTACTTTCTCCGTATCGTTCCAATTTGAACGGATGTCCCGCAGGGGGCCATAGCTTCTCTATCATGCTGATTCTGTGCTTTCCCCATCATCTCCCGAGTTCATTCTGTCTACATAGGCACGATGATCTATGATCGTGCCTATGTAGACAGTTTGGAATTCAGGATGATAACGAGGAAAGCACAGAATCAGCAAGATAGAGAAGCTGCGAAAGAAGACTCAGTGATTGGGACTTGACGAGATTGGGACTTCATAAGATTGGGACCATGAGATCGGGACGATGACACTGACTGTGTAGACAATATGGATTCTCATCCGAGAGCACGAGACATACGCGTTATCAATGAGAAGCAAATTTTCCAGAGATAGAGGGAGGTGGGGAAGGGGGGGGGGGGGGGGGGGCCCGCGATGGGGGGGGGGGGGGGGGGGGGGGGGGGGGGGGGGGGGGGGGGGGGGGGGGGGGGGGGGGGGGGGGGGCCCCGAACGGAGCGAAAAAGGGGGCGGGGAGGGGGGAAGGAAGCGAGGGCAAGGAGTGTCCAATCATCACATCCACGTGCTCTGGACACGTAGATCGCCATGAAAGAGAAAAGAAGAGAGAGACTTCGACCGTGCAACGTACGCAGAAATCGACAGCGTGTAGGACAGAAAACAAGAAAGGTACTCCAAGATGCAACAAGGTTCAGGTAGTACAGGGTAGAGGAAAAGACGAGGGAGGTGAAACGATGTACACGCGGTAATAGACGACGGGGAAAACCCTCGACGCTCAGCGCGCAGCACCTTCACGGCCGTGGTATGCATCGCTGACGGAAAACGGCGAAGAGAGCAATAGAGAGGACTGGTAAGAACAAGGGAGGAAAGGAGACGGGAGAGAGGTGAGGAGGGGGCAGGCGAGGGCAGTAAATCGAATCCGAATGGTGATGGATACATGCGCGCACCTGAAGACCGAGGTCGAGCAGTTCAACACCCCAAGACGACGACAAATCGCATCCTCTCTTGAGAGCGATAGCGAACCTCCCACTGCTTAGCCGGATCGCCGATGAGCCAGAAGCGCAATCAGCTGTCATCTGTTTAAATTCGCAATCAGCTTTTTGTAGACAAAATATCATAAATCACCTCAGAGACAGACGGAGAGAGAAAGAGGGAGGTGCGAACGAGCGAGCGAGAGAGAGAGAGAGAGAGAGAGAGAGAGAGAGAAGGGAGAGGTAGGCCCAGGACAATCCAAAAGATTTCGACTGGCGCGCCCGTTTCAATCGGTCCAGACGAATGCCGCCGTCCCACGAATGCACAACGACGTCGCTAAGTCCGCGCACTCGCATCTCAGCCGTCGCACACCAGCAGACGTCGCACGCACCCGCAGCTGCTCCTTCCCCGCGCCTAAGCCCGCGCCTAAGCGGCGGCCATCTGTCCGTCTTCTCGTCAGCCTGACGCCTGTCATCACTACAACGGGATCATCGCGGGCCCCTCCCAGACAGAGCCTCTGCCATAGGGCCATCTCCGGGAACCATCACCTCCACAACCATAGATACGCGCCCGCCCTCGTCACCAACCATTGGAAGAGAAAACACAAAACACAATCACCAGACTGGTCTGGGGAACGGGAACTCTTCGCGGCCTTCTTTCCACACGTCCACCGTCGTTGCAGCCGTGGATTCCCATAAACTGGAATCGCCACAGTGCGGTTATCGCACCTACGGCGGGGATCACAGACCGTAGGCCGCAACAGGGCCTGGCCGGAAAGAGGGGGGCGGAGACAGGATGGCAAGTTGACTCGTAACCCGATTCGCGGCTCTAAAGGCAACGCTAGGCTGCAGCCCTCTCATGGTGGCACGAGTTATTGCAGCGGGCGCCCACTCGAAATGGGGTACCGGAGGTGGAAGTTGCATGGTGACCAGTCCGCATTTTTGCAGAATTCGCAGCCCGTCAGCGTTGCATTTTATTGTCTACGGCGCGGGGAAGGCAGCCCTAAGGTAGCCAAAGCAATGAGACTAAGAGCCCGCACAAAAGAGAGAGAGAGAGAGAGAGAGAGAGAGAGAGAGAGAGAGAGAGAGTGCATTCGGTGGGCGTACCCATAAGTCAGATGAGTCAGAGGGGATCACCTCATAGGGGTACCTGCAACAGAACAAAACAACTTCCAAAGAGGGG
>BFEA01000366.1:1384168-1398304 GCA_003427395.1 Chara braunii | reverse complement strand
TCTCTCTCTCTCTCTCTCTCTCTCTCTCTCTCTCTCTCTCTCTCTCTCTCTCTCTCTCACACACACACACACACACACACACACACACACACCTGCACTGTACGATCCTTTACGGAGCGCGACACACCGAGATCATGGAGAATACACTTGGCACAAATCTAGAGATGTTGGATCGGTCCTCACGACGCAGCCGACGAATGTATCACGCATCCCACAGGCCTCTGCTCCTTGCATTTGGTAAGCTCTTCCTCACTCTTCCCTCCTCCTACTTCTCCCTCTCATCTGCCTCTGCTTCTTCTCCTTCTGACCGCGCCCCTTCCTCTACCTTTAAAATTCACTTGTTTTCTACCTTACTTCCTTCGCGCCCCTTTCCTTTTTCTTTCGTGTGATCGTCTTTCTACACCATTTTTTCCTCCTCGCAATACTTCCCCTCTCTCTTCGATCTTTTTCTTCTTTTTTTTCTTCTTCACTTTCTTCTTGAGCACCTCCTCCATTTCTTCCTTCTTTCACACTCTTCCCTTTCTCCCTCTCTCTCCCTCACACTCCTATTCGTTGGTACACCTGCCGCCATCCATGCTCACCCCGTTCCGGTACCCTGGTTGTGATACTGATTGGTTACAGGCAAAGAAGAGGTTGCGCCGTGATCGGGGTGGGGGGAAGAAACGACCGAAAATCACTTTGACATTTTTTCGATTCTACCTTTCTTCCTTGACCCCGCATGCGATCATGATTTCAATTCCTTGCTTTTCACGTATCATTTCGTACAATTAGATTAGTAGTATGTGATAATAATAATAATAATACCAGAAGGGAAACAACATTCTTACCACAAAAATAATAATAATAATAGTAATAAGGATAATAACGATATCGAAAAAAGACTTACCTCAAACTGTGTGATACCTCAATTCACCTCTGGAGATCGCGAGATATTCTCTCAAGTTTCTTGTCCAAGATGCCGTCTCTGATAGCCGCTGGATCGAGGCGAGTTCCTGCCATGTTCGTACCTTTACTCCTTCTCCTCTCCGTCCTTCTTTTCCGATACTTCCTCCTCCTTCTCTTTGTATTCCTCCCCTCCTTCCTCCTCGTTTTCTTATTGTCAATAAAACATTCTCTCTTCCCATTTTCACTTGCACATGTCTGTACCTCCTTGTCGTCTCACGCACGCACTAGCACGTTTCTCTGCCTGCTCATTTTTTCCTAGATGCTTACTCGCTCGCGATTGCTCCCGTACTCGCAATCGTATTCATGTACCTGCGCACTTGCTCGATTCCTTTTCCTTTCTTCTGCGGGGATAAGTCTTGTTGTTGCTCCTTTGTTGGTCTAGCCACTATGAACAACTGCACGTCTTGCCTCCCCTCGACTCCGCTCTGCTTATCCACTCTTGTATGAAGAATCTGTCCCTCAAATCAGGGTAGATTCATTTTCCTTCCTTCACCAGACGACTGAGCCAACCCTCATAGTAGTACCGGACCCGTGTACTAGCGGTTTCTCCCTGTGCTCTAGTGGGAAGTTCGTATCATCCTAGCCTGTTCTTAGTTAGTTAGGAAGGGGGAAGTCGTTGCAAGCGTTCCGTAGTTCGTTGTTGACGGCAGTAACTACTCTCAATCCCACCCCAGGTATCTTCCGCTAAACTTGGGACTATATAGAGCAGTAGTGTAAAGGTCTGTACGAAATTCAAGAGGTCTTAATAAAAGCATAAAATAATAATATAAGAAAAACACAATAAGTAAGTTTAACCGATCTACCTTTAATATGCCCCATGCGGGCAACTGTTGTGTTTCTGTAACGGGAACGAACCCAAATTCCTGGCCCTAGCTGCCTTAACTCTAGTCTACCGGTCGCGGGTTCAAGTACCGCCTGATCGGAAGCGGAGCCAAAAGCAGGGCCTACCTTGATCTCTTTCAAAAGGAGCTTTGCCCAAATGGCAGGATGGACTCAATCCCCATACTTCTGGCCTTTCAGTCCGCACATATACCTACTGGGCTAACTCCTAGTTCAGTTAGGACAGGAGCAAAATTGCCATAAGTAGAGTACAGGGACGACTTTGTTGGTATAGCAGGCCTACGGCCTGCCTTCTTAGGGTCAGTTTAGGTCGGTACCGACCGTTACTGCCTAGTATGGTACGTAGCAAGGTCCTTCATGGCTGTCCTTGCCGCCGGGGTGTACATTAATTTTCCAATTCTGCTTTCGAGTTTACGGCGGAGTATATTGCCATTTTTATCGTATCTCGTCGTGCTTGACGTCCATCGGTTTAACTGACTAGCTTATCTCGTTTACTTTAGTCAAAACCTACTAATTGACTCAGTGTGTTGTTGTCGCATCCCGCACAACTCCTCTCGGCCCTTTGCGACCGAAGGTTTTCTTACTTTTACTAACCCTTATCGTTTGTCGTACGCGCCGTGTTAACACTTGAGGTCACTTAGCAACCTCGGCCTCGGTGGTCGGGGAACCCGTCTCACGTCACTGTGCCAAAACAATCTCTCTTTTTATTCCAGACTGTCCTTGTCACGGCAACTAGCGTCGATACTGTATCGACTGTAAAATTATGAGCAAATACCCTTGTAAGGGTGTTTGCTCCGACAACGTAATAAAAAATAAGGAAAAAAGTTGTTTCTAGCATTTTTTTTTTTTTTTTTTTCTTGTTTCAAATTTATTAATGTCGAAATGGTGTCACACTGTTGCATTTTCTAAACTCAACTTATGAGGTAGGACTCCACCCCCGGCCTCGTTTTGTACACAGTCTGGAAAGGAAAAAAAAATTAAAAAAAGAAAAAAAAAAACAGTCGAAGGTAGAATTTTGGGTACATGTGAGAGTATGTTTTCCCAACGGGCATTACAACCCTGCCGAAATCAAGGAAGCAGGGAAAAAGAAATAAGAACAGGAAAAAAAAAAACTCTTTGGATGTGAAAGCAACTAGATACACAATATGGGGCACCGTTCCACTTGCATACGAATGATGTCCTATTACGACGTGTGCGACACAACCAGAAAACGAAGAAAACTGGTTAAAATGGAAAAAAAAGTGGTAATGTTTGATTCATGCACCCTCACCTGTCCTCGCCCATCCCGCCCTCCCCACCTCCATGCCATCCCCCCAAAAACGTCCAGACTCATGCCACCTGCCAAGGCCCAATGAAGCCAAAGCCAATTCATTGCTTCACTGGGTTGTTGGGATAGAAGTTCTACCTGACGATTGATATGACCAAAACCTTTAGTGTGTCAGATGGGACGACTCAAATGACGGTTTGCCATATTGAAGCGTGCACATTCTTATATTTTGCGTCGAAAGTGAAGTACTTGATGGGTTTGCAATAGACCGGAAAAAAAAAGGAGCTCAATACCAACCCCTTCTAGTACTTGAGTTTTATTTCGTAAAGAGAAGTTATGGTCATAACAACACTCAGAGTTTTGCAGGATAGCATGTGCTTTCGCCAGAGAAGCAGCGCCCCCCTCACCATACTTAATACAAATAGAAACATCATCTATTAAACCACCAGTACCTACCGGTTGTTAAGGCCCGTGGCTCAGGCTAGCGGTAGCCCGGTCATTCCCGAGCCTCGGACAACCGGTAGGACACAATGGAAAAAAAAAACAAAAAAAAAACAAAAAAAACATATAACATTTTGCAAAAAAACAAAACAAAACAAAACGAAATCAGACCTTTCCAACGAGAATGAATCTTCCTCGATAAAGAGGAAGATTCATTCTCGTGAGAGAGAGAGAGAGAGAGAGAGAGAGAGAGAGAGAGAGAGAGGCCGTCAACCAGTGTCTGACGCCGAGTTTGGTAGAGGCTGATGCTGAGTTTGGTAGAGAGAGAGAGAGAGAGAGAGAGAGAGAGAGAGAGAGAGAGAAGAGAACGTCTCTCTCTCTCTCTCTCTCTCCACGTCGAAACGATATCGCGGAAGAGAGAGAGAGAGAGAGAGAGAGAGAGAGAGAGAGAGAGAGAGAGAGAGAGCTCTCTTTCTCTCCACGTCGAAACGATATCGCGGAAGATTCATTCTCGGTTCGACGTGGAGAGAGAGAGAGAGAGAGACGTTCTCTTCTCTCTCTCTCTCTCTCTCTCTCTCTCTTGTTCTTCCCCCCGTTCCCCCGCCCCACCGCGCCTGTTTGTTTTCAGCTGTTACTTTTCATTTTCGTCGTCGTTTTTTTTTTTTTTTTTTTGGGCCCCGTTTTTTGGGGACTACCGGTCGCACGCCGGTGGGTACCCCGCGCGACGCGGCGCGTTAACGGCGGCGTCGAATTCTTCAAGCAGGGAGAGGTACTGGTGGTTTAAACGAGAACCCCATGAATGAGTCTCCCATCATTCCCCAATGAATGAACATCAGCAGTCTCTGCTCATTGCCAGTTGAGGGGATGGCTTCTCTCTAGGTGGCGGGCGCCAAGCTTGCCCAGGAAGGTACATCAGGCCGTGTGGAATGAACCCAAGACCTCCTGAATGCCACTTGCTTGCCTTACCAACTGAGGTAGGCCGGTTGATCGAATTCAGCTTTCTGTTTCAACAGTTACCAAAGAAAAGAAGAGCCCGAAAAAGAGAAGGTCCGAAGCGTTGGTAGGTGGAGTCCAGAAGGACACCGTTGCGCTCGCGCGAAGTGACACAAAAGCGTCCGGATTCAAACATTTTAGGGGTAAGGCTGGCAGTGGTCCTAGTCCCATCGACGTCTGGCCCGATCATCGCGGAACTCTGCCGCTATTGTTACCATATCTTCTACTTCAAGTTCAAGGTTGGCCAAATCTGCGATAACTTCTCGTTGCCCTCTCCTCTCCCTTACAGCGGTGCCCCTCCGCCCTTCTCTTCGTTCTTGACCTTCCCAATTTCTTTCTCTGCTCTGCTCTGCTTATTTCGTCCTCGTGCTTGTTCTCGTAAGCCTTCCATAGCCTCGCCATCTTTTTTCGATCTGTTTGTCAACAGTTAACATTTGTGTAACATTGCAGCCACAACGCAGTGAAGAAAAGGGAAAACGTTTGTGTCATTGTTTTTTCCCTTTTCTTCACTGCGTGTGCTTCGATTTCCCTGTGCATGTCCTCATGCATAACCTCCGCTTTGGCACAATTTATTGTTGTACGTCCAGCTGCTTAGCTCGTTGATACGTAGTTCTTCCCAATCGTCGCCTTGTTGTATTCTGCGGCAGCGCCTGAGAGTCGTTGCCCTGTAAGCTATCCCTCAGTTTTCCACACTCCTTCGGTGTTGTCGAATTGCTGGCTACTTCCTTTGTTTTCCTCTCTCTCTCTCTCTCTCTCTCTCTCTCTCTCTCTCTCTCTCTCTCTCTCTCTCTCTCTCTCTCTGTGCAAGCAGGTGGGAAGGATAAGGATGATAGGGTATAAATTCAGGGACGATGGCTGAAAGGATTACCTGAGCAGTGAGGTAGAAGGGTAGTCGCGACAGTTGTCGCATGCCATGGACAGGACGTGTATACTGCGAAAGTAGAACATCGCACGTGTTGTCTATTATTGCAAGTGTCTCTCTCTCTCTCTCTCTCTCTCTCTCTCTCTCTCTCTCTCTCTCTCTCTCTCTCTCCACCCTCCTGTGTTTTCCTCCTCGTTCGCATGCCTCCCCTTCTCATTCCCCCCTTATTCCCTCCCTTTCCCTCCTCCTGCCCCCTGCTTTCCTCCGAAGAAGGAATGCCCTCTCTGCTGTTTTCTCTGAGGTTGTCCCCACGTGTTCTGCCGTCTAGACATCCCTGATTATGTCGCTTCTCTATTGGACTTGATGTGCAGAGAGCCCGGGTCCCGATACACGTTTGATGAGTAGTGCAACGAGGCGCTATCTTTAGGGTTTAGGGGTTTGGTTTCTGTTTCAATACAGTCATTCTCTCAAGGATGAACCTGATTACCTTGAGGGTTCTGGCGAGCAGCGGATCAGGAATCCCTCCATCATTGCTCGGGCTAGGTGCATGCTTAGGTCTATTATGCTCAGTGCAGGAGCGAGGACGTGAAAACTGGGGTCGAGAGGAGGGAGAGAGGGGGGGCGGTCTCTCATGATCATGGCAGAAGAGAGGAATGCGAGTATCAGCGATGGGAGGAAGAAAAGGGGAGGAGGGGGCGCGGAGGCGCCGGCGGTGGTGGCGCCGTCGGATGAAGAGGAGGACGAGGAGGGAGCAGGTCGGAGACACAAGCGACTACGTCTAAGCGTGCGGCGACGCGATCGGGACCGGCATCGGGGTCGGGATCGTGGCGGAAAGAGAGCGATCGGGTGGGAACAGCACGGAAGGCATGGCGACGATGTCGGGGAGATTGATTCTAACGGAGGCGGCCTCCACGTGTCAAGCTTGGGTGATCATGCACGTGGCGGCGGAAGCGACTCATCTTTGGACGCGGCGGCGTCGGCGGCGGCAGAAGCTGAATGTCCTCCTGCTGATTGTCACTCCGATCTCTCTTCGCGTCCATTGGAAGGGAGGCGCCTGGGGTTGGACGGAGCTTTAGCAGGGTGGTGTTCCGCAACGGGGGGACCAGCAGGAGGAGGAGGAGGAGGCGGCGGAGGGGAAGGGGGAAAGGTACAAAGAGCCGTGGGAGTCGGAGGAAGAGGAGGGTGCACAGGAGGAGGGGCTCGAGAGGGAATGCAAGTGGGAGGGGCTCGGGAGAGAATGGAAGCTAAGGGCAGCAGAGGGGCAGAGAGAGGATCCGGCACTGCAATCGGGGCAGGTGGAGGGGGAGACGCAGTCTTTTCCCCACAGAAAGTGGGGCGGAGGCGAGCGATCGGGTTGAATGCTCTGGGGATTGTAAATGAGGGCGCCACCCCCTCCACCTGCCCGGTCCTCTCTCCTGATGCCGGCTATTATGAAACCAGAAGTCGCGAGATCGAGGACGAGGAGCGAGAACTGGTTAAAATACTAAATTGCCATCGACAGGACGGCGACGGCGGCGTTGGCGGCGTTGAGCAGCAGGGGCCATTGCCACCATGGCTTCGTCCCGCTGTGGGTACTTTTGCGGAGATTTTTGTCCCAACGACACGGGGCTTGAATGCATGCCAGCTCTTGTCGGGAGTTGAGGTGGGTAGTGATTCAGGCAAGGGGCATGTACAGCAGCACCAGCGCTCTCGTTTGACGATTGCGGGATCGCCAGAGTCGGGGTCTGTATCTGTTGGCGCGCAATGTTGCGGTTTAAAGACAGCTGGAGGCGAGATTGGAAAAATGATGATGTCTCAAGGCACGCAGAGAAAAGGGGATGAAGGAAGAAGAGGGGGAGGAGGACGATTGGGAAACAGGATAGTAGAAGGGAAAAGAGAAGGGGAGGTAGGAGGAGAAGTAAACGGGAGGGGAGGAGAAGAGAGAGAAGGCACAAGAAGCAGCACGGGGAAAGTCGCGCTGCAACTCGTCAAGAGAGGAGGAGGAGAAGAAGGAGATGGCGTGGTAGCTTCTCCATACGGATCTCCAGAAGGCGAGCGAGAAAAGGGTCCAGCAGAGGCAGAGGGAGAAGAAGGGCGAGAGAGGGAGAGAGAAGGGAGACAAGCTGTAATGGGAAGAGAAGGGAGAATAGAAGAAAAAGAAGGGAGAGAAGGGGGAAGAGAAGAAAGAGAAGGGAGAGAAGGGGAAAGAGAAGGGAGAGAGTGCGGAAGGTACTGGAGAGGAGGGGGAAGAGAAGGGATAGAAGGGGGAAGAGAAGTGATAGAAGGGGGAAGAGAAGGGAAAGAAGGACGTAGAGAAGGGATAGAAGGGGGAAGAGAAGGGAAAGAAGGTGGGAGAGAAGGGCGAGAAAGGGGAGAAGGGGGAAGAGAAGAAAGAAAAGGAAGAGAAGGGGGAAGAGAAGTGAAAGAATGGGGAAGAGACTGGAGAGAAGGGGGAAGAGAAGGGATAGTAGGGGGAAGCGAAGGGAGAGAATGGGGAAAAGAAGGGAAAGACCGAGGAAGAGAAGGAAGCCAGAGGGGAAGTGAAGAGATAGGAAACAGCATTAAAGCCTGCGATGCAGTTCAGAAATTGACTTTGAGTACCCGGAGCGATGAAAAGACAGCGGTAGTCTCCTGTTCCGACACTGTGGGACAAATCTGTATGGAGTTCAGCAGCAGGAGTACCGGCAGCAGGGAAACCAGCTCGGTGAAAGTTTACAGACGGCGAGAGCGGCGAGAGGAAGGGCGGGATGCTTTGAGAAGCCAAACATTACCACAGAGAGGTTCATTCTCCCCCTCCCCGTCTTCGTCAGTCCCAGCTTCCGCTCAGCCTACCGGTAGTACTGAAGGAGACGACATGAATGCCTCCCCGTCTTCGTCAGTTCCACCTTCCGCTCGGGCTAGGACTGGGGGAGAGGACATGAATGCCGCCCGGATCAAGGACAAGAGATCCAGTGAGGGTGGCGACCGTGCGATGTGCTCCGAGTGCATCAATCATCATCCGAGTGCTGATCCGCGTGTTCAGGAGACTGCTGATGATAGCAGATATGAAGACGCAGAGTGTGGAGGGAGGAAAAGGCAGCGACTCACAAGCGAGAAGGAAAACCTCACAATGCACTTGAAGGAAGACGATCAAGTCGAGGATAAATCTGGAGAACGCGGCCTTGTTGGGCTTATCTTCATGCCTGCTCGACCCAGGAGGGGTCTGGAAGAGCTGCAGACCGCAAATGAAGACGCATTGGGCCTAAGCAGTGGCCACGTGGAGGGCCTTGCGAGTGGCGCAGAAAGAGACCTCCTGGAGAGGGCAAAACAGGGTGAGCGACGAGGGGAGCCATCATTGAAGCAAGAATGCAAGGAGGAGCTGACGGAAGAGATGCATGGAGCGCAGGAAGAGGAGGAAGAGGAGGAAGAGGAGGAAGACATCGTCCAGTTCTGTAGCCAGATCCCGGTTTGCGAAGATTTGGGCAGTAACGACGCTGTTCGCTTGCAACGTGGCTGGATGGGAGGAGGTGAGGGCTCAGAAGTCACGACCTGGAGGGGAAGTTGCCATGGCGATGAGAACAAGAACGGTGACATTGATGGGAACCGGGATGCCTCGGAGGAGTTGGTCAGGATCAAGCATGGAAAACGTCCCTTTGTGGCATGTGCACCCGTTACCCTGGCCATGCATTCAGCTGATGTTAATTGTGGACTTGGAGGAAGAGGAGCAGGAGGAGAAGGAAGAGGAGGAGGAGGAGGAGGAGGAGGAGGAGGAGAACGAGGGGGTGAGAGATCAAGTAAAGCAGTAGGAAGGATGCATTGTGGAAGAGGAGAAGCAGGAGAGAGTAGGAAAAGAGAGGGAGGAAGAGAAGGGGAAAGGGGAGGAAGAGGAGGAGAGGGAGAGAGAGGAGGAAGAGACGGATGGAGAGGAGGGGCAGAAGGGTGGATGGATGGGAGAGGAGGGGGAGAACGAGGAAGAGAGGGAGGAACAGGAGGACAAGAAGGAGAGGGAGGAGCGAGAGAAGAGGCAGGTAGAGAAGAAATACCAATAGCAGTACAAGCGAGTGCTGGGGGGCAAATGGGGAGTCGAGGGGCAGAAGTGTGGATAGACGGGAGAGCAGGGGGAGAACGAAGAAGAGAGGGAGGGACAGGCGGACAAGAGGGAGAGAGAGGAGGAGGAGAGGGAGGAGCAAGAAAAGAGGCAGGTAGAGAACGAATACCAATAGCAGTACAAACGAATGCTGGGGGGCAAACGGGGAGCCTTGACGGACGTGATGTCGGCGACGGTCAGGCAGCGATGGCCGTTGGACCGATGGATGATGAGGTCCGCAGCGGCAATGTCAGCACGGGTCGTGCAGGAGTTTCGCTTTGTCCTGTTGCTTGGACTGATGAAATTGGACCTTTGAACGAAGACCCGGACAATGTCACACCTCAGAAAGCGGGAGGAGAAGCGAGTACTGACGTGGCTCAGTCGGCTCATCGTTCCGTGGTCGTGGGATTGGATGCAGGGTGGCGGGAAACCGAAAGGGAGGCCCGTGACAAGGACACAAGTGATGGAATGCTCCGCTCTGCCGCAGGTGGGGACAGTTGCGGCTCAGTCGAAGATGCATTGGTTGAAACGGACGGTGCAGATGTGAGATCTAGGGAGGTGGAAAAACCCTCGAGGAGTGGGTTCGGTGGAAGGTCAGCGGCTGATTTGCAAAAAGAAGATGTATTGGGAGTTGGGGAAAGGAGGAGGGTCCATGCAGCTCCTGAAGGATTGAGAGGAGTGGAGGGTTCTCCTCCGACAACTGCTGAGATGCAGCGAGTTGTAGATCCAAGCGATCAGGCAGGTGCACATGAAGCTGAGCCTCAAATCAGCATGGGGAGAAGGGAGGATAGTGGAAGGGATAAGGGGAGGGAGGAGAGGTTGAGAGCGTTGGGGAGTTCTTCCCCGACAGCAGCTCGGATACGTGAAGGTGAGATGGGAATCGGCATGGAGAGGAGGGACGATAGCGGGAGGGATGACGCAGGGGAGGAAAACAGAGGAGGTGCAGGTCGAAATCCTTCTATTACGGCCATTACAGATGGAGGCGTCTCCGAGCTCCGAGGTGATCCAGCAGCAGCAGCACGAGAGGGAGAGGGAGGGATGGGAGAGGGACGGACGGAGGAGGGAGGGGAAAGACGAGGAGGAGGAAGCGGGAGCAATGCCACAGAGCGAGGTGATGGAGGGTTTCGGGAGGGAGAGCCATCGCTGGCTATGGCTGCCGGTGGAGCAGGAATGGAGTGGTTGACAGTAGCGATCGGTGGGCCAGCTGTGGGAACCAGTGAGCCATTGCTGGCTATGACTGCTGCTGGAGCGGAAGCAGAGCAGTCGACAGTAGCTGTGGGTGGGGCGGCTGTGGGAGGCAGCGCGGTTCGCGGTGGTGATTTGCAGGGAGTACGGAGAGAGAGAAGTGTGAGTGTTGGACCGCCTGTGATTGTCATTGACGATGAAGAAGAAGATGAATTTCAGACGGAGAATTTTGAAGGGAGAGAACCATCACATGTTCGAGAGGTGGGGGATAATGCGAATAAGGCAGGAGGGGGCGGCTCATCCTGTTGTCAGCACGCCGTGCACAACGGGGAGGTGGGAGGAACACAGCGCACACGAGGTTCACTGGATGCTGATGGTGCCACGTGTATGATCTGCATGGAGCCCTGGACTGGTACCGGTAGTCATCGGATATGCTCCTTGGGTTGTGGCCATTTGTTTGGCCGTTCCTGCATTAAGAGGTGGTTGAAGCAAGGCGGACGAAGAAATGGCAAGTGTCCACAGTGTCTACGCAAGGCCAGAGTTGAGGACTTGAGGAATCTTTATGTGCCTCGGATCGCCGTAGTGGATGCAACACAGCAAGGCCAAGCCGCAGAGGAATTGAAGGCACTTCAGCTCGAAAACCAGCAGTTGAAAAGGCAGAATGCTCAGCTACTGGAGGAAGCAAAGCGAATGGAGTCCCTGTTAGAATTCCTCCATCCTGAACAACTAGCAGCATTTCGTGGCTTGCAACAAAGTGGCAGCGATGATAGAAGCGGTCACTCGGTTGGTGGGTTGGTTGGCTCTTCCAGTCATCATTGGGAAAGTCTGAGCAGGTTTCGGCGTGAGCGAGACCAGGGCCCACGAATCTCCTCTCGTCCCTCAGGAGATTGCCACCATCATCATCGGCGATCACCACTGGAGCTATCCTCTCCAGCAACAGGGAATAACAGCCGGAAAGCTAACAACCCGACTGTTCAGAATCCGAGTCAAAGGCCCTGGAGTTCAAACCCATCAGACCATTGCGTTAGTGCTGCTCAACGGTCTGAAACATCCTCCCTAGCCTTGGGGCAGAATGAGAGGTTAGCAGAGCCGGGGAGGGGATCGGGGGCGGCATTGGTGGAGTCGCTACAACGACAGGACCGTGTGCCAACCCCCATACAGAATCGAAGCGGCGGAAAGAGTGGCGTTGGCTCGAGCGGTATGGCTGCAGGTACTGTGATGCAAAGAGAGACAAGCTGGCCCAGGGGCACACGAGAGGGTGGAGCTCAGCCGGTGAGCTCTGTGACGACAGGACGGAGTGGAAAGGAGCAGTTTCCTGCTGCTGATGCAAGAAGGGGGGAGGTTAGTGGTTCGGCAAGGCTGCCTAGGCAGCGCCCGTGGTATGCCCAACATGGAACTGGCTTCGAGGCTGCTCAAAGATGGGAGCGCCCATCCCTCCAATCCCTTAGATCCTCATCATCTCTGGCAAGCATAGGAAGCCGTGGTCTTGAAGGCACATTTTCCTTGCAGGACGCACTTCCTGTATCTGGCGCACGGGTCTTCGACATGGATGCCGGGTCACAGCTGCTGCTAGTGTCCTCAAGGAGAACCACAGAGGGAAGTTCCGGATTCTTTGGGCTGACCAAAGTCAGCCTGTTGTCGATTGGATGCACCGACAAGATTTTGCTCCCATCAGAAGTGGGAGCAATACGAGATATCCGGTTTGCCCCTCCTCTGCCTGGTCGCCCGCCTGCGAAGTTAGCACTTGTAGCATCTCTGGGAAAACGGCTAACCCTTGTGAACACAGAGAGCAACAGTGTCGTGTTGTCGTATAGTCTTCCGGCAGCTACATGGTCCTGTGCTTGGGATCTGAATAACCCCTATCAGATGTATTCTGGGATGCAGAATGGGTCCCTGATGATCTTCGATTTACGGCAGACGACAGGTCCATTGGCGACCCTAAAGGGATCAACTCAACAGCCTGTTCACACCTTGCAATATGTGGGTCAGCCCCATGAACATCGACATTCAGCCCGGCAGACTCTAGACGTCCTTTGGTCAACATTGCCTCAACAGTCGGGCAACGACAATCATCAATGCCAGCAGCAGCAGCAACAGCAGGGACAATGTGAAATGACAGGTGTGCTCGCGGCGTCATTCTCAGAAGTAAGTTTCTGGGACGTATCTGCAGCTTTGAGTCGAGGCGGTGGAGACATTTATCGTCCTTACGTGCTGCCGTCTATACAGCCCAGAGGCGTCTGCACATCTCTGGCCTTTCACCAAGGAAGTTGGCTCACTGTTGCTTCCTTTAGGCCCACACCGCAGAAGGGCACACTCACCTCATCTGTAGTTAGTTGTACCCCTTCATCATGTTCTTCTTTGTTCTCTGGGACCAGAATTCTTCCCGCCGACGGTATCGCAACGCCCTCATCCTCCTCAGCGCCTGCTGTGGAGGTGGTGTCTGGAACACCACACATACCTCCTCCATCACTTTCAGAGGCTCTTTTGAAGAGCACACCAGATGTAAACCATGTGAATGAGTCGGCAACTGGTGGCCACCTCGGCGAAGCGACTGATCGAAGGGGAGCTTGCAGCTCGCCATCCTCGGATTCAAGTTTTCTAGAGCATGGCGTCCATCATGTATATAGGAGGAGGCTGCCGACTTCATTGCCATTTGAAAGCAGTCGCTTAGGTAGCACAGAAGGAAGAGTAGAAGTTTCAGCATGCCAAGATGAAGGATTAAGACCAAATGGGAAGTCGTTCGTTACCTCTGTCAGCGGCAGCGACGGTAATGCGTCTGTTGCGGAGAGCAAGTATGACAGGGTAGAGTGGGTTTGGGAACAGGACTGTGCCATGCTTGGCCATAGGAACCATACTGTCATGACAAGGTCAGCGTTGTTCTCGAGTTCGTTGCCCATTGACAGGTCGCTTTCGAATGGAAACAGCAGAGGGATCTGTGTGCGTACTCCGGAGGACGGACAGCAACAAAACCTACTCTTTGCGTATGGTGATGAAGCATCGAATGCGCTTTGGTTATGGGACATGGCTACAGGTCAAGTCATCCATAGACTTGTGCCTCACGAGTCGCCTGTCCTTGATGCAAAGCACATGCATGTATGGGGTACGGATCGAGAGATTCTTGGCTCTCTCAGTGAGAAGACATTGCAATTGTACATAAGAGTTGGAGGCGAAAGCCACAATAATGTTCGGTATCATCATTGTGAAAAAGGGATTGGAAGCAGGAGCAGTGTGAAAAGATACTGAAGTTTGGTGATTTAGATGCTCTGTGTATCAGATCGTAATTGTCCCGCAAGAAATAACGGTGACTTCATTCTAGGATAATCTGAAAGGAAAATCAAATCTAAAAAAAAAGACAAACACAGTGAGAGAGGAGGACATTCTTGTTCAGATCTCATCTGGGTCCCCAGCATACTTTTCTCTGCCCCACCCACACCTCCATCCGTCTCTCTCTCTCTCTCTCTCTCTCTCTCTCTCTCTCTCTCTCTCTTGTCTCTTATACACATCTAGATGTGTATAAGAGACAGGTCTCATAGGGCAGGTGTCCAACCCATACATTGG
>BFEA01000366.1:1357881-1379559 GCA_003427395.1 Chara braunii | reverse complement strand
CACACACACACACACACACACACACACACACACACACACACACACACAATCATCCAATTCAGGTGATCACCAAATGTGCCAGCAAGTGTGAGAGTGCATATCGATTCCAATTTACTCTTCTCCCTTCAAACTGAACTCAGACAACTGTTTTTTTTTTCGTTTGTGGAGTTTGCGCACATATGTGCCCTCGAGTAAAGCTCAATCCTATCATGCTAACTGCTTCTGGAAACAGGTTTCAATGTATTTTTTCTTACTTTTCCACCCTATCAGCAACCCCTGCGTCTCAACTTCAAAAAAAAATGCCTGTTCGTCTCCCTGTCCCTCGATGTCTAAATAAATTCAACAATCCCTGCCTCATCTAGCCTTCCCTGTACTGATCTGCCCATGTGCCAAGGGCCATTAAGCATGTAGGTTACGGGCCCAATAGCAACAGACCCAACGGATGATGCAAACAATTTGTCATGCCAACAATGGGTTAACTATGGGTGAGTTATGGGTGAGTTATTATGAGTGAGTTATGGGTGAGTTATTATGCGTGGGTTATGGGTGAGTTATTATGCGTGGGTTATGGGTGAGTTATTATACGTGGGTTATGAGTGAGTTATGGGTGGTTGACTCAATGGGGTCATGCAAAGAATGACAGGTTGTGAGGGGGCTACAGGAAGACACGAACTGACAATGGGTTCTGCAAAAAATGAAGCAGTTATGGAAGTTATGGGTTTAGGATTTACGCTTAGGTTATGGGCAGGTTCTGTGTTGGTTAATGTGTGCAGGTTCTGAGGGGGTGACACAATGACAAAAATGGGCAGGTTTCCTAAACTCATCTACTGACTTTTTAATTTTTTATTATATATATATATATATGTATTCTACAGACTGTTTTTTAGGGTTCAGCCTCCTGATGAGTCGGTGAAACTCCGACGAAACAGTTTGCCACAGCCCCTCGTTTGTTGTCCTCTTCTCCCTTCTCCCTCCCTCTCTGCCTACGCTTTACCGGGCAGCTCTGTTTGACTATATATATATGTATATATAACTTCAATAGCAGATCAGTCACTAAACTAAGTCCATCGCCAACTCCTCCATGTGTCTGCGAACAAAGGAGGCAAATCCTCCCTCCACCAACATCGGTGGGTCGACTTCCTCAGCTGTACTTGGCCATGCAAATATGGAAAATTCAGTCTGTATGCCCTTACTAGGGATGCCTACAGCAACTCCACCGCCCACATGTGGAACGAGAAGCACACGATAGAATATCGATGACACACAGAAGCTCTGTTCGGCCCAACCGCAAGAGTAAAGTATCGTCCCCAACCGCAAAAGTCAAGTATCGGTGATCCCCAACCGCAAGATGAAAGTGTTGTTTGTCCCCACCAGAAGACTAAGGTGTCGTTGGCCCCCAATAGCAGGATGAAGTGCACATCGCCAACTTCAGTTGGCAGAGCTTGCACCTGTGTGTGTGTGTGTGTGATTGATTGATTGATATATATATATATATATATATATATATATATATCGTCAAATAGAACTGCCCGGTAAACCGTAGGCAGAGAGGGAGAAGAGGACAACAAACGAGGGGCTGTGACAAACTGTTTCGTCGGAGTTTCACCGACTCATCAGGAGGCTGAATATATATATATATATATATATATATATTCTATTTGACGATATATATTATATATATATAGATAGATAGATAGATAGAGAGAGAGAGAGAGAGAGAGAGAGAGAGAGAGAGAGAGAGAGAGAGAGAGAGAGAGAGCCAGCACCATTCTCTTAGGATAATTTTTATCTTTCTTTTGGGGGGGGAGCATAACTATCTCAAGTTCATGTTTTGTATCAACTCCACAACATCGTATCTGCACGGCATCCATGGATCAGTTTCATCAGCATGAGCATCCCATCATGGTGTTTTGCCTTTCATTGTGTCCTAAACCATTTGACTTATATCGAGGGGAGTAACAGGACACAGAGCTGCATGGTACTGCTCCCTGGCAAATGGGTGCCCACCTGCCCTGCCCATCCCCTCCCCAAGCCACAACTACCCGCTGACTGAGCTGCCTGTTTAACCCACAGCAGAGTGCTACTCCCTGGGCCATCGGGGGTGACCACCTGTCCTGTCCATCCGTCCCTTCCCCCCCACCTTAACTGCCTGCCGACCGAGCTGCCTGTTTGCCCCTCTCCATGGCCCTCAAGCCACTCTTCCGAAGTTTCCCTGAAGAGAACAGAAGACACAAATGACAGATGCCTTACGCCATACGCAACGTTCTCAGCCTTCCCTGCATGCATTTGGACTCTACCGGCAACCACATTCATGGCTGGAAACAGCTTACTATTTGCAGCGCTGTTGGGGGCAGCTCAAGGTACTGGCCATAAGTTAGGAGCGTAGGAGGGGCTGGCATGGATAGTGAGACCTCGCCTCTAGACAGTGCTCGCCAAATGCATCCACCGGCTAGATGAGCAAAAAACAAAAAGAAGCCAACCACACAAGCAAAGCCTCAAGTCCAACCAGACTTTTGCCAGGCCTGCTGTCTACAATATGGAACATGCCACCCGGATGGCTGTGTCTCTGCGTGGAACACGGTATAACAGTGTACTTCAGAAGCCAGCAGCTGCGATGGAAAATGATCATAGCCGAAATAAGGGGGGCTGAGACCCCCCCCCCTCCTAGCCTTCCCAACTTTTGACAGCTGGAATAGTGCCCATCGGGCGTCCCTCCCTCTGCTGCACAATATTCTACATGTATCGGGGCCGAAGTCCGATCCAGTGACCTTTTTTTTTTTTTTTTTTTTTCTTACTCGATGGAATTTTATTTCGAATGGGCCCTGTGCCCAAGGCTTACATCAACATAGCAGAGAACAAGGTGAAGATAGCAGAGGGCAACTGGCCTCGGGTGCACTTCCCATCCCGAGCCATCCCTCTGTAGAAAACCAGACAACAAAAACACTTCTCAACAAACTAATTCCTAATACTACGTAAATGCCGTAGAAACTAAAAAAAAGGGCGAAACACTGAAAATCATATCACGAAAAACCTATGGCAAACACAACCACCAAACCCCACAGCTAAAACCTAAAATGAAGGAAAACCTGTAGAAAGCCACAAAACAAAAGAGCTACTCAACAATCGAATTCCTAATACTACTTAGATGCCATAAAGACTCAAAAAACAAAACAGAAACACCAGAGTTCATATCACCAAAGCATCTATCGAGAAAATCAAAACCTATCGAGACCATTCCCAAAACCATCGTCCCAAAAACACCACGGGAAGACAAAAACCTACCGACTGAAAAGAAACCAAGAAGCCAATCCTAAAGCCAAAAAAGAACTCGTTCTCAAAGAGTAAACGTGGACAACTAAGAAACCCAGACCTACCGTACCACCAACAAGCCAATCCTAAAACTCAAAAAACAACGCAATCTCAGAGACCAAACGTGAGCTATCAAGAAACCCAAACCTACCATACCACCCACCAAGACATCGGGCCAGCATCTCGCACGTAATGAGCTCCGTTTGCACTGTTTCGCTGAATAACTCCGACTCTCTTGCCAAAACTACCAATACTCACCACTCGATGCGAACGACCAGAGATAAACGCTCAGGAAAATAGCACACAGGCCCACTCTCTTTCAAAATAGGGAATACGCCCGCACAGGCCAGGCCCACTCTCTTTCAAAGTAGGGAACAAACCCGCCCAACTGCCCACTCCCTTTTCGATTCAACCAGCATTTTGAATCTATCGGGATGATGTAAACATCCGGATAAGAGAAAACTACGGCGCAGTCAGGGTTCGAGTTTGTAATTGCAGTTGAGGCAAAAGGGCCGGTAATGCTGAATGTATATGACCTACATTTCGGGTCTGGTGGGGTCGCGTGAGGGTGTGTTGTATTCGCGGGATTGCCTGAAGTGCAATTACAAACTGTTTTCGTGACCGCGCCGAAGTCACCCCTCTGGATAAATATGGCGGGAGGGCCCAAGCCCTGCCCCAAGGGCCTACTCAAAGACTCGAGTGGCCTTAATTGCAGTCAGATACAACAAAACGGAAGTGCTACTGTGAGTACATCCCTCTGAATGCATAGATGTGTTCCTGTTCGGTGTCGTAAGGATTGGAGATGTTGCTGTCGGCTGGTAGCCTGGTACTGGTTTCGGGCATTATTACACATGAGGAAGGATTGCTCTAAGTAACTGCAGCCACCCCACATTTTCGACTTTCGAAAGGCAATCGAAACTGCAAACAACAAACTGGCCAGTCCAGCTGATGCACGCATGAGCTCTTACACAGACCGAAGTTCGAACCCTGATGCAATGAGATGTAACTCTGGATTTCCCTGGGGCCTGTCAGTTCGCAGATGACATCCCAAGGCTGTTGCCCTTTCCCGAACTCCACACTAGGGGGCATATGGCTTACCTTCAACTGTCAACAGTATAGGAGGCAGAGCATGCCATAAGAGCACACTCACAGAGGCCTGAAGTGTCCAGCAATTCAGTGGAGATGTCCGTATTGCTGCACTCTTCTTTGGGTGTCTTTTGTTTTTTCTTTCCCCCTAGAGAAACTCCAAGTAGCACTTTTTCACAAATAAGTGAAAACATTTATGCCAATTGAAGCCGCTTTTCGCTGGACAGCCATCCATGCAAAACGGGTCCCATGCGAAGCTCATTTTGCCTAGATGAATTTTCCAGTGAAACACCTCCCCGGCATCACGCCATTCGTGGCAGCATGCACGCCATGTCTCTGAAAAAGTGCTGGAAAACGTACTGGTGGTTTAATCCAGTCTTCTTTGCTAGTGGGACCTCCCCTCGCTTAATCCAATTTTCAAAGGGCTGCTCTATACCTCTGCCTACTCGGGGGGCACAGTTGTCTTATGAGCACCCAACATGCACCACTGATGAGTCCAAGCCATAGGTGTGGTTTTCATGCAATCGTGTCTGGTTGGGTGCAAGAACAGGTGGAGTATCGTCATCCTTGAAACCAGCCCGCGATGTGGAATCCGGTGGAAATTGGGATTGTGTCATCTACGATTGATGCACCTGGCGCGTCAAACTTGGCCAACCATAAAAAAGAAGCCTGTAGGATGAATCTGCCTGCTGCAGGAAGTGGACAACATAAAGTGGGTGTGTAGCGTGGCATGAGCATCATGCAGGGATGGTGAACAAGCTGCCGACCCCTCATGCTTTAGCAGGATGTCACCTGCCGCATTAGGGGGAAACACACTCCCAGCAGACCTCCCAAAAGACAATGCCGGATGGTGTAACCCGTTGTGAACTTGCTGGGCGAGATCGGGATAGAAAGGGAAAGGGAGGTAGACGATGCCCTGCGAACATGTTGGGTGAAATTGGGATGGAAGGGGAGTTATGATCTCAATGTTCTCAAATGTTCTCAATGATCTGTACGATTCGATATGGGATGCTGGGCCCGGTTCCCAGCACATGCTGCTCCCCACGAATAGACTGGAGCATTTGTTTTTGAAAAAAAAAAAAAAAGGAAGGGAATTAGAAGATGCCCCAGCGGAAAAAAAAAGAAAAAAAGAAAAAAAAAAAGAAGATGCCCCAGCGGGCGAGTGAACTTGTTGGGCAAGATCGGGATGGAAAGGGAAGGGGTGGTAGAGAATGCCCTGCAAACGTTTTCGGCAAAGGGGAGGTGGAAGATGCCTTGTGAATGTGTTGGGCAAGGTTGGGAAGAAAAGGGAAGGGGAGGTAGAAGAAGCCCCTGAGCGAGGACGTGCAGATGGGGCAGGTGAAGTGGGCGAGCGGGTATCCATTTCGGCTGTGGACGTACCTTGCAACAGCGCAGTGCTGTGAGCTTGCAGCTGTGTATACGGCGACTGCACATGCGCATATTCTCCCTGGTGATGTTGTCAATCACCTTTAGATGCACCGGGTGTGCTTGCAGCACTGCTTGTGGTCCAAACAGTTGGATCATGCGCTTGACGGTGTGCTTGCAGCATAGGACGTGCTTGCAGTGTAACTCCTGGTGATGGCGTGCTTGCAGCGCTGCTCGAGTTTCAAAGCGGTGTTCCTGGTACTTGGAATGGTGGATTTGCACTACCTGTTTGCACTACGTGCCGATCTTTGCCAAACCTGGTGCATTTTCCCCCCTTCTTGGATGGCGCCAAGAGCAATTGTGGTCTGGTAGCCTGGAGCCCCCGAAAAAAGGCTAATTCTTTTAAGCCACCAGTATATTGCCCATGCATAGGCCAAGGGCCCCTGACCGCGACTTTCGGAGGCCGGAAATGGCCGCTGATGAAATTTATCAACAGCAGCGGCCGACCTGTGCCTCCCCTCTGGTCCCCAGCCCCTACGAACGTCAGCAGTCTTGCGCAATGCGGCTGGGGCGGCTGGACGTCCTATCTCTAGGTGGTGGGAAACAAGCTTGCCGAGGAAGCTACGTTAGGCCAATGGGGATCGGACGCAAGACCTCCCCTCCTGAATGCCACTTGCGTGCCTTACCAACCGAACTACCGGTAGGCCGCTGGATGATGATTTCTATTCCCAATTTCGCTTCGCCGATGTGCTGGCCGTTCAGGGAAACTCTCCACTTTGAGTCTGTGGATCACAAGCCCTACTCCGGTAGTAGGCAGTAGGCTTGCTAGGGTCCCCTGTGGACTCTGTCCCACTGAAGAGAACCACGGGTCTCTGGGGCCGTAGCTCCCCGGAGCGTACTTCGCTCTCAGAAGCGGAGCAATAGCAGGACAGGCGGGGGGCTAGGTCCCACTTGCACGAATTAAGAGATACTGACCGTAGATCGCAAAGATCAACGGCCGAAATCTCCTAATCCGCGCAAGTGGGACCTTGCCCCGGGATAGAGGGACAAGCGGGCCCGCGCCACCGACAGCGGAAGAACGGTACGGAGACCAGAAGTTACCGTTGACGTCATCTTTGCCATAGCGACCACTACGTACCGTAGTAGGGAGGCCCAGCCGTAATCCGGCCGGACGAGAGGTGTAGGACGTACACCTCCTGTGTGGGCGGGTGAATGGTAAGAACAACTATGGAACTGTTGATACGTTGGGAGCTCAAATCATGGGACCATGCGCCCTTCAACGATGAATCGGACCCCATGTAGATGGGATAGACAAGTCCCTCATCCACCAGCCAGCCAGCCATCGCCGGCAAGTCTGATTCCTATGTCATCGCCGTCGTCGTCTCCATCGCCATCGCCGACGACGGCCATCGCCGTTGCCGTTCCCTCCGCCATAGCCATATCCTTGTCGTGAACGGAAGTGGTAAGTCATTCTCCTCTCCTCTCCGTCGCTTCTCTTCGCTGTTCCCGTCCCGCTGTTGGTGGTTGCCGTCTTCCTTCACTTTGTCGCCTTGCTTTCCCCTGCTTCCCCCCTGCTCCCTCACGCTGCTCCTCTTCCTCCTCTTCCTCCTCTTCCTCCTCTTCCTCCTCTTCCTCCTCTTCCTCCTCTTCTTCTTCTTCCTGCTCGTCCTCCTCTTCTTCTTCTTCTTCTATTACTACTACTACTACTACTATTAGTGAAATCGCCGCACGGCGCGGCATGTGTAAACGGGGGACGTATCTTTCCCGACAACGTGGCAAAATGCACCTAGCGTTTTTTTTTTTTTCTTTTTTTTTTCTTTTTTTTTTCTTTTTTCTTTTTGACAATTCGGTGAGTGGTTCGACGAAGCCCTATGTGCGGCGAAGCCCCATGTCTTCATCACTCGGTCGTTCCTTGGGTCTGTCTTTCGTTGCCGCGGCCACAGCGCGCCGCATTCTGGCTTTATGGGTGCCGTTTCGACCATATTCCATATTCCTCCTCTTCTGCTGCATATTGGAATAAACGAAAGAAGGAAAAACGAAAGAAGGAAAAACGTCCTTGTGCGGGACATCCGTTAAAATTGGAACGATACAGAGAAAGAAGATTAGCATGGCCCCTGCGCAAGGATGACACGCATAAATCGAGAAATGGTCCAAATTAAAAAAAAAAAA
Source organism: Chara braunii (assembly GCA_003427395.1). Lineage (NCBI taxonomy): Eukaryota > Viridiplantae > Streptophyta > Charophyceae > Charales > Characeae > Chara > Chara braunii. Next base: position 1,371,630 of record BFEA01000366.1, on the reverse strand, counting down.
AAAAAAAAAGGAAAAACGAAAGAAGGAAAAATGGCCCGATATAATCACGCCGTTCTCTTCTTCCTTCGCTTTCGAACATTCCCATTAAATTCCCATCCGTTGGAATTTTTTTCATCCACGTCACCAGGATTTTCTTTTTGACAAATCAGTGATGGATATTATCGTCGGCGTAGGTAGTACATAATATTATATATATGTATATATATTTATATCCCAACAAATTAAGCTTCGCATCTCCCTACTCTCTCTCTCTCGCCCCCCCCCCCCCCCCCCCCCCCCCCCCCCCCCCCCTTCCGTTTTCCAATTCCTACCCCCGGGCGAGGTCCCACGTACACGGATTCTGCGTTTCTGACCGTAGATTGAGAAGATCGTTGGCGCCGCTTCTACTGTGATTTCTTTGCGGCCGCCGTCTTGTCATTCATCCTCATCCTCTCTCTCTCTCTCTCTCTCTCTCTCTCCCCGCTTTCTCGTTTCATGTTTCCCGAAACGGGCGCAGTTCCCCTTCCTGCTTCTCCTCCTCCTCTTCTTCCTGCTGCTGCTGCTGCTGCTCCTCCATCCTCATCCTCCTCCTTCATCCCGGTACTCTTCCTTCTTCACTACTGCGTCATACTGCTCAGACCTTTTCGTCCGCCTATATATACACAATATATATATATTTGTATTTGTTGGGATCTTGAACCCCCCCTGTCTATCATTTTTGTTGTTGTGGAGATTTGGAAAACCCTCTGTCAGTTCCGTTTCGGTCGGTTTCTCCACTGCACTTTAAAAACGACTGCTTTTCGGATTGACAAAAACAGAGCCGAGTTTGGACATCATTGAAATTCTCTTTGAACACCTTTCTCGGCCTTTTGGCGAAGTAAGATCAATTGTAGTATTTCTTCTGGTCAGTTTTCAAAATCTGATCCGTGGTCCATCGGGCCACATACAGCAAAAAAAGTTTGCCGTTGAGATTTTGAAAATCCTCTTGTATGTATCCACTTTTTTTCAGTCGCATTTCTAACTGAAAATTTCGTAAATGATTTGTTTTTCGTAAATGAACATCACTGAACCAAGTCCTGCGAAATTTATGTGCTCTGGTTCTTTAAAAAAAAAAAAAATAATAAAATAAAAAATTATGTGCTCTGCTAAACGCAGTTTCTCTGTCTCTTTCTCTTTCTCTGTCTCTGTCTCTGTCTGTCTCTTTCTCTTTCTCTTTCGCTGTCTCTGTCTGTCTCTTTCTCTGTCTCTCATGTTCCTTGCCATCTCCTCCCCATACGGCTTCCTCTCTGTGCCCTCAATGTGCAGGAGTCTGAGCTAGTCGACTGCGGCACTCGTTCCTTGACGCAGGACTCACATACGCGAGCGAGCGAGCGAGCGAGCGAGCGAGCGAGAGAGAGAGAGAGAGAGAGAGAGAGAGAGAGNGAGAGAGAGAGAGAGAGAGAGAGAGAGAGAGAGAGAGAGAGAGAGAGAGAGAGAGAGGAGGAGGAGGAGGAGGAGGAGGAGGAGGATGGAGTGCATTGGCTGCAGAGAGTCGTGGCTGGGCGGTTTCACGGCCAACTTGGAATTAGACTTCTCGTCCTCGTCGTCCTGCTCTCAGAGGTCTGCATGTAGGGAATTGGACGGCCGGATCCTATTCAGGAGTCGGAAATTGGGAAGGATAGGGTATGGGGGCTATGGTGGATTTTGTCTTCGTCGCTGGAAGTTGTCGTCTTCTTCCTCGCTTGCGGCTATGGGCGAAAGAAGCTGGGAGAATCGGCGACGGTCTCCTGCAAGGCACTATATGGGGGGAAGAAGACGAGAATGGGAGGATGGAGATGGTGGAGATGTAAGGGAGAGGGAGCGGATAGAATGGCCCATGCACGTGGATCGAATCTCCAGTGTGACCAATCACTTTGTGCGGCAATGTGTGCGACTTCGACAGAGCAGGAGCTACAGGAATGAACGAGGGGTAGTACTTGTGGTCGGCCGCATTCCCCTAAGGTCAGCCAGTCAGTCACTATACACGGGGCCGTCAGTCTCTGCTTCATTTCTGTTAGACGTCATTATATTATTGTATAATTTATTATATTATTATTAGTGCTTTTTTTTTTTTTTTTTTTTTTTTAAGTAATCTATATTCTTCTTTCAATTTAAAACTTTTGAAAGTCATCTTGTTTTATGTGGATCCGAACTCAGGTCTGTTATTTCAGACCAGGTTCATGGGTGTACCGACTGAGCTAGGCCTGTTGGTCATTTCAAAACTTTGTCAGTTGCTAAGGAACGATACAGAGAAGATGAGCATGGCCCCTGCGCAAGGATGACACGCATAAGTCGAGAAATGGTCCCAAACAGGGTCCCAAAAGTGTCCCAAAAAGGTCCCAAAAGGGTCCCAAAAGGGTCCCAAAAGGGTCCCAAAAGGGTTCCAAAAGGCAAAAACAAAAAGCTTTATAAATAAAGAAAATGTATCCACGAGGCCGGGAGCGAGGTGTGAGTACGAAAAAGAATTAGGGCCAGATCCCACTAGCTCCTATTGTTCATTTCTGACCGTTGATCTTCGTAATCGAGGGTCAAAAATGAATAATCCAGGGTAGTGGGATCTGACCCTTAGATTTGACACTTCAATGGGGGGGTGTTTGCCAAGAGGTGCAGAAAATATTGATTGCTCTGCTTTTCTGCATCTCTGCGTAAAACACATCCAGATTCAGGCGCATAATCCATTTCTCTATGCTAGTCGGACCTTGAATGGGGAGGTGTTTCCCAAGAAGAGCAAAAAATAGTGATTGATCTGCTTTTCTGCATCTCTGCATAAAGCACATCCAGATTCAGGTGCGTAATCTTGTCCTCTGTGCTACCCAGTGGGACCAGGCCCTGGGGACCTCACAATTCGGCTCGGGGTAGTGGGGCCATTTCCCAGCTCCGGCTTGAATTGCCGGAGATCAGATCCACCGTCTCACTGCAAAAGCAAAAGAGCGTCCTTTGGGACATCCGTTAAATTTGGAACCATACAGAGAAGATTAGCATGGCCTCTGTGCAAGGATGACACACAAAAATCAAGAAATGGTTCAAATTATATATATAAAAAAAGAGCAGCGTACTCAGTGATAATCATGGCACAACTTTGGACCTGGTCGTAAGGGTTAGGACTGACCAGATTCGTTGTCCAAATGTTTTTCCCTCTGCGATCTACACTGTTTGCTGGAGATGATGACAACATTAAAACCAGGGCCCAAGCGGGAGAAAGGAAAGCTAAAGACCTTGAGGACCTCGGGAAGATTGAGGAGTGAAATTCATCTGACTCGTGCTGAATCAGCAACCGTGCTCCTCAGTCTAGTTGATTTCCCATCCGTTGCACACGTGGTTAATAGGTGGTGTCATTTTCGCCGGATTTTTCACCGAAACTGCCATATTGCCTTGATTTTTTGCCTTTTGAAGAGAAGATGAAGGTTGCTGAAACCACTGCCGAGGTCATAACTGCTAGAAAGGGAATTACCTGCAGCTATATAACCCAAGCTTGTCCAGATCTCAGCAGTTGTCCGTCGATTTAGGCTCCTTCCCGTCTGCTGATTCACTATAAGAGAGAAGTCGAAACACACAAAGTTCGTTCAGATCTCAGCAGTTCTTTAGGAGAGTTGGGGTCTGCCATGAGGTAGGCCCTGCCGTGGGGGTGGCAGGATAGCATACTAGAGGGACGGATGGCTGCGTGCGCTGGAGTGCTATAGATTGGTAAAATCAGGGGGAGTGCCAGGAGACATGAAGCTTAGAGAGAGATGAGGGGCTTCATGAGAGCAGGAACAAAAAAGGAAAAAAAAAGGAAAAAAAAGAGAAATTGTGAGAAGTGGAAACACAATCATACCAACAAAAAGGGGGACACCAAGGAGGGCCTTTAGGCGAAAGGAGCAAGACCACCTCTTAGTATAATTTGATGATGAGATTAAGTAAAATGCCATTTTCGTAGCCAAGAAGGACAAAACAGTTTGCATGTGTTTCACCTTATCCCATTCGACTTGATTCTGGGCAGGGGGATTGGCATGAGGAAGCCGATCCAAATATCAAGTTTGAAGACAAAATTGCTAAACACAAAGGCAACTAAGAGGTGCTAAAGCCAATCAAACTGTTTCACAAATCTGGTATAAACTCTTCAGTGTTTTTTTTGTTGTATGAGCTTATCTGCCTTTCAAAGTTTTGTTGCCAAGAGTTGACATAGGAGGTTAGGATGGCTCTAGTGAAAGCTGTAGGTGAACGATCATCTCCTGTTCCACCTTCCATTGATAAACGTGTTGATAAGGAAGAACCTGCAAACTGAACCTACCAGAGTGATTGAAAGACCTATTGAGCATACCGTAAAGACAATACCTGGTACTAGGCTGGTAGCGAAATTCATAAGGGACCAATATATAGAATGGCACCTTGGTAGTCCTTCGGGTCATCTGTTAAAATTGGAACGATACAGAGAAGATTAGCATGGCCCCTGCACAAGGATGACACGCATAAATCGAGAAATGGTCCAAATTAAAAAAAAAAAAAAAAGAATGTCGCCTTGGGAAGTGGAAGAATTTGAAGGAGTCACAGGAACTTACTGAGAAAGGTTGGATCAGGCCGAGCTCTTCTCCTTATGGGCACCTGTCGTATTTGTGCCGAAGGAAGGCGAGCTTAGAGTTTGCGACGATTATCGAGGCTTGAATGCTGTTACCGTTATAAACGCAGAACCATGTGCTCCCACATCATCATGTGCTCCAACGGATCATCTGGGCCCTTCCCAATCATTGCCCATCTCCCACCAGAACCGCCACAATTGGGATTCCTCTCTCAAGTTGAACTCACAATTGAGACGTTACTCGAGCAAAGTGCTCTTCCTCCTGGTAGAAAGACAATTATGCTGACTCACACCCAATACAAGTCACCGACTGGAATATTTGATGACATCATTTGAAACTTGGTCAGACATGCTCACACACTCTGCCCGTCTACTTCAACAGCACTGCCCAGCTTCTCTCTCCCCAGTAGGTAAGCGCGCAACAGGAGACCACTCTGATTGCAAGGACGCCGCACTGGTGGGCATTCATATGGCGCCGAGACAATAACAAGAATGACAAAGTGATGATCACACCAGCACGAGAATGGACAATGCTGTAGTTTTTCAATGAAGAAAGCCCCCCTTCTCGCCTCCCAACCATAGATACAGCAACTTTGATCAGTTCTCAGCTCTCGCTGGTCTCACTGCCACGTCGAAGATCACTACTCTTATCCTATACCTAGTCCATCCTATGCAAATGTACAATGCCACAAAGTACAATGCTGCTTCCGCAGATGCCTGAAGACAGAATGTCCACACTGAAGCTCCTTTTGGTGACCACCCGGTGCGCCCCTCAGCACACCCTCTCCGTACGGTCTTCTTCCCAGGATCTACCTTCCATGCACCACCTCCACCTCCCAAGCACCCAGCCCATCTATGGCCGGCTATGGCTGCCTTCACTCTTGTCCACTGGCCAGGGGTCGTGCTGCTTACCAGGCACATGTGTACTTTAGCAGCCTAGCTCTGCCTGCAAATTAGCAAAAGTTCCCGGGACTGCCCCTCCCACTTCCGATTTGCCAGGCCGGGATCTGGGCAGACTGGTAGGCGCTGGCGTGTGGTACCTTCAGGAAGTGCCCACAGCCTGCCGGGATCCCTGTAATATATATGGTGCCCATTATAGTAGCATTCACACCGAAACATGGACACAAGAGCAACAGCAGCAAAACCACAGGCGTCAACATCATTGTCGCCGCCAACCCCGCCACCAACACCACCACCTACTCTCATATTCCCTGCTCCCAAAAAAATGCAAGAAAAAGATAGTACCTCAAGTGCTGCACGACCTTAAGAGCTGTTAGCCATCTTTGTGAAAGCCAGTTCTTTTTTTGGGGTGGGGGAAAACTGCAGCTGCCTGCCCGGTGGGAAGCTTTTTAATGGCAAACAAACTTCCCGTCAGCAGACAGGCCACAAAGTTGGTTTTCTAGGACCAAACCACGTAAGGTTGGCTGGAGCAGGTCCGAGGCTGGCGCAGCCTACAGAATGTGGTTCTGTCAGGTACTACGCAATGGCCCACCAGCCCTGCTGGTCCAAAAAACTGCGCATCAATCTGATGATCGTGCAGTGTGTGTGTGGCCGCATTCACACGTATGCGAACCTAATGTGCGTGAATGCGCGCGCAGTGCAGTGTGTGTGTGGGGAGAGAGAGAGAGAGAGAGAGAGAGAGAGAGAGAGAGAGAGAGAGAGAGAGAGAGAGAGAGAGAGAGAGAGAGAGAGAGAGNGAGAGAGAGAGAGAGAGAGAGAGAGAGAGAGAGAGAGAGAGAGAGAGAGAGAGAGAGGGGCACAGAGGGGGAAGGGCAAAGCGGAATGGAACCGAACCATGGCGTTCGGTTGGCCTGTTCCACACAAAGTGGACGGGGCGGCCAACAGCCTGTTTTCTGGCCAGGCAACCAACACGTTCGTTGCCTGGTACTGGGGCTGGACCATGTCAGGAGGCTGGACCAGTTTTGGACCTGGTCCTCCCTGCTTGACTGGGCCAGTGACAGCCCTGAACAAAATTGCCGATAAAACTGCACGGATGAACAGACTTGCTGGCTTGAGATTTTTTGCGTTTGAAACTCAGGCCGGCACAAATTTGCTGACCGGAAGTGTTTTTTTTCGGCCGTGGAAAACTGCATTTGGCAGTAGGCCTCTGTTGCCCCTTTTCCTTGCACTTCGATCCTGGCTCGTCTTTTTCGAGTAGAGCAGTCACTTGAGTTGTGTGTTGTCCCATGTGTGCATTGAGAGAGGATAGGTCCTTCGATGCCAATTATAGGCCGTTGCTCCACCTCTCACTGGATGCGAACATGGATCTTTCTGCTTCCTAGCTGAAGATAGGTGCACCGTTTACACATTTGGTGAATAGTGCAGCTAGGTGCATGTTCACAGTTTGCTTTGGTGGGACGACAGGGCAGGCTCGCTGGAATGGGATCCCAGAGATGACAACCAGGCCTTCCTGGAATGGGATCCCGGTTATGACAGCCATGCCTTGCTTGAATGGGATGGCTAGAATGGGATCTGAGCGATGACAGCAAGGTGTTGCTGGAAAGGGATCCCAGGACGGCCAGGTCTCGCTGGAAATGGGTTCCCAGTGATGACAGCCAGGCCTTGCTTGATTGGAATCACTGGAACGGGATCCCAGTGATGACAATGAGGCCGTTCCTTGCTGGAATGGGGTCACAGTTTGCCGTGCCCTGACGACAGCCAGTCCTCTCTGGAATGGGATTGATTTCTTTAGTGTTTGATTTACGATCTATTTAATGAAAAGACAAAGCGTGGAGTGTTAGGAGTCGCAGTGTAACCGGAAGGGTGTCTTTCAGTCTAAATACAGCTACAATGACCGTACGTTGTATTCGGGGCACGGAGGTAGCAGCCATTTCCCTTTGCCTGGTGGTGATAAGGAGGAGAGGAGAGTTCAAGCGGATGGGATGATACTGCCACCTGTCACTTAGAGGTTGCCATTCTGCATAGGCCCCGGCTCTCCCTATCTAGGATCATACTTGTGCGCTGGCAGGTGAAGTATGTGGCTGTAGATCCAGGTGCAGTCATAGGTCCAGAGTTCTGTACCACATAGCTGTCGTCGGTTCCAAACGTACCTCATAGCCATTGGTTTGTAGAACCACCATTTTCACCCGAATAGAACACCCGGTCATTATCACTGTAGTACACGGCCCCAGCCTTGCAGAAAGCTTCTGTCGCCACAAGCAAAACTCGGAGGCGCTGCGCGGCGTGGGGCGCCGTTGAAAAACAAAATCGGCGGCTGCCGAAGTGGTGCGGGTTTCATGCTGACACCCACGGGCCGATATGTGGTGTTTTGGTGCTTTAAAGTTGCCCTAAATACAGCTATAATGACTGGGAGTTCTATTCGGGTGAAGACGGTAGTGTGCTCGAGCCAAACTTCTGTACCACATAGAAGTTATTTCCAAATTTCTGTTCCTCGTAGCCGCTCGTTCCTAGAACTAGAACCAGTCTGCTCAAGCTAGACTGTTTGCCCTGACACAACATAACTGGTGTATCGAGGTCTCAGGTCTGTTGCACTAACTGGTGTACTGAGAACCGGGCTGTCCTAACTGTTTTGTCTACAATCTTACTGGTAGGTAATTGTAATTCACCTGTGGCGCTGTGCACGGGAACATGCGAGATGCCGGCTGGCACACTGCAGAGTTTGTGATAGTTTATCTGCATGGATTAGGCATTGTCACCAGCGACCAGCGCACCGCATGTTGCAGCAGTGAACATCCATCGGCTTACCCCCACTTTTGGCCCTGCTCACTTCACCTCTGCCTCAGCCTCTGCCTTTGTATGTCATCCTGTTCATCAAGCGCAACTGGTCTGTCCATCAGGTGGAGTGCACAATTGCTGGGGCATGGATCCGACTGACCGACAGGGTTCACGGTATGAATCTAGCCTGCATGAATGATATGATTCAGAAGGGATTGGCTTGTGGCAGATATCCAGTCTTCCTCTGGCTCTACTGATCCATCCATTCATCTTAGTTCCTCGAAGTCGTCTATACTTTTAACAAGTCGCACATTTGCTAGACTGTTTGCGGCTATAGTGCATACACAAGGGAATGGTATCAGGAGGGTTATATAATCCGGGGCTTGGCGACTCTCTTCTCTCCTCCCTGTCCATTCGTCCATTGATCCATCTTACAATCCATCTGACAATCGATGCAACTGTCCATTCACATTCTTCCACACAGTTGTCCCTCCTGCCCCATTGGATTTTGGATACCATGGAGCATATGCATCGTGAAAGCTGATATGCATCTTTCTTTCGTGGCTTCAACTCATCATCTGAGTGTGTGGTGCTAACAAGCGGCATTTTGAGTTCGTCAAATCCCTGTTAAATCCAATTCTTCATGTTTACGTTTCTGAATTCGTCCTGTTCTGCTCACAGTCTTCATGGTTCACAAGTGTTGCATTGAAACGAGAAGTACTCATTCCCAACTGCCCAACTCCTTACCCCTCCTCCTCCCCCGGCCATCACCTCCAACCCCCATTAGCAACATCCCAACCCCCCCCCCTCCACCACCCCGACCCCCATTAGCAACACTTCCAACCCCCATCAGCCACATCTCCAACTCACGCTGCGAAATGCACCCCCCATTTCTGCTGACAAACACATCAAATACCTCCATAGTTCTCTGTGCCACTTTTTTGTCCTTGGGTTTTGGGGCTCCCACATGTTGGTCCTGACATGCATGATGGCGATGCTTCTGTTTTTCTCTGTCTCATACTCCGATGATTGGATTCTGTTTTTCTCTGTCTCATACTCCGATGATTGGATTCTGCTTCATCCACTGCTTCTACCGATGTGTCTGCTGCTTCTGCTGCTGCTGCTGCTGGTTTATTTGTTGGAACTGTCGGCGCTCGTTTATCACACAACAGTGAAATCATCAGTGCTTGGGGACAGGACGGAGAGGATGGCGAGCTCAAAGGTGGTGGTGTAGAAATTGAGGTTCTTATGTTGCTAGAAGGGCTGCCTATGCCAGAGGACATGCCAGCCCGTCAAACTGTCTATGTGACGCCGTCGGTTATGCGTAAGCTCTCAGGAGTTGAAAGCGCTGAAGGAGTGGAGATGGTTGCCATCCTCAGAAAACCTGCTAGTTTTACAGCCTTTGGACCTGCCACAATAAGCAGCTTCGACAAGGCTGAACGATGGTGCCCCTCTGCGAACCGCCTCCTCGCACTTGATGGCGTGCAGGACCCTGGGAACCTGGGCACGTTGCTTCGGACAGCGGCCGCCCTAGGGTGGGATGGGGTGTTCTTGCTCCCTGGCTGCTGCGACCCCTTCAACGAAAAGGCGATCCGCGCATCAAGAGGTGCCGCTTTCCATATTCCCGTTGCCGTCGGGGACTGGTCCCAGCTCCGTGCCATGCTCTCCAGGAGGCGAGTCGCCTGTTACAGCGGGGAGCCTCACCAGCCATTGACGTCATCATCGATGAGGTCTTCTCCGGATGCCATGCGGAAGAAGATAGACAGGGCCTCTCTTGAGGACTGTGTTTGCCTTATCCTTGGGAGTGAGGGGCAAGGGTTGTCTCAAGAGGCAAGGGAAGTCTCACAGCCCCTTGCGGTGCCAATGGAAGGCCACTTAGAGTCTCTCAATGTGGCTGTTGCGGGAGGAATACTCATGTACCTCCTGAAGGGATGGGCAAAGCACCCCAGATCACAAGAGATGGGAGGAAGGATAAGACAATCACACAGCCAAAAACTCTAGGCCTCTCTCGTTCTCTCTCTCTCTCTCACTCTCTCTTGTAGGGTTGTTGTCACTGCTCTCTTATTTCAACACACATTGTTGTAGAGAAATTAAAGCTGTTTTGTTTTAAGAGGCTTCATACATGATGGCTGCGGTTTTGTTCTTCACTTCTCTCGTTCCGTTGGCACGCATACGCAGTGGTCAAACCGGTCTGTGTGGATGGATTGTTGTCTTCATCTACGTAGCTTGGTGTGCTGTTTGCTGCATGTGTGTAGTTACGTCAGAGATCAGTTGCTAGGCTTCCTCTCCTCTTTTCTCTTCCGCTCTACTGTTCTTCCTAGCATCCTTTGCTTTCTTGCTCTTTTCCCTTGTCTCTTTCCTTCTTCGTTTTTGTTTTTCTCCCTTCCTTTCTCTCCTCTCGTCGCTCTTCTCCCCTCTTCTTTCCTCATCCATATCTGGCCCATTCTCCCTCCCTTTCACGCTTCTATCTATTGTGGCCCTCGATTCTTTCTTCTTTCATCTGTTTCTGTTTCTCCATTTCTTCGTCCCTTGGTTTCTCTCCTCTTCTTGCCCTTCCGTCATCTCCTCTTCATCCTCTCTTCCTCTCCTCCTCTCCTCCTATCTTCCTCTCCTCCTCTCGTCCTCTCCTCCTCTCCTCCTCTCCTCTCTTATCTGCTGTTCTCCTCCTCGCTTCCTCTCCTGTTCTTCTGTTCACCTGCTCTCCTCCTTTCCTCCTCTAGGTATGTAGGTTTGTTCCAGCTGCTTGCATTCCTGTGTCCTGAAAAGGGAGGCAAGGGGGGTCTTGGCTGGACGGAGGGACACCATCTTGTCACTTAAACCACAGCTTCAGACTTTCCTGGATGTATCCAGGACAGATCTGGTACTCAGAAGTAAGTTAAAGTTCAAGTATGATGCCAATAGCCTCGGGATTTTCCAAAACAGTGTTTTATCAGCAAGTTCCCCCCTCCCTCCCTCCCTTTCCTCCCTTCCCAAGCCGGGTTTCTTGAGGTCAGAGTAACTCACTAAAGCTATAAATAACTGTCCTCACCCGAATAGAACACCCAGTCATTATTGCCTTATCTAATGACCGGGCATTCTATTCAGGTGACGTTCGTGAAGACGGGACTAGAAATGAATGGATCCCTTGAAGTCAACGACCACTTAAACCAGAAATATTCGTTCAATTGCTTGATGCGAAACGGCAACAGAGCACAATGAGAAAACGTAAACCGAATATTTTCTCATCATGATGGCTGAACACCGCCTGGGGGCCAAAGTTAACCATAAGTTGGAACATACTACAAGTAGCCAACTGCTTGTGACTCTCATTCCACCCATCTCAGATGGATGACACACTATCGAGGCAGTAATGTTGAGTAACTTATGATGTTGAGTAACTTACTCAGCAGATGACAGGTGTACAACAGCTACCATCTGTTGTACTCCTGTTACCTGTTGTAAACCTGTCATCATCCCTTGTACACGTGCCACCTGTGTTTTACACGTGTCATCTGCTTTCGCACACCTGCACGTCAGAGTCTTACTCAACGAATGACAGCTGTACAACACCTGTCATCCGTAGCACACCTGTTATCGTCTTTTTTTTTTTTTTTTTTTTTAATTTTAAACAAAGAAGGTTTTCATTGTATTCCAAAACTTTGAGGCCGGGGACCTCACAATCCGACCCGGGGTTATCCCTGGGACCACTTCCCAGTTTAGCTTACGAGCAACAGCTCCCCACTGAGTTCCTAAAACCCTGATCATTTCGTCTGTACCCTAACTGCCTCCTTGTATGGGCTGTCGGCTATCCTTGAAGCTCTAGAGCTTTGAGGCAGCCCCAAAGCGCTGTTCCTGCTTGCTAAACCCTAAACCCCTTTGGCCGTTTTGAAAGTACCTAAGTCTGCTGCTTAAACCCTAATCCTTGGCTTCTACTTTCTCTTGTACACCAGTCATCTGCTTTTGCACACCTCTCATCTGTTGTACGCTTGTCGTCTGCTTTTTGTACACCTCTCATCTGCTTTTGAAAAGGGTTGGGGGGTGTTGGGAATATGACCCAAATATGACCCAGGGAGGAAGTCCGGCAGGGGGCTTCACGTGCCGGGTTCAGCCCGCCTGTCGGCACAGCGGGCCCACCAACTAACTCAGACATCACTCAAGATCAGGACTCACAGGGAAGGGGGAGAGGAGAGGTCTGGTTTTGTACGCCTGTCATCTGCTTTCGTACGACAGCCAACGTTATCGATACGCTCATGACAGTTGCATACACAACAGAAAGCCAAGTAGAGACAATGCTGAAAGCTGCCGTGCCATTCGTTCATGTGAACTATGAAAGGGTAATGAGACTCAGGATGTACCACCTCGGTTGCAAATGTCAAGTCTGTCACCAACGACAAATGTCACCCTGGATACAAAATCCACCATTTAGGAAAATTTGAAACTGCACTGCAGAAAATAAAAAGGAAACGACACTCCACAAAGCAAAAGAACCCACCCCCACAAAGTACAAGAACTAAGTAAATCATTGAAAAAGTGATGGAAAAACTTAAAATGCAGGCACCCTGCATATACTGCACGCTGTCTCCACCTTGGCCCCGTCAACAAACAATCAAAGTAAGTAAATGAACCTTGATGAAGCAATCATTGCACCACATGGTTCTGCACCGTCTCGTCTGCAGAATAGATACAGCTAGACAATTTCATGTGGCGTGCCCCGATGCATGCAAAAACTGCCTTCCACCTCCATCTTGCATGATCTGGTCCACAAAAGTGCATGAACTGTCGTGAAGTAATCATCGAACCCAGTTTCCTCTTTGCCTATTCTGCATAGTCTATGCAACCATGGAGTGCCATGTGGCATGTTGGTGAATGTATCTGTGCCTGCTGCTGGAGTGCTCTGGTGTCAATCATGGGCCCTTCTCAGTGCAAGGGTAGCAGCACGAACACGATTCTACTGCTCCTTCCCGAGATGTGTTCATGTCTCTTCATGCCCGAAGAGACCTTTGGCTAAGTGAAGTCAGGTGAAACCAACAAGAAGTACGGCCGCTAACATGCCCTAGCCAGTGACCGAGCTGTCTGGGATCCTCAGAGAGCTTACGCAATGCATCTCCTAGGCTTGTTTCAGTAATGAGACAGAAAGAAAGCGGCAAGCCACTCACTTTGCGTCCACTTTTTCAATTCTGATTGGATTGCTGGATTGGTCGATATTGAAAGCTTTCTGTTACACATGTATGGTCAGCAGTTGTGAAGCAGCGAGGTTTGAACTCTTATATGCATGCACACGATGGGCAAGGTGCATCCACGAACGCAAAGCAAGATCGAATTTAAGGGCATACTCACACTAGGACTTTCCTGGATGTAATAAGACCGCTTTTCCGACCTCGTGTGAATGCATCTGACTGCAATTATGTCCATAAAGAAGTGGAAAAAGTCCTAATGTGACTATGCTTTTATTTTGAATACAAGCCATGGCTTTTATTTTGAACAGCAGAGTAAGACCGCTTTTCGGACCTCGTGTGAATGCATCTGACTGCAATTATGTCCAT
>BFEA01000366.1:1229193-1267524 GCA_003427395.1 Chara braunii | reverse complement strand
AAAAAAAAAAAAAAAAAAAAAAAAAAAAAAAAAACATAACATCGAAATTGAAAACACATACACACATTCTCGCATATACACACACACACATATGCATATGCACATGCACATACAAACATACACATAAATACATACAGGCACTGTAAACTGAAAAATTGCATGATTTTTTGTTTATTTTAAATCAATTGATCAATCGGTTGCACGATCCATCAAACATTTATTTATCAACCAATCAATTAGTCAGTCACATACACGTATTAATTCATGGCTAATGCACATACACATTTGGAAGGCTATGCTCCTCCTCCTTTTTTTCTCCTCTCTCCTCTCCATCAAAAAGTTTTTTTTTAACATCAGGGGGCAGAAGGGGGAATTAACTCTTCGTTGTGCGAGGAGAAAAAAAGGTCAAATGTTTACATTGGGCTAATGCATTTGGGCACTAAAAGATAAATTTATACCACCTCGAAATGCTAGTTATTCTAGCATATTTAGCTTTGTACGGTTGTTGTTCTTTCTGATATTTAAGTCTTGTAATCAGTTGTTTTGCTATTTGCTTCATTCTGCTTGTGTATATAACAATCAGATCCGTAATATGTTATTCATCTTTTCGATATGTGCAAGTTGTAAATTTTTGCAAGGAGTTTCTACAGACAGTTACTGAACCATATAGTTGTGAATGGATGATAAATTTTATTTGTTTTAAGTAGAGTTTTAAATTTTTGACACATATTCTCAAACTTAAGAGTATCGAATTTATTGAGATAGGCATTCAAACTTGTAAAAGTTTATTTAATAATCAAAATTGTTTTCAAACATAGAAGAGTAGCACACGTGTGGTGGTAAAACCCTTATAGGGGCCTTCTCGTCGAATGCCTTGCCTTGTGGAATAAACTTTGTATGATTGGTGATGTTAGGTAAAAAAAATTATAGAGCGTGATCGTAAAGTAACATAAATTAGGTCCCAAGTCGCTAGAGTTTTGGTTGCACCTCTTGTGACCAATTTGTTGATGTTCATTGATTATCAGATCCAAATCAACTTGTCTGGTCCTTGAGTGTTATAATTGATCATTTCGATACTACATTGCAACCTTCTTTATCTTCAACATGATTTGAATTGTTTGTTTGATTTTATAAGGTGTATAAAACTTTGTCTAAACCACAGGATATGCGTAACATAATAACTTTTTTTTAGTGCATAAATGATCGTTATTTCAAACCAAGTATTACATCGATTATTTGTTGCTTGATTTTCATCAGACCCATGGTCCATAATCATATTAGCCTCGAGTCCTTAGGTGGGACACAATTAACAAGCACAGCCTGCAGACCTATGATATAGCCCCACAAAAATGTGCCCTGATCATTATTATATGTAAATTATCGTTATGACTGGATACAGCCATGATGGGAGCGGGTTGCGTTCAGGGGAGAAAATGGTGGTATGAAGGGTTCACTTAAGAGTGTCAAAAGTGCCCTGTGAATCTGGATCATATTAAACCACCACTACCCCTGCCGTCCTAAATTTGGTGACTAGTAGCACAGGTTCATGAGGGCTATCGGTAGCACAGGTCCATGAGGGCTACCGGTAGCACAACTTGAAGTCCATGAGGGCTATCGGTAGCATAGTCGGGGGAATTGACGGAGTGGCAAAATTGGAATATGCAACGAATTGCCCCCGCGATTGATTTCGAGGTTGAAATGATTTTTATTTTATTTTTTAATATTTTTTTAGAAAGATCACGATGAAATCTGCGGAGCCTCCAAGTTTAGGACTTTTTAGAGTATTGTATTGGACATGAAAAATCGCCGAAGTTGGGGTACTTTTGCCGTTGGCCGACACGTGATATCGCGACAAAAATGAAATATAGGACGAAATGACCGACATTTATTTCATGGTTTTAACTATTTTTTTGAAAATTTTAAATATTTTTTGTGAAAAGTCCACGACAAAATTTATAGGCATGTGAATTTGCACAGTTGTTGACTCATCCTTATGAGCGCAAAAAAGCGTGGAAGATGGGGTATGTTTTCCGTTGGCCCACATGTGCTAGACTGACAAATATGAAAAATATCACCAAACGGCGCGATATTTATTTCACGGTATATATATATATATATCGTCACAAACAGAACTGCCCGGTAAACCGTAGGCAGAGAGAGAGAAGAGGACAACAAACGAGGGGTTGTGACAAACTGTTTATATATATATGCCTGTACGTACGGAGGTCTCCGGGCAGACCTGTGTACGTACGGGCGTTCGAGGTTCCGTACGGGGTCCGAACCCGACGGCGTTCAGCCCCCGCCAAAAATTATTTCGGGGCCTAAAAATAATTATTTTTTTCTGAGTTTTTTTTTTGCGAATTCTCTATGACGTTAGTTGGACTTTTTGGGCCCGAGCAAGAGTGCGATTGCTGGGATTAGGCTCGTCGACGACGTGTCAATTTTTGTGGCTTATAAGAAGGGGGATAGGCGGTCTAGAGCCAAAGCGGAAAGCATAAAATTGCAATTCGAAGGATGCTTCCCCAGAAACCTCACCCTGAAACGGACTGACGATGGGGAGGGGGTTCTGAAACTTTCTGGGATGTCGCATGAGGGTCAAGCAGTCCTTTCCTTATTTGGGTACAGTCCAGATGGTAAAGAATGAGGGAACAATCTGGACGGACAGACCGATAGTAATTCGGACTAGACAGGACTTTAGGTCCTGGACTTGTCGCCGGCAGAAGGTGGCGGCTGTCACCGGGGCCCTCCACCGAGTGGATCGTAATACGACGGATCGTGGGCAGATTCCGGTGCATGTTATTTTGTTGCGACGTGAGTTTCGGGCCAAGAACTTTCCGAAATTGTTTTTGGGAAAGTCCTCGATACTTTTGCAAAGCCGCGGGGAGGCGTATGGAGTCTGACGGCAGCATTGTTGAAACTAGCATAGGGCTATTTTGGACGGTATTGTCGGAAATGTTAGGAAGTATATAGCGAGTGTTGTTTTCTTTGTTACTCCTCTTCGACAGCGGGTACTTTCCTAGTCGCCGGGTTTACTTGCTAGCCCGAACGACAAGGCAGCAAGAGTTCGTCGGGTAGCGTTTTGACTGGCGGGTTTGGATGGGAGGAATGAAGGGTGGGATGACGAGCTCGGTGTGGCAACGGGGAATTTCGCAGCCACTTGCGAATTTTTGTTAACGCTGTGTGTTCATTGCTGTCATTCGTAATAAGCCATATGGTTATGATTACTGCGTAATTTGCACTTTGTGTGGATTCGTGATTTGGTTGTGTCATGTAATGTTGATGGCGCACTCGTTAACCGACGGGGAAGATCACCCTGGATTGGTGTTCGAGACTTGGTGAAAGTGTAGTATACAAAGAAGGTGAGGTATTTGGTAACGAGACTGTGGTCGGAAGTGAGTTGAAAAGTTGGGTTGCGAAGGAGAGGGGGAGAGATAATGATGGCCACGACAGAGGAAGGTAGTGGTAGAGGGGGCAGTGGCGGTGGGGGAGGGGGAGAACCACCGAGGAGAGGACCACCGATTTGTTATGGGTGTGGGAAGCCGGGACATTTCAAGTTCGAATGTTGGAAATATTCAAAAGTGGATGAAGGAAGGCAGGGTTCCCCCATACGGAAATGGGAGAAAGGGGCATTGTCATCCACGAGCAATGGTGGTGGTGAAGAATTGGGAGCAGTGGGCAACCTGGTGAAGTTGTTGCTAGCAAAAGAGGAAGCGAAGGAGGTGAAGCGACAGGAAAAAGCGAGCCGAAAGAAAGCGAAGGAGGAAGAGAAACAACGAGAACGTTTGAAGCAGGAAGAAGAGGAAAGAAAGCGACAGGAGCAAATCGAAAATGAGCCGGGACTCCCAAGGATCGTTCAACAACAGTTGGCTCAGTGGGGACCTCCACCGAATGTGGAACGTCATGAGGGAAGGAGAAGGAGACGTGGAACACGGAGGATACCATATCATCCGGATGGATGGGGACTGTGGGAGGATGACGTAGAGGACTTGAGGCAGAAGGCGGCTGGAATAACGATCAGTATAGAAAAAACGGAAAAGGGAAACAACGGATGAGGAATCCCTTTCGACACCGTCGTCGCTGATCAAACATCGGACGAGGACAAGAGGTAGATCGAAAGGAACAAATAAGAAGATGAAGACCGGGCTGAAGCCAATTACGATGAAGAGTTTGAGAAGGAATTCCGATCCAACGAAGAAAGGAGCAAGTGTCGGGATGGGTAAAGAATCGAGGACCAAATTCGTGAAGGACACGAAGCAGTACCTGGACGGCATGGACTATAAGATTATTCAGAAGATGTGTAAGGTTGAGAACCTGCCTTATGTTCGGAAGTCGCAAGCGGTGAGTGCGCTGGCAGAGAAAAGAGCCATGCTCGCTTATGACCAGGCGGGAGATGAACCTGAGAAGGATAAGTCAAAGGGAAAAGAGGTAAGTGATGTGTCAAGCGATAGCGAGTCCGGATCATCTGAGAGCTCGGCGACTGAATGAAGCCTGCAACGTCGTCAATCTTTGTGGAATAAATATTGAAAGCTTGTGAACATGCGAGAGAATCGGGGTGGGGTCTGTCCGCAGTTAGAAGGGGCTATCCGTGCTGTAGTTGTGGGTCTTACCTTGTGTGGAGCTGTACCTTGGGGAAGGAAGTTTGTTGATGGATGGGTTAGCTTGTGTCAGAAGGATGCTAGTTTTCTCGAGAATCCCGAGGAGTGTGTGTATGTCACGATTTCGCGCATTTGTAAAGCTGTCTATATTGGGCGAACTGGGAGACGACTGAACGTTCGATGGTCGGAGCACGTTGGTCGTATCTATCATGGGTCTGAAAGTGATGCACATTTTCATCGATGGATGAGAAATTTTGGTAGTCATAAGTATGTATTGATACCAATCTATGTTGCCCCGGCCGCAGAGTTGCCCACCATTGAAGAATTTTTTATTCGGAAATGGTCTCCCTCCCTGAATGTGTTTTGAGCGAAGTCAACGAGGTCGGGATCTAGGAAGGCTAGGAAGGGAAGGAAAGAAAGACGGAGAAAGGAGGGGTTGCCGTTGGATTGGATGAATCGGAGACCCAATGTTTTTCTGCAGTTTTCGGTTAGTAATAAAGAGGCAAAGACAGTGAGTTTCGTCAAACTACTGGGGAAACAGTTGAAGGCGGGGAATGTTTGTTTTACCTTGGAATCTACCAAGGGTAATTGTTGGGAGAAGATGAGGCGTTTGTATGGTGAGACGGAGTTATTAGTGGATGTATGGTGAGACGTCTGTATGGTGAGACGGAGTTATTAGTGGATGGGAAGATCGTGAAGTTGAGGAGTTGTAAAGCAAATCTGGAATCCGGCGGGAAATGAAAGGTGTGGCGCCTAAAGAAGTGGGAGAAAGGATGTAGGGGGAAGAAAGGGGATTTGCTGTCCCTGTTAAAATACCCAGAGCGGCGAAGGGAGCTGCCCCGTTTTCCGTTGAGACTACTTACTGACTTGATTGGAGCTGCAAAAGAATTCTCGCGGAAATCCACGCGTAACCTACTTCGAAGAATCCTCTATGGAGCAATCAAGGCCAAATCAGGGGTGAATCTGTATAGCAAGTTAGTAGTGAAGATGAAATTCAACGATAGGATAAATTTGGTGGAAGTCAGACGTCTGTGCGATAGGAAAATTGATAGTCTGGGTTTTCCACAGTACACTAGCGACATCTTAAAGCGCAAATCTCGAATTGTTTGGACTAAAAATCCGACGGTGGGGGATTTGTTGCACAACCATCGAGATTTCGCATCTTGTGAGGTTGCTGCCTGTAATTGTGCAGGGTATGACTTGCCTCGGGTGGAGGGGCATGTGAGATGTCGGTTCGGTGAACTGGTGGGTGTAAGCCAGATGTTGTCAAATGCGAAAAATGTTCCTAGGTGTCTGAAGAAGGAAAGGGTGGGGAGTTTAAAGGATGAAATTGAGGAGGGGTTCTCAAGTTGGAAACAGGGTAAGTCAACGAAAGTGGTTCTTCAAATGAATGAGGTACAGGCTTGTATGAATGAGAGGGTGAAGGTAAAGGGAGAACTGTGCATTGACGAGGTGTTTGAAATAAAACGAAAGTTCGAGGGACTTGTGGTCGATCGGAATCCAGGGGAGACTTGCATCATGTGCCCGCAAATGTATTATGAGGGAATGCGGGAATTGTTTGTCGAGAACAAAGGCTTTCGGATTGAAACACTCACGGAAGAAGAGTTTTGGGTCGAGAGTTATGAGGAGTATGTGAATGAAGGACTCGGGCATCTGGGGAAGTGGAAGAAGACGGGCGAGGGCGGGAAGAGTTATGTAATTCCTAAACACAAGGATTTACAACTTTTTCGTCCCATCTGCCCAACGTTCAATGAGCCGATGAATGTGACAAGTAAGAAGGTCGCAAAAACATTGAATTTGTTGTTGATGACGCTGCCAGAAAATGACCATTTTAATCTGCAAGCTGTGTCTGGACTCACGGACAAAATACATAAGATAAATCGAAATTTCAGGAAAAAGGGAGGTGACACACGTATCCTTGCTGCATCGTATGATGTGAAGGATATGTTTTGCCGCCTACCCCATGCGGATATCTTGGCAGCAATTGATTGGGTCATTGAGAAACATTTGATCAAGGGAAGGAGAGTGGTGAGGGTAAATCCAAGGGGTACATGTGCTGTGTTCGATTGCAAGCAGAAGGAAGGGTGGTGGGTCGTGAGTTTGAGGGAGATTAGGGATTTTGTTGAGTTTGATCTGAAGCATACGGTTACAAGGGCATCCAGGTTGTTGTTACGACAGTGATTGGGGTTCCGATGGGCAAGAGCACAAGTTCGCCACTCGCTTGCATCATGTGTGTATATGCGGAGTGGTGTTACTTGGACTCTTTGGGCCCAAGCAGGAGTGCGATTGCTAGGATTAGGCTCGTCGACGACATGTCGATTTTTGTGGCTTATAAGAAGGGTGATAGGCGGTCTAGAGCCAAAGCGGAAAGCATAAAATTGCAATTCGAAGGATGCTACCCCAGAAACCTCACCCTGAAACGGACTGACGATGGGGAGGGGGTCTGGAACTTTCTGGGTTGTCGCATGAGGGTCAAGCAGTCCTTTCCTTATTTGGGTACAGTCCAGATGGTAAAGAATGAGGGAACAATTTGGACGGACAGACCGGTAGTAATTCGGACTGGAAAGGACTTCAGGTCCTGGACTTGTCGCCGGCAGAAGGTGGCGGCTGTCACCGGGGCCCTCCACCGACTGGATCGTAATACGACGGATCGTGGGCAGATTCCAGTGCATGTTATTTTGTTGCGACGTGAGTTTCGGGCCAAGAACTTTCCGGAAACGTTTTTCGGGAAAGTCCTCGATACTTTTGCAAAGCCGCGGGGAGGCGTATGGAGTTTGACGGCAGCGTTGTTGAAACTAGCGTAGGGCTATTTTGGACGGTATTGTCGGAATAGGAAGTATATAGCGAGTGTTGTTTTCTTTGTTACTCCTCTTCGATAGCGGGTACTTTCCTAGTTGTTAGGTCTACTTGCTTGCCCGGACGACGAGGCAGTGAGAGTTCGTTGGGTAGCGTTTTGACTGGCGGGTTTGGGTGGGAAGAATGAAGGGTGGGATGACGAGCTCGGTGCGGCAACAGGGAGTTTCGCAGCCACTTGCGAACTTTTGTTAACGCCGTGTGTTCATTGCTGTCATTCGTAATAAGCCATATGGCTATGATTACTGCGTAATTTGCACTTTGTGTGGATTCGTGATTTGGTTGTGTTATGTAATGCTAATGCTAATGCTGCACATGCCTGTAAATTTTCAAGTCATTTGGCTAATTCAAATAAGAATTAAAAATCGCCAAAGATGGCGGTGTCAAAACATGCTCGCCCACGTATTTTTTCTCTTTTTACTTTCTGTTTTCACTTTAGTTCGGGGTCTAAACAATTTTATTATTTCTTGAAACTTTTTTAGTGGGTTTTGTATTATGTGAAGTACACATCTGTAATTTTCAGGGCATTTAGCTGTGCCAAAAAAATAAAGAAAAATCGCCAAAGATAGCGGTGTCGAAAACATGTCCGCGCACGCATTAAAATTAATTCTTTTTTTATTTTTATTTTTATTTATTTTTATTATTAGTATTTGTTTTTCGTATTTTATTTTAATTTCAAATCGGGTAAGGAATTCGGATGTAATGCTCAGGCAAATTGTGTTTAATTTATTTTTCTCCATAACATATTTTTTTTTCAGATTTTTTGGATGACTTAGTGTTTTTTTTTTTTGGGTCCGCGTTCGGCCCGAACGGCCGAACGCATCCCCAAGGGGTCCCATACGTTCGGGCGTTCGGGTTCGGGCGTTCGGGTTCGGGCTTTCGGCCCGTCCCGAACACCGGTTACCCTGTATATATATATATATTTAGAAAGATCACAATCTAATCTACGCGATCTAAATTTTTCAGATTTTTTTGGTAATGATTTTGAGTGAGAAAAATCACGAAAGTTGACGTTTGAAAATGATTGGATTAACAACAATTTCGTCAAAACGGATATTTTTTTTTAATTAGCGAAATTGAAACCTTTTTATTTGGCCCAAACAATATCATCGTTTGTCTCATGAGAGTCCATTTGGACTCAACTGAAGTTCAGGTACATCCAAGGGGGACCCTAAGGAGCTAAAATGGTGACATTTCCAGGGTCAAATAAGTGAGTTTCAATTTCGTTCAAAACATATAAAATGTCTATTTTGACGAAATCGCTGTTGATTGGACCCGCTTGCACATGCCAGTCGCCCCCTTCCTTAAGTAGCCAATCTATAAGGCCAGGGAAGGTGAATTTAGGCCGACGGAGGTAGTGGTGGTTTAAGTGCTACGAATTTTGACATTTCTCTCCGATGACCTTTTTCTTCGCATTCTCTTTGGAGCATCCTTCTCGTTTCCTTTTTCATCGAGTTTTTTTTTAGGGTTATGCGTTGTCGTAGCAAACACCCTTACAATGGTATTTGCCGTCCTTTTTAAAGGTTGCACTAGGTGCGTCCTTGATCAGCGTAATGCGCTAATGGGGCAAATCCCGATAAAACGCTCACCTCGGCAACCTCGCTCTTGGCGAGATTCCAAGTCGAATACGACCAAATTAGAGAGTGTGGGGGGCACGCATTAATGCGTTGCACTGTGAGGTGGTCGATACTCATCAGCTACGCCAGGCCGGCGGAAGGTGTCAAAGTCATAGGATCCAGTTACCTTCTCTATAGCTTTCGATTTGGTTATATTTTTTTCCTTTTTTTTATAGAGACGAGCTTTATTTCACGAACCAGCTCGGCCTCTGGCGAAGTTCATCACGAAGGAGATAAAAATCTTACTTTGCATGTGCACAGGAAAAGTTGTGTTTGGCGACGCGTTAAAAGGTGCGACCTTCTCAGGCTTAGCATGAGGGAAGCCGGGAGCTTCAGCGATACAAGTGGTGTGTCAGCCGACCAGGGTACCAGGCAACCATAAACCTAGGCACGGACATCATCTTATGACGGTCGGGGGGCTGGCCGATAGACCAAGGCAAAGGCCTGGTTTGCGCGGATAGGACCAATCACGATCTTGCGACTAATCATATGCAAGTCTGCACCTACCTAGCTCAGTCGTGGGCTTAGTTCTACTGGTTACGATACTGGACTTTCAGACGATAGGCTTGGGGTTCGAGGTCAGCACGTGGCAATGAAGCAGAGGAGCGAGACCAGTGAAAATTAATGGGTTGAGGGTCTTGTAGAACTGTCCCCCTTGGTTTTGTCGGACGGACCCAGGCCGGGGTCCAACTGATGAGACCAAGAGGGTATCGTTGAATCCCCGCCTCCCTCGGTTTTCTATTTTCAGTTGATTTTTTTTTCTTTTATTTTTTTTTTAGTTTTTAAAAGTCTCATTTTGAACCAAGCTGGAAAGTTGATCTTGATACCAACAGTGGAGGAGTGTTGTGGAGGAAGGATGAAAATAACGTTTGAAAGCGAGTTAAAGAGTACCTGAAATTATTGAGTGAGGAGCGAATGGAGGGAAGTCATGCATCCACACCTGGACGGGGTTGGACGGCGACTCTGTCACCACCATCGTTGACCAAAACGAAGGGTGTCTGCCAGCATGGGATGTTGTAACCAGCATTACAATGAGGGGTTATTGAAACTCGCAACGGAAGGCAGTTACGGCAGTCGAGCGCCTTGAGCACCCGCCTCGTTTTATTTTTTTTACGGACTCGTTTGGGTTCCTGCGTGTTCAGGATGTTGAAATTCTTATATCCTACCTATTCAGAGCACGGGCCGAGAGGATCAACGTGTAGGTAAGCCGACGGGTGGTTAGCCCACTAGGCCAGGATAACCTGAGAGATTGGACCCACAAAGTGTGCACTGTCTGCTGGCGCAATTTGCTATGAGAGGTTTGAGTGTGAGGATGTCTGACGGGACCCGATAAACGGTGAACTATGACTAGGTAGGGTACAACCAGGGGGCGCTCGGGCGAGGGCTTACAGCAGGCTGGCGCACAGGTCGTTCGTCGGACATGGCTTAGGGCCAAGAGACGAGTCGAACCAGGCCAGCAATTGGTTCCCCACAAAGGGGCCCACGGCGAGACTCACGTACAGGACGTTCCTCGGACTGTGGCATAGGGGATGACAGACTAATGGAACCAGCCAGTAGTTGGATCCGCTCGCAATGACTCACAGCAGCACCCACGGCAGATCGTTCGTCGGACCTTGGAAATAGGGACGAAAAATTATCGAAGCGATCGATGGCTGGTCCCCTCTGAAGTTTTCTCTCAAAGTGGCTGACAGGCTGCGTTGCACCGAGGTGCGCTAAAAACAATCGGAGCGAAGAAGGACGTCAGGGGAAACGAGGAAGAAAACGAGTGGGGGAGAGAAGAAGAGAAAGGAAGGAAAGAAGGCGTCGACTAGAGCAAGGAAGAAAACGAAAGTGAAAGCAAGGTTGACAGAAGAGGGGCAAGTAGTAAGACAGCGGCAAAAACGAAGGAGAGGATAAACGGAACGACTAAAGGAAGATTCACGGATTTGGCGAGGGTCCGGTCCAGGTACGTGAAAACTGGCAATGGGGAAAATGACGAACGCGGAAGGAGGAACTCATCACTTGATTTATAATCAAATCAAGCGAGGGGAGATACTAATCAGGGGTATTTCGACCGGGCGAGTTTAGTAGAGACGTTAATTCTAGTGTAAGTAGGTAGAGAGTAAGATGAGAAAAGGCGCGCGAGGAAGAGCCAAGGGAGAAAGAGAAGGGAAGAACGAGAGGGAAAGAGATGGATCTCGGTCATTCCTTAACCATTTTGTGCGATCTTAGAGGCGAAGTGGAGATGTTGAGGCGTCGCGAATTAAATGGTCGCGCTAGATTTCGCATTTGGTGGCTGATTCGGCCGATACCAACGGAAAAATTTCCCAGAATTAAAAAATAATTCTATAGTAAAATTACAATCTAAATTTTAAATTTTCATTCCATCTTAAAAATGTCATTCCAATTTTAAAATTTTTCATCTTACTTGCGAACTTTCATTCCAAGAATAAGGTATCCCTTCTTATTTGGACTGCATGCTAGAGATGAAATGAAAGTCTGGATGAGTTCATGACATATTTTAATTGGACGGACATTCTAAGTAAGGATTTGCAGTCATAAATAGGTTAATTCAATCTAAATTAGAAGTTATTTGTTATAGTAGAATGAAAATTTAATTAAAACATTTCATAAACTCGTCCAGACTTTCATTCCATCTTGAACAAATAGATGTAGTTGATCTACCCCTCATGGTAGCTGCATGACCCACCATTGTAGGCGGTATACCTGTCAAGGGCGAATAAACTTGGTCGCAATTGTGGATTAGGTGCATTAAGAAAGGGGCGAGAGTGAAAACGAGGAGAAGGACTGAAGGAGTAAGGGAAGGAGTGATGGAGTAGAGAAGCAGGGAGAAAGGCGAAGGGTGTAGTCGGGCTTACCTCTCATAGGTGCA
This sequence comes from Chara braunii, assembly GCA_003427395.1. NCBI lineage: Eukaryota > Viridiplantae > Streptophyta > Charophyceae > Charales > Characeae > Chara > Chara braunii. Next base: position 1,255,588 of record BFEA01000366.1, on the reverse strand, counting down.
TGCCACATAGACAATTATCGGAAAACATCGGGCGATGTATCTTTCCATGTCTAGCGGAAGATTCACTCTTATTCGTACCATTGGTATCTGATAATTTTGTTGCTACTCCGTTCGTCTTCTCGCTAGGGTCGTCGGCCACGTATTTTGAATAGGGCCGTTATTGTAACCAGATACAGAAAGGTGAAAGGTGTTTTCTGTGGACAAAGTAGCAGCGGATATTGTCCAGTAATGAATGTTTTCGCATTTTAGAGGGAGACTCAGTTCGATTTTTACTCATTTTTTTTTAACAACGAAGCCACTTTCTAGCTTTCTGCACACACGGCTGGACAACAGTACATGTTTGCACGATTCTGACGAAAGATTCAATTCGATTTTGCTCACCCGATCAGTGAAAATAACGTGAGGTCATCCGCGGGCTGTTGTCGCTGACGTCCTTCATACTGCTGCTGATTTATGAAGTAGGCAGTTGTTGCTTCACTGGACCATTGTTGACGCCTTCCGTACCTAGCATCGACCACTCTTTTCAGAGTTGAGTACCGCTGTTTTTGCAACAGCTGGATTGTTGTTCTTGGCAGCAGCGGGTGAACATTCCAAGCACTAGTATTATACTTCCCAGGAACTGCAGCGGGTAAAGTCGTCATTTCCAGCATAGTTGAGCTGCTATTACTGAGGCTACGAGACAACTTTTGCTTGTATGGTTTTGTGCAAGTTGTTGCCAAAACCAGACGTATTACTGTGAACCTAAGTATTATATGTTGTGTGTTTTTTATGCCGCGACCGCTGCGTACTACTACTGTGGCTACTGCATCCTTGCTTTTGCTAAGTTGCAAGTTGTTGTTGTTGAGCCGCGGTGTTATTGCTGCAATGCAGTGAGGACTACTACGGCGGTATATTCAAACGGTATTACTGATTTTTTCAGCAGATCGTTGCTATTGCGAAAAGGGGTGAAGTATGTTGCATTTGACTCTAGGATGAGGCAGATTGACTTCAGAGTGCAGGAGTCAACCCAAAATTTATGTGGCTGTTGAGTTTTGAGTTACTGGTGGACCAATACTGCGTTGAACTGCCAGTACGGCAAGTTGAATTTTGCTTAGGCGACGCATATTCAGACGCTGCAACTGGATTTGATCGAAGTTTTGACCCTTAATTACTTTCGACAATCGACCACCATTGTGGGGCCCTCAGGATCTGAAGGCACCAAGGTCCTCTAATGCGAGTTGAGTTGGCCCCTTTTCATATTTCGAGCGTCCAACGATTCTTCTTTTATCCTTCTTCCTCTTAGTCTAGTTTGTATTCGGGGATGAATGCAGTAAGCGGGATTGCGACCCGTAAGACCGCATCAAGACCCTTGTGGGGGTTGACCTATCGATTGCGGGAGCTCTGCCGGAGCCCAGGGAGGACTCTGGAAGCATGAAACTCAGAGATAGGCCGACACGATACCATTAGCATCCCAATAAACCCCTATCTATACAGACCTGGTGTTTTGGTCTGTTTGACTTTGACTTGTATATATGTTTGTTTTCTTTTTCAGGACTCTAACTGAATCAAAAAGGGAATCTACTATGCGTGTTTAAAACTATATGTCTGTGGTAAAAACCACGATTTTTGCATGCGATGATTGAAATGAGGCTGGAGATGAGGTCCTTCCAATTGATCCAGTCACTTTGCTCGTTTGCCTAAGACATTAAAATTGAGTTTGAGATGAGGTTCTCTTGACTGATCCGGTCGCTTTGCTCGTTTGCCTAAGACATTGAAATGGGGCTGGAGATGACGTCCTCCTTACTTATCTGGTCCCTTTGCTCGTTTGCCTAAGACATTGAAATCGGGCTGGAGATGAGGTTCTCCTGACTGATCCGATCGCTTTACTCGTTTGCCTAAGACATTGAAATGGGGTTGGAGATGAGGTTCTCCTAACTGATCCGGTCGCTTTGCTCATTCGCAGAAGACATTGAAATGGGGCTGGGGATGGGGTCCTCCTGACTGATCCGAACGATTTTTTCGTTTGCCTAAGACATTGAAATGGGGTTGGAGACGAGGTCCTCCTGACTGATCCGGTCGCTTTGCTCGTTTGCCTGAGACATTGAAGTGAGGCTGGAGATAAGGTCCTCCTGACTGATCCGGACACTTTGCTCATTTGCCTAAGACATTGAAATGGGGTTGGAGATGAGAGCATCTAGACTGGTCCGGATGCTTTGTTCGTTTGCCTAAGACATTGAAATCGGGTTGGAGATGAGGTCCTCCTAACTCCCTTTTCTCATTTGCCTAAGACATTGAAATGGGGCTGGAGATGAGGTCTTTCTTACTGATCCGGTCGCTTTGCTCGTTTGCCTAAAACATTGAAATGAGGTTGGAGATGAGAGCATCTAGACTGATCCGGGTGCTTTGTTCGTTTGCCTAAGACATTGAAATCGGGTTGGAGATGAGGTTCTCTTGACTCGCTTTTCTCATTTGCCTAAGACATTGAAATGCGGTTGGAGATGAGGTCTTTCTGACTGATCCGGTCGCTTTGCTCGTTTGCCTAAAACATTGAAATGAGACTGGAGATGAGATCCTTCTAACTGATCCGGTCGCTTTGCTCATTTGCTTAAGACATTGAAATGGGGTTGGAGATGAGGTCCTCTTGACTGATCTGGTCGCTTTGCTCGTTTACCTAAGACATTGAAATGACGTTGGATATGAGGTCCTCCTAACTGATCCGGTCGCTTTGCTAAGGTCTAGCGTGTTAGTAATTGCATGAGGTTTGACTGAGAACAACTTGGAAAGTTAATCAAACCACCAGTACACCCGAGGCTATCTGTACAAGCCTGGATTTTTAATTTTGTCGAGCGTGAAAGTAATCGGTACCCCCACTTGGAAAATTGAGGGTGATACCGGTACCGGTCCTTTTCGGATTGAGTGTTGCACCTGCCGCCAGCAGATGGTACAAACAAGAGGCCATTGTTTTCACTCGTCCGCCCCTCCTTGCAAAACTCTTTTGCAAACCCTCCCATGTATCTGGTCTTTTCCGCAGAACAGATACAACAGGGTAATAATAGATAAAAAGGTAAGTACTTTAATTTTTTTTATTTTTTATTTTTTTTTTGTTGCCCTGCCAGCAGGACAGGGCGTAGTGCAACCTCTTTGCACCCAATTAGTGAAGTGGCGGGTACAGTGGCAGGGATTTTCAAAGCAACATCACGGGTTCGATGCATCTGGCCATAAGTGCAGCCCAATTCCATGGTAAAAGACACAAAAGCATGATGGTCCTATTGTCATCAGATTCAACCACATATGGTTGAAATTGCAGTTAGATACATTTAGTAAAATGCTACCATGAGTTTGCAGTAAGGGGGAAAAAAAAAAAAGAAGTCGGGCGGGGATCTCAATCTGCCAACCAGGCAAGGTTTGCCCTTCTTTAACTGCACTTGTACCTTTCCTCTTAACGGATGCAAATCGGTAAAACAAACATAAGAAAGAGGTAAGCAAGTGTCTCCCGTTGATACAACTAGTGTCCGTGGAAACATGCGTCTGCCTCGTTTTTGGATACTTGTCAACCTTCAGAGTGCTACTGCTTTTCATTGTCTATACTTTAGAGATATCTTACCAATGCAATACTTTTCAATTGCAACCTCGAGGCAGACCCTTGTTTCAACGGGTGTCAGCATTTTTTTTTATGTTTTTTTTTCCATCTTTAGTTTTCTTTTGTCCCCGCTTTTGTTTTCACATATGGAAACAAACCAGTACGAGGACTTATAGTCCAGCGTCCTTTTCTAATGGGCCCACAAACTCTTTTTCCCGTCGCTCTACCTGGCCTCCCCCGAGCCCCGAGATTTCCTTGTAGCGACAAGTTTGTTTTGCTGCAAGGCTGAGGTTGTGCACTAGTGGTTTAACTAAGTAAGATATAGGACTCACGTTTTTGTGATCAGGACAAGCGAAAGATGAAACTTTGAATGAACAAACCCTTGTATTTAATTTGATGATTGCGTTGTGGACATGACATGCTTGCTGGTAATGACTTGTCTTTTGTTCAGACTCTGTCTGTTTTATGCATAACAGGGTAGTATGTTAGTGTTCGCCTTGTGCTTGAGCGATAGAGAGGTAAATGTCCACTTTTGTTTTCGCATTTGTCTTTTCATGCATGATTATTTTTGATAAGACATTGGCTAGCTTCTGAGTTAGTATAAGTTTTGGGAGTTTTTTTTCCTTAGGGGAGGTGCTGCCAAAATTTTTGGTAAATACTCAAAGTTAGTGAAGTTTCAAAGATATCAGCTAGGATAAAAAATAGTATAGTCTTTGGTGTCAGTACGACTTTTGAAAACCTTCCTTTCTAAGGGGAGTGTTGCCACAATTTCTACTGAAACCGGGGGTTAATTTATTTTCAGTTATTATCATAGTCACGAGTTTTTTTTAATAGATTTGATATAGTAAATATTCTTCAAACACACTTCCCTAAAGGAAGTGTTGTCAAAATTTTTGAGATTTTCATATTGTTACCGGACGCTACTACTAAGTGGCTTAGAGTGCGATATGGAGTTGAACTCCGATAACTCGACAGATGGTGTCTGCCTTGATTTTGTGACGCGGGTCATTGCTACATGCGACTGTTCTTCGGAGTCTTGAGTTTCATCAACTTCTGCCATCAGACTGATAGCAGGTCGGATTGGGACTCAATTCCTACCCACCATGATACCCACACCCAAATGTTTGTGACCTTGTAGGCAAAAGGCATTTTCGTATGAAAGAAAACTTATCCTTGGAACCTCTCTTGAATGGTTATGCAAAAGTTGTGCGAATTGGGACAGGCAGGTATGCCTTTGCTGAGTGGGGGTCGGAAAGGGGCGTGTGGGACATGAACCTGGGAGCAAAGGGGTTGACCACGTTTTGTGGCATCTGCGTGTGGATTTTCGTTTGGCTTCATGTGTGTGCATGTAGATATAAGCGTTGTCAGCGCGGATACCCTGACAAGGGTATCCGCCCTTGTTTTTGCATGTGACCAGACGTACGAGTAGAGGTCTAAAGTGTATTGCGCGAGACGCGCCTAGGTCTGTTTGGTTACATAGGTAAGTTGCTTGATTAGAGTAGGGCGGAAGTGGGCGCGCGAGATTGAGGGGCGCGTGTGATTTTTCTACTTTGGATTATGCAGCCGACATAGTTGGCCGACCTGACTCTGGCTACTAGGAGAAAGAGGCGCCCTTGGTAGGGATAGGTGACCGTTGGTAGTCTAACGTGCGAAGTAGGTTGCGGGGCGGCCACGGCGCAAAGAGGGCAAGCCGGCGTAGGAGCCTAGCAGTAGCGTGCCTAATGGGAGGTAGGAATGAGGCCTGGGGGCTGCGCCGCACCTGTTCATATGGAATACCACGCAGGCCGGTATCAGGCTTGGGCTTAGCCTTATAGGTTATGGTACCGGACTGTTACAGCGGAGGTACGGGGATCGAGGCCAGCGGGCAGCGGAGCGGAGCGGTGGAGTGCAGAAGGAGCCAAGGGGTTGAGGGCCTAGCGGGACTACCCCTTTTGGTTTTTGTTGACGGCCCATCCGTGGGCCCGGTCGGCGGAACTGAGAGGGGTACGACGGCCTCCCTTCCCCAAAGCTCCGGTTTCCGACGTTCGTATTTTTATTTTTACCGTTATTTTTATTTTTATTTCTCTTTAGTTATTTTTAGTTATCGGTCCCGTTTCTGGCGCGTGGCGACAATGCTGGTACCGGAGTTGTGTGCGGGGACCAGCGGGGCGTGGTTCAACTGATACGCCCATGAACTGTTGAGACATGGACTGAGGATTTCAACGGGCGTGCGAGCCGGCGGGTGATTAGCCCACGAAGCGGAAGAGGCTTGGGTGGCGTGGCCCCTCTGAGGGTGCACCATCCGCCGAACACAAACTGCTATGAGGGGTTGGAGCGTGAGCGTGCCCGATGGGACTCGAAAGATGGTGAACTGCGCCTTGGTCACGGTCGGCCAGGGGACACCAAGGCGGCTGTTCACATGGAAGCCTTCGCCACTTCGACCTTTAAGTTCTCATTTGTATATTTACTATTGCCACCAAGCTCTGCACTGGGACCCGCTCCAACTAGGCTCACGTAGCAAGCATCGCAGCGGGCCCGGGGGTGCTGAGGAAGGGCTCTCTGCAGATGCACTGTCCGTCGCCCACAATCTGCAATGAGAGGTTTGAGTGTGAGCATGCCCGTTGGGTATGGCAAGGTGCAAGACCGGTCACACAGACTTGTCAAGATCCTAAGGCTGCCATTATGTGTGCCCATTTGTCAACAGCCTGTGGAGCCGCGGGGTAACGGAAATGCCTACTTATTTTTATTTATTTACTTCAGAACCTGAAGTTTTTTTTGCACAATTTGTGGATGGCGCCGTACAGCCAGCAAAGTACCAAATAGGCACTAATGCAGTTGGTCAGGGGGGGGCACCAAGGCGGCGGCCGCTGCAGCGGCTGATCACATGGAGTCTGCTTTCGCCTCGGTCTACACAGTTTCCATCCGAATATTTGCTGCTATCCCCAAGATCTGCACCTGAGCCAGCTTCACCACGGCCCACACTGCTTATTAGCAGCAGGCCCCACACCCCCCTATTTTCTCTATGGTTGTTTTCACTTTTTATTTTTTTTATTTCTTTCTTTTCTTTGGGACTATAGCAGTGTCGGTCCCATAGCATTGGACAGAACCAACTGGCCTAGCGCAGTGGTACACCCTTCAAACTCTTGAAAATATAGACCTGAGTTCAAACTCCAGTAGAAGTAGATGGGCAGGATGATACAATTTTAAGTCACCCAGGGGCGGAGCTGCCCATCTCCGTGGGGATATCCCAGGACTATTCCCAGGGCACAGTCCTTCGGGACATCCATGAATATTGGAACGATACTGGGAAGATTAGCGTGGCCCCTGCACAAACATGACAAGTATAAGTTGAGGGCGGGCCTTGGTTAGCAGGTCTTGATAGCCCGAACTGCTATCCGACAGTGAGCTGTTGGGGTGTGTTGTATTCGGGAGGGAGAAGACGACGTGGACGAAGAAGACGATGGAAGTAAAGTAGTGGGGAGGAAAAAGTCATAGCTCGCCCGTTCCTTGATAGAATCGGGCGAAGTAAGACTTGAAATTGGGGTTTCGAAGTAAGGCGAGTTGAATGGCGGGGTTAGTTCGGCTGTTGGGTTGGTAGAATAGGGGCTAGAAGTGAAATGGTGTGCGCTGAGATGTCGGGAACAGAGCTATGGCGGGAGCAAAAATCCTATATCTCGCCCAAATCTCGATGGATTCGGGTGAGGAAAGACTCTAACTTGAGGTTTTAAAGCGATCCGAATCGAATGGCTACGCCAGTTTTTCGATTCGGCCAGTGGTTCGGCTGCTACAAACGGTGGGGGCTGCGCGGTGTGCCACCGAAGGCGAGCGAAATAAGGTGGAATCAGGCATGTATCTCCCCATGTTCTAGTGGGAGAATCATTCTCATTTTGCACGTTTATAGTAAAGGAGGAAGCTCTGACGACAGCGGGAGGTAAGGGCGAACAGGGAAGGTCGAGCAGAGTGCGAGGCATAAAAAATAAAAAAATAAAAATGCGAATGAACCTGGACGGGGTGGCGCGCAAAGTACATGCGGAGGCAAGATGAAGATGGCACAGGCAACAGGCGGAGTAGCTATGGACGATTGTAAAACTTACAGTTCGCTCAATTCTTGATGGGACTGGGCGAACCGAGAGGCTAACCCGGGGTTTTGGCCCCGAGCGAACATCATAGAGAGGTTGGTTTTTGTAACAGGTAAGTGGGTTGGTTGGTATGAGGACGAAGAGTTGCGTCGAGCTATGGAAATGGCGGGAGTGAAGAAGGGAGGAAAGGAAAGAATGAGTACCTCGCTCGTTTCCAAACGGAATCAAGCGAGGAAAGGTTCGAAATGTAGGTTTTGAGGGCGGGCGAATTGAAATCCAAGGTTAGTTTTGAACATAGGTTAGCAGGATTGGAGTTGGAGTAGAAAGGTGCTGCGCTGATGAAAGCCGGAGTGAAATGAACGAGAAGGAAAAATCGTGTATCTCGCCCGTTTCTTGATGAAATCGGGCGAGTAAGGAGGCTAACCTGATGTTTTTGGCCACTGCGAGCTCGATGGCATCAACGTATTTCAGGTTAACGGTAAGGTATGGGCGGTAGAGCGGTTTTTAGCTGCGCCTAGGAGAAGAGGTGATGTATCTCCCTGCGTTTTTGCGGAAGATTCATTCACCTTTCGCATGTCGGATGTGTGGCTCGGGGAAGCAAGTCGGGACGAGTATGATTACTTGGCGAAGGCGCATATGAATCATGTTCTAGCAGAAGAATTCTCCCACCCCCTCTACCTGTCATCACGGGCCCAGAGGAGCTCGTCGTCGTGATTGCCACAGCAACCCCCCTCGAGATCCCGTTGGTCACCCTCCAAACTGCGACCGTGACTTGTTCCTCCTCGCAGCCGCTAAGCTCGGCCTCACCACGACTAGCTCTTATACAAGTCAATGAGCCTGGCCACCATGGGGAGGAAAGTCCACTGCTGAAACGAAGAGCGGCTATGAGCTGGGGGCGAACACGAACGAGGCTACAAGGGGGTAGGTGAGGGAGGAGGGGTAACTCACCTTCTTCGGACAGAGAGGCTGCGAGTGGTAAGAGGATGATGTGGCAAGCGGACAACAGACCGGTGGCCGAGAGAGTAAGAGAGAGGGAGAGAGGGAGCACTTACCTGACGGTCACACCTTGCCCTTCGCTCATCATTGGTGGGTGTGTCAGGAGTATTCTTGTCCTCGCGCTGCAGACAGTGGAGGATGGATGAAACCGGTCGGGGTTGATGGCCAGATCCATTCACCCATAGAGGGAAGAACGGGAGGGGGTGAGTTGGAGAGGTAGAGAAGTAGTAAGCGCTTACCCGCATGTAGGCAGAAAGAGGCAGCAGGCTGTAATCTTTGCTTCATCCGCGGACCAGGGTCTAAAGTAAGAAGTTGGGTATGAGCTTGCTCGTCGGGAGTGGAAGCAGGATGGCCTACAGGAGGGGAGCGGGCGTGACAGCTGCAGACGGGTACACGGGCAAAAGGAAGGGAGAGAAGAGGCAATTGCTGCCCCACCTCCCCCTGTTCGTACCCGTCATCATCATCCCGGCCATAGCGCAGTGGCTGCGAGCCATGGCCATCCTCATTTGGTTGTGTTCGTTTTTCTCATACTTGGGATACAATGAATCTGACCGCTATTGTAAGCTAGGAGCGTCGGAGAGTGAGTAAAGGGGGAACTTAAGAGAGGATAAGAGTGGTAGTGTGGAGATACGTACCTGATCTTGGTGGGAGTCTGCAGGGTCGACATCTTTACACATCGCAATTATTGTTGCTAGCGCCGACGGCGTATGGCCGTTCTTAGCGGATGCTGTGTGTTTGCTGTACGAAATGGGTAACAGTTACGTCCGGAGTTCCAAGTTGAGCTCAGCCTCTAGTCTGCAGGACAAGTAGAAGCTCAGGGGGGGGCTGGGTCTCTAGGAGGGCGGTAGCCGGCTGTCGCAGGTTACCACGGGCTGCTGCATTTCGTGGAGGGTGGCTGGGATTGATGAGCAATATGGTGTTGCTGGCTAGCTGTGACGGACTGCTGCGGGCATATTGATTGCCCACTGCTGCATATTGCGGCTGATTGCTGCATACAATTGCAGACTGTTTGTGGACTGTGCACCTTTGCTGCCCCCATGACAGTGCACAGACTGTTGCAAGCTGCTGGATACTACGGCATATTGTCGTTAACCGCCGCTGCGAGCTGCTGCTGGGTTCGTTGGCTGGGCATGAACGGCTGTTGCTGTTTTCGGCAGTGCGCAGATTACAGCTGCGCACTATGTGCGGACTGCTATTGCTGTGACCGCCGCTGAGTACCGCTGACTGTTATTAACTGTTACGAGCGGTGCACAGGCTACCGCTACGGGTGGCTGTTGGTAGCGTACGAATTGCCGCTACTGTATGCTGGCGAACTACTGCTATACCCGGTGGCCAGGCTGCGTAGTGTTGTTGGCCACTGCAGGCCGCACAAAATGGAGCTGCATGCTGAGCGCAGACTGCTGCTGCCGAGGATGGGGTGTGAACTACTGCGGTATACTGCCGCTGCGTACTACTGTTGTTGACTATTGTTGTGGACCATGTTGGGGACTGTGCTGTTGCTGTGTTCGGTGGCCGGGCAAAGACAGCCTTCGATGTTGTGCTTTTCCTTGACTGTGCACAGCCTCCACGGGTGACTACGACGAACTGTCGCTCACTACTCCATGCTGATGCACATGGATGCGGCAAGCTGCAAATGACTGCGGCGGAGTGTTGTTGGTCGGCTGCTGCGAAAGGCTAGTGTTGTCATTGGTGATCACCGTTGAGAACTACGGTTGCTGGTTACTACGGATGTTACCGAGGGCTGCCGTTAAGTGTTGCTACTGCATCTAAGGAGGTGGTCAGGCTGGACGAGTAGAGGGTTAGTGCTGCGGACCAGGAGATCGCCAGGAAGGGCTACGTCGGCAGTTTGGCTTCGCGGACCAAGCTGTCAGTTGGCCGCCATTGCGGGGCCCTCAGGCGGACCAAGATAACAAGGCCCCCTCACGTAAGTCTGAGTACACCCCTCTGAGAGTCTCTATATTTTCTCTAGCTACCTTTCTCACTCCAAGTCTAGTCAATTGGTTACGAGGGGAAGGCGGCAGGCGGGATTGCAACCCGTAGGTCCGAGTCAAGACTCTGTGGGGAGTCAGCCCACCGATTGCGGGAGCTCTGCCGGAATCTAGGTGAGGTTCTGGAGGCAGGGAACCATCAGGTAATCTCTTTCTGTCTGTATACCCCACTACACCCATGTTTGCTTATCCCCTATAGCTTGACTGATGTATGCATGCCTGTCCCTATGATTTTTTGCTTCTATTCAGGACTTAACCAGACAAAGTAAAGGAAGGCATGTATAATGTCAGTTTCAACTTTTTTGCCTGATTGAAAGCAGATTGTGGGATTGCATCTGGGGGGAAGGGTGGGAGAAAGACAGTATGGCATGAAGTTTGACTGAGTCAACCAAAGGTTGGGTCAGTTCCATAAGTTTGGGAAGGCCCAGTGCTGTGTTTTATTTTGTATTGCCTGGAGAACCAGACAAATTCATAAGTTTGGGTGGTCTGGTTGCTCTGACTTGTGAGGGCTGAATGTGATTGCTTCTTCAGGCGTCAGTCAAATCGATAAGTTTGGGCAGTCTGACGACCTTGTTTATCTGGGGTTTTTGACAGTTTCTTAGCGAGGAGGTGAGCATGTCCCATAAGTTTGGGTGGCTCTACCTCTTCCTGCTTTGGTCTAAGAGAAATAAACCAGGCTATGGACCGAGACATGTTCCATAAGTTTGGGTGGTCTTGGTCCAACGCCTCGCACATGCTGGAACCGGAAGGCTATAACTTTGATATACTTTACTATTATACTATCTATGAACAGGCTAGTCAGGCGGGGTTCCATAAGTTTGGGTGGCCTGACTATAGCTTATCACCAACTGAAGAGAGTACTTAACTAAGAATAAACTTGTGGTACGAAGGGGCAGGGTGAGGCTTGAGCTGAAGATGATCAGCTCAGCTATATGCTACCTCAAAAGACTAAGTACAAACAATTATATAAACCTTGGATACTTAAACAGTTCAGAGCGACTAGGATGGCCTAGTCATATATGCCCAAAGAAGATAAAAGTTGTTGTGCCCTGTGTTTGTGTATACTTCTTGGCTGGGCTAGACATGTTCCATAAGTTTGGGTGGTCTAGCCTTATGCCCTAGGTAAGCTGGGTATAAGGGGTAAATCATTGAAAGACTATGAACTATTGGTTGCTAAGGTAACTTGGGGATGGTGAGAGAGTGCATGTCTGTGGTTTGGCCAGCATGTGACTGAGTGGTGCCACTTCTTAGTCTGAGTTTGGATTTGATAGGTAGTTGCTGTAGTTGCTCGCCACGTGCTAGAGCCATAGGAGTTAGAGTCATTTCATGCATTTTCTGGGCTCGTGTTTTTTACTTAGATCCATTTCTGCAGTTCTTGGATCCTTTATTTATACTTGGTCTTGTATAAATTTTGGTAAGTCGCTTTCCCTACGGGAAGCGCTGCCGAATTTTCTACAAAATCAAGGAGTTAGTTAAAATTTTGACTCTTTCAGGATTCAGACTTGATGACTTCTTTGACTTAGTAAGAATCCAGGGGGCCTCCTTTCCTAAAGGAGGTGCTGCCCAAATTTTTACTAATTCAGGGAGTTAGCCAAAATTGGGCCCTGAAGGGTCCAAGTCATTGTCAGGTCTCAAAACTTGGCCTTGTATAAATCTTGAACTAGCATTTTTCCTACGGGAAGCGTTGCCGAAAAGTTTCCTAAATTCGAAGAGTTGGCTTGTATTTCAACAGGTGGCGACGTACGTAGGAGAGACTATGTCATAGGCTACATTTGCTTGGGTGCTGGCTAGAGATACAACTTAGGCCTAGTTAAGTGTGGTGACTTGGGTAAGATCGTGATATGGAGGTTATCCTCCATGAGCTCATAGACTTAGCTTGAGATTGGTCTGTCTTGTGTTACAGGCCTCCTTGATCGATTGATTCAGGACCTGGGGATAGATTCAGCTTTGATCCTGCAAAGATCACCTTCTGTTATCATAAATAACAGGTCGGTTGCCGATTCGTCAGTTTACGACTCAATCTCAACCCACTCTCCTCACTCAACCTAAAGAGGCTTCAGCCCCGGTGATCTTTTCTGTTTTGTTAAGGTTTTACCCGGACTTTTATTGAATGACCATTTAACAAAGGTACTGAGCATTAACTTAAGGTTGGTTGGCTGGTGGTTGGGGCTTGCATGGCTGAGGCGAAGGGTATGAGCATGGAGATTGGTTGGAGTTGACTCCGTGTAGTGTGTGGACTTCTGCTTGACTCTTTGATGTGGTTGCAAGTACGTTCTATGACTTGGATTTTTGGATTGGACTGCCCTGCGATCTTATATATGTGTATGGTTGTGAGGAGGGTCACTATGATTGTGAGATGTGATCGTCACACGTTCATCCCCATATGAGTATATATGTGTGTATATATGTATGTATGCGTACCAATGTAGGGTACTTGTGTAGCCTGAGGGGCCCCCGTGCTAAGGAGTTAATCAGGGTTGGGTTAGTAGAGAAAGGATGACCCCTCTATACATATATACGCTTCTGAAGAGATTGTGATCGGACGTTAGCCCTGAGCCTAGAATACGATGGTCCTCGCCCAGGACAACCCTGGTCAGGACTAGCGCTGAAAAGGTTCACTTCCGATAAAAGTCGAAGGTACTTTCCTTGTTGGGATTTGTTTTGGTGGAACGATAAAGTTCCGGGCAGAAGGGTCAGCGTGTCGCTGGTGATGTGCCAGACAACTCACCACCGCTCCATATCCCTTCCTGCCCTAGGGGCCGTCTTACCCCGCACCCTTTGGGACACCTCAGGGTGCAGAAGGCGGTAAAGCCCTCAGGCCGGTTTTGCGCCCGCTAAAGGGTTACCCCCTCTTGGCGCGCACGTCAGCCGACGCCTGAGCATCGGAAGCGACCGCATGACTCAGAATAGGTCATTTGGGTATGGGCACCACATAATGCGCCATCATCGCAGTTACTCACGTAGAGCTGCATAGTGAATTGGTATGCATGGATCCTACGTTCGAGCGATCTTATACTAAACCTCGCGTACGACAGTTACCGACTTTCACTGCGTAAAGTTATGGGTTGGATACAAAGGGGCTAGGAGTGGGTCGCGTTGTACGTCCTTTGTGTCGTTCAATACTCCTGTGCGTGTGTGTGCGTGTTTTACTTTTGTGTACCTTAGAGTGGTGTGTGCATGGCGCGTGGGATACGTCCTAGTCGACCGGCGACGAGCCGCGCTTGGGACCTCAGCCCCCCAAGATGTCGGTTCGCGTGCGGGTCCGATAGAGGCGTAATACCGCGCGTACCCCTTATGCTACAGCGAACGAGAAACGCCCTCGGCTGGTCCACCTCTGCGATTGTAGCTGATCAACTTTCGTACTGTGGACTGGTAGCTTGGCGGGGATACGTCCACCGAAGGGAGGTGACAGCTCCCGTAAGGTGGAGGTAGTCGTGCCTCGCGTAGGCCCTGTCCTGTCGTAGGGGCTCGCGAGAGGTATGGCTGGTGCACCCGGCAAGAGCAGCTTCTGACTCCTGTGTGACGCGGCCGGGAGGGTCCCGCGCTACCTCTGAGTGGTGCCGGACTGATGCGCTCGACACGATGGCTCACTCTTGGATTGAGGGTGATATGGATGATTGAGTGCAGGGTGTGAGTGACAAGGTTCAACTATGGCTGTGAGAATGACTCCCTGATTTCCTTTGAGACTCCCCCTTGTTTTTTTTTTATTTTTCTCCTGCCGCACGCATCTAGCGGACAGGCAGGAGTAGCTGACGGCAAGGTTTAACGCTCAACCTTCGATCGGACTGAGACTTAGCTTGGGTATGACAAATTGTTCGTCAACCCATGACTACTCGTACTTTCTTTCCGCAGGGGAAGAACGAGCGAACACCCTTTCAAAAGGGTGTTACTTTTTAGATTATTGGTCGGACGTTGGTCCTGAGCCTGAAATTTGAGGTCATTGTCCACGACATCCTAGACTTTTGACCAACACAAAAGGGGACCTACGCCCTTATAAGTCGGACGTACGCCCCTTGCATATCGCCACCCATTGCCTAAAAGACAAGAGTGTCGCAAGGGCCGAACGACTTATCCTTCAGCCGTTCAATATTGTGAAGGAGGGTCTCTTCACGATATTTCGTTTTCGACGCTTGAGTATCGTACACAACCCCGAAACCCATGAGAGGTTGCGCGAGTGTAGGTAATGCATGAAGCGTCGCCATGATAACAGCTAATGAGAGTACACATGACTGAGCATGATGGTTCCTTTAGCGGTTGCATTTTTTTTATGCGACTCTGTGCGGGCCTCGCTCAGACACTTTAGCTTTTCTGAGTTATGGGTCATGACGTATGAAAAAGAGACTAGGCTTATTTATTTGTCTGAGTTAGATTGTTTTGTTATGCGGTGTGTGGTTGAGTTAGGATGTCCTAGTCGACCGACGGCGAATTGCACGTGGGAGATCAGCGCCCCAGTGTGACAGTTCCCGTACGGGTCCGATCTAGGCGTGGACCGCGCGTACCCCCCAATGCTATAACATACGAGAAACGCCCTCGATTGGGCCACCTCCGCGATTGCACGTAAAAACTTCCGCGTGTGGCTCAGTAGCTCGGTGGGGATACACCCACCCAAGGGATAGTGACAGCTCCCACGGGTGGAGGTAGGTTGTACCTCACGAGACCCTATTCTGTCGTAGGGACTTGAAGGAGGTATAGCTGGTGCATTCGGCCGGAGCGGCTCCGCCGCTTCCCTTTTCGTGAAGCGGCATGTGAAATCTGCCAATCATGTGTGACGCGGTGGAGAAGGTCCCTCTAGCGGGGATCATGAGCTCGGCAACGTATCTTTCTGGCATGATACAGTCATGCTGGTGGTGGGTTGTGTTTGAGGGAAAAGATGGTTAGTAGTGCGAAAAGTTCATTTGGGTGTGCCAGAATTACATATTAAATGCAAAAAAATTATTCGGTATTTTCCTCCAAAGCCCTTTTTTTCTCTCTCCTCGAGACGTGTTTTCTTTTCCTTGACCATCACAACTTTTTCCAGACTGCTCTAGGTTCTCTAGGGTTATATGTATCTTGCTGACATGATACAATCATGATGGAGGTGAGTTGTGTTTGAGGGAAAAAATAGTAGTGTAAAGGATTCATTTGGGAGCGTTGAAATTGTATATTGAGTGCTAAAAAAATGTTTGAATTCCCTACAAGGGTCCCTTTTTCCCTCTTCTCCTTCGAGCATGCTTCTCATCTCCTTTATCATCACCGTTTTTTTCCAGGCTGGCTTGACCTAACTTCTCTAGTTTTTTTTTTTATAAGTTGGCTTATCTTTCTCACCTGATACAATCATAATGAGGGTGGGTTGTGTTCAGAGAAGAAGATGGTAGTGTGAAGGGTTCACGGGGGAGTTCCGAAATTGTCAGGGGATCCGGGTTTGAACTATTCTTTGACATGTCCTTCCAAGGTCTGTTTTTTTCCCTTCGTCCTTGGGACGTCCTTCTCATTTTTTTATTATAGGGGCATTTTTTCAGCCTACCGGTACCATTTCTAGAGGTTTGCTACCCACTATGCCCTAGATAGACAAAACAAGGCCAGTCGAGGGAGGAGATGAGGCCGAGCCCCACTTATGTTTGGAGAAGCATCTTCTGAAGCCCACATGGCTTAGGTTGCCGTCGAGGTCTTGACTGGCGTTGTCATCCCATCCCAACTGCGGAGGACCGTTGACAGCAGACAGTGGTATTTACAATTGGGCCTGGTTGCACCGCTCACCAAATATGTAAGTAGAATGGCGAACGTATACTCACATAGAAGGAGGAAAGGTACAACACTCCCCCAATTTTTTTTTTTGCGTCTTTGTCCACTACTGTAGACTCTTGAAATTTTTTGAGAGTCTGTCTAGAGATGTCAGAGCTAAACGACTCCCGAAATTCCGGCCTTCACTCCACATGCTCTATAAGGCGGGGTTCAAGAAGTTGGAGTTCTCTAGGATACATCACTACCTTACAGCTAAACGGTTCGTTTGTTGCCCCCTACTCCAGATCTACTAAAGAAAAAAAAGGTTGCATCAAGGGAAGCGCGGACTGACCTTCAATAATGGGGAGTTGCAGGCTATGCACTCTAAATGTTTCTAGAGTTCCTTTCATGAGTTCTTTCTGACAGCTCTAGATGCAAATTTCGTGAGTTCGGTTTTAGTGTAAGAGGAGCGAGGCCAAACTTACTAAATTTCGTGAGTTTAGAGTAGTGGAGCGAGACCCTTGGTCTTTCTCAGGTCCAACTACCAGTTGAGTGAAAGGACCATTACCACAATTTTTATACTTTGGTAAAATTACATTTGTACGACACTTAAAGATGGTAATACCCGCTATACCCAGTCCCAACACCAACTAGCATCTATACCCCGAAAACGACCGGTTGAAATTATTTGCATGCCCAGGACCCAGGCGGACCCACGTTGGTACCGCAAAATTGCAGTCATAACCAATTGCCGGATTGCTCAAATTATGGACATATGTAGGCAAAATTATGGGCATACCTGGACTAAGGTGGACCGGCCAAATTATTAATATACCCTAGTACGGTATGGCTGAAGTTATGCTGATACCCAACAGTCATTGGGCCACAACGGTTCACTTGGCGTGCATAAGCATAATTTCGTGGTCTGCTATCCAAGGTCACCCCTGGGTGTGGGTACACCCGCAATTTTGCAGCCTGGTTTCTGGGCATGAGCATAATTTCGCGGTCCGGATAGGAGGGCCTGTAGGGATGGATATGCCTACCATTTCGTCAAGGGGAAAAGTTGGGTAGCATACAAAGTTGAACGGGGTCCAAGGTATAAATGCAAGTTCGCGTTCGGGCTGGGTATAGTGGGTATTTCCATATGTAAGTGGGGTACAAATACAACTTTCCCTTATTTTTTACTGTCGCTCGTAGGTATCCACGTGTCGCCCACCGTTGTCGGGCACTCGCATATATCGCCTGCTTATGGGGGTTTTGGCCCTACTGGTCGTCGTTGGTGTGATGGGAAATGCGGGGCTGTCCGCACTACTGACCAGATGTGTAATAAATAATAAGTAAAACGGGGAACGTATTTTCTGGTTGAAAGTGGAAAGGTGGTCCCTCCTTTTTTTTTTCTTTTTTTTTTTCACAAAAGGGGCCCTTGAAGAGCTTCACAATTCAACCCGAAATATAGGAGTGGGGAATATCTAGGCACAGAAAATGCCATCTAGACGCTGTCCTGAAACCCATTCCTAGCAAACAGCTTCCACAAGCCTTAAAAGCCCAACAAACCCACCAGAACTAGACACAAGCTTAGAAACTGCCCCTAGAGTCTATCCTAGCTTCTAAAATGACACCGTCTAAAGCGACAGTGGGACCCTATTGGGACCTCATAAACCACCAAGCACTCCCTCCATACTTTTTGTATTTCTTTGGGCGTGACCTAGCTGAGTTGGTTAGGCATGCAAGTGGCATTCAGGAGGTTGTGGGTTCAAGCCCCATGGCCGCCTGCGGCGCACTTAGTGCCAACGGACTGTGATAGTCCTCTGGATACCCCTGATCGGTATTAGCGGGGTCTATGACCAACACGGGTGTGAGTGTGAGTGCGAGTGAGTTGTGTGTGGTGTGTGGGAGAGTGTTGGTCATAGCCTCTGCTGCTACTCGATGAGGGGTGGGGGACGATGAGAAATGGAGGCGCAACTACTGGCAAAATGCTCGGTCTTTGCGTTAGCCGGACCCCCACCAGGGGTCCCACCCCATCTCTGACTACCGCTGTTGGGGCGGGGGGCAACATGAATTACCTCGTTTGCGAGGCCCTATGCTTGCAGGGGTCCCCTCTATATAGTTTTAGGAGTAGTGGTAGGAAGGTAGTGAAAGGCGAAAAAGAATTTGAGAGAAGAACATAGGGCCTCGTTCTATACCACTTAACAATCCTTACATTGTAAGGGTACCCTTACCGGCGAAGGGTGATTAAATTACCCTAACAACGATTTTCGTTCCACAGCGCACTACACTTACCCTACACTTACCCGCCCTTACATCTCAGGTGAGGGGGGGCAGGTGTCAGAAGGTCAGTTTGTCGCCCACGCACTAGACCAGGAACAAATGCAGTTCGTCAGGAAAGGAAAAAAATTGCCGACCGCCTCCGCGAATGACGCGATCTGTAGGGTTCCACCCTCGCATTTCAAATCACCTCCGACGGCTCCCTAGAGATTTTCGTCGTTTTGCCTAGGCCGCCCTGATTTTTTAAGGGCGGACCCTACAGCCCCAAAATGTGGAAACACTCCGGAGTTCATTTTCGTCGTGATTAGGGTGCTGTGGAATGATGATTTTGTAAGGATCCTTACATTTCAAGTGGTATGGAACGAGGCCCATAGTGTATAAAGAAAAAAAAAGAGTGTTGGCTCAGAAATGGACGTCCACTGCTACTTCTGGTTAGCCCTCCAGAACGGGACGCAGACCCTCACAAACCACTGGCCCAAGGGCCCATCACCCACCTCCTATCCAATCCAAGACACTGAACACGAAAATGAATGGATAAGTTGAACATTGCGTCCTGGAACATCAGGGGGTTGTGCGATGCATCTAGAAGGGGTAAAAGATCAAGATTGAAATCCTGGCTTCACTACCAAAAAGTACAGATCGCATGCCTGCAGGAAACCAAGTTAGATGAAAAGAAGATCAGGGAGTTGGGCAATTGGTGGGATGGCCCTCAACTCTGGTCCCCTGTGAACGGGACCAGAGGGGGGGTAGGGATCTTACTACATAGGGACCTCCCGATCCAAATCCTGGACTCTGACGCAGACTTGTGGGGCAGATGGGCCTGGATAAAACTCTCTGCATATGGTATGGACTGGGCTATTATGACAGTATACGCCTCGATAGATAGAGCTGAGAGGATTAATTTTTTTCAAGATCTGATAACCTACACCCCGGATGTCAACAACCTACTGATAGTTGGGGATTGGAATTGCTCCTTGGATGATCTAACTGGGAGGTCAGGAGGGTCCACTGACATCCATGCACTTGTGGATTTCTTGACAAATCTGGATCTCTGTGACGCGTTCAGACTGATACACCCCACTGACCCTGGTTTTACAGGGGGGTCGCAGGCCAAAGAAGGTAATTGTTCAGGCGCACTTAGAGGACTTGACTTTGCAGTTCTGAACCCAACCTGGTGGGATGCACTTCTGAACATAGAGGTAATTAGGAACCCCACGTCAGATCACTACCCAATCAAACTCTCCTTTCAGGTTTTGGACACAGTAGATAAAGGTAACGGTTTTTTTAGGCTGAATGTACAAAATCTCAAGGACCCAGGCCGAGAATTTTTTCAGTAACTGGCCAAAATCGCAACACCACTTCCAAACACTGGGAGACTGGTGGGACGCAGGCACATCCATAGCAGCAAACCGTCTCAGTATCTTCTCCCGCATTATGGCAGCGAAGCGAAACAAGGAGGAAGCAAGTATCATTAAAGATTTACAATGGGTAGAGGATCGTATGAACTCCCACTCCATATCTGCGAAGGTCTGGGCCCCGGAAAGGATCAAACTATTGAACAAATGGGATGAAATCCAACAGGAGAGAGCAGAGGAATGGGCAGAAAGACTAACGGTAAAAGGGATCTCAGTGTACGATCGAATGACCAAAGAAGCATTTCAGAAACTGTTACCCAAAATATCTTCACAGATGATGAAAGTGCTCAATCATCCGTTCATTCCTGAGGCACAAACAGCCTCCTCCTCCGACGCACTTTGCAGCTATGCGACATTGTACTTTAAGGACATCTTAACCTCACGCAGACCAGAGCAATCCCCAAACACAGACCTCACCGAAGGCTCACACCACTGGGAAAACATGACAATCAGACTGTCCAACAAGGACAAGTTAGCACTCGATCGTCCAGTAACAACGGAGGAACTGGAGGAAACCATAAACTGCATGGCGAAAGGTAAGTCCCCTGGCAGGGACGGCCTGCCTATCGAGTTCTACCTGCAGTATGGCAAACTGTTGCTGCCCCACTTGGTCAGGATTTTCAACGATGCTCTCACCGGGGGATTGTTGTCTAAATCTATGACACACGGTATCATCACCCTCTTGTACAAGAAAGGTGACAAAGCAGAAATCCGCAACTGGAGACCCATCTCGCTGTTGAATGTATCATATAAGATTTTGGCTAAGTTATTAGCAAACAGGCTAGGTAGGCACCTTCCTCAGTTGGTCGACCATGACCAAGCCGCCTTTGTTCAGGGTAGATCTATCTTTGAAAACATCGTCACTGCTATTGAGGCACTAAAATGGATAGACCAGGAAAACCTGGATATGGCGGTAATGCTGCTGGACCTCGAGAAAGTTTATGATAGAGTTAACTGGGCTTATGTACTCACCACTCTGAAATGCTTGCAGTTCGGGACTAATTTATGCCGTTGGGTATCGGTCCTCTACACCGTTTCCACTGCGTCGGTATCAGTGAATGGTCATATCTCCCCGTCCTTTGCTTTGACGAGGCCTCTCCGGCAAGGGTGCCCTCTGGCCTCCTTCCTATTTGGGATACAACTGGAAGTACTAATCACCAACATCAGAGCAAATCCAAACATTTGAGGACTACCCACCCAACACAAAGACTGTCGTGTCAAGGCATTGGCAGACGATCTGATGGTGATCTCTTAAAATACGAGAGAATCCCTGCAGGCTGTGAAATCGTGTTTGATGGAGTACGCCAACCTATCTGAAGCAGCAGTGAACTGGTCCAAATCAGTTTACTTCTTGCCTGATGACTTCTCAATAGCAGTTGAATGGGGAATGAAACGAATTGCAGGCGGTCACTCGGAAAGGTATCTGGGTGTGCAGGTCACGCTCGGGCACTGTGCGGAAGCACAGAACAGCCTGCTACAACAAAAGATAGTACAACGTATCAACCTCTGGGGTCCGGCCCAGCATCTGTCCCTGTTTGGACGAGCCATGATAGTCAATGTGGCCCTGTTTGCCCTCCTCTTGTATGTTGGCACAGCCAGAGCACTAGGAAAACAACTAGTAAAGGTCGTCCGACACGTGACAGCGAAATTTTTGTGGAAACCGTTTGCGAAAGAAAAGTCTGGTTTTATCTCAAAAGTCACTTGGGATCTAATCTGTTATCGCAGGTCATTAGGCGGGTTGGGGCTGCTAGACCCGACTAGCCGAAATGCCTCCCTGGTGGTCAAATGGATTATAAGAGTTATCGAGAGCACCTCGGAGGATCACTGGATTTGCTTGGCCGAGCAGATTCTAGCTCAGGATTGGAACCTGTCCAGACCCAGGGATGTCTGGACTTGCATGATGATGGACTCATATTTACGTAGGCATACCTCGTCTCCCTTCTGGTTTGATATTCTGAAGGCCTGGAAGAAAGTGGGGCCACGTTAGTGGTCCCCACCAACTACCAAGGAGGAAGTCTTGTTGCAACCGATTTTTGATAACCCATTTATTCGGGACAAGGAGGGGCTTACCTTGTCCGCAGGGAGCGACCTAGATGCTTTTGGTAGACAATGGGCGGAAAAGGGAGTACTGAGGGTGGCGGATCTCTGGGATGAGTTCACAGGACAATGGGTTACGATGGACAACCTCAAAGCAAAACTTGGCTGGCTGGGCCTAGTGGAAGAGAGAGCAGTCCTCGTGAGGACCGCTCTCCCCCCGGAGTGGAAACACCTGTTAAGCCCGGCTGAAGTTCCGCCACCGGGGACATGGTTCACCATACAAGAGCAACACGAGCACACAGATCCATCGAGATCGTATTGGAAGCTGATTTCGATTAATGTGGATGGGTCTAGATCCTTTCAACAGTGGACCAGGCTGGCATCCTCGAACAAGCTCATAAACTGTACTGAAGAACAGGGTTTCTCGCCCTGTCGTCCACTGGGTAATCTGACCCAGATCAGAGTGAGAGATGCCTGTAACAATGAAGGAGAATGGTCGTGCACAGTCTGGGCAGATGGCGCCCCAATCAGGCAGCTGAGACTAGACCCCAAAATGTGGTCTTGGACAGGATCGAGGTATTTTTCACAGGAAGCATGGCTCACTGACTACTCATCAGCGGGAGGGTACGGGATCCAAAGAACAACCAGATCTCCCATCATGGTGGCAACGGGTCGGTGGAGCCAGGTTACCTCAGAAGAGGACATCAGTATTAACCGAGATATCACACGTTGCTGAGAACAGTTACAAATGATACCACTGCAGAGAGCAGCAGCGTTGTTGTGGCTGCTCTCATTGTTATCCACCCCCTCTGCAGTGTGGTTAGTAGAAAGGGGTATGAAGATTTCACTGGAACGTAAAAGGCGTCGTTGGCCTTTTGAATCAACTGTACACCTGTGGATCAACTGCCCTCTATCAAGAAGAATTTGGGAATGGTGGCGCAGCCACTGGGCTCGTACCAGTGGCCCAGCCTTCCCCTGGGACGACCGCTGGATCCTCTTCGGGGGAGTCCCAGAAGGATTTGCTCTGGACAAAGGCTGGGGTTATGTTGCTCAAGCCATCAGAGCATGCTTGTTTTTGGTCATCTGGGAAGTAAGGAACAAATGTGCGTTTGGAGGAAGGTTCATGGCGGATCGGTCTATCAAGGCGGCAGCAAAACTACACATCAGAAGAAGCATCAGATCCGACTGGAGACATAAGATATCAGCATCAGCGCAAAGAGCAGCAGGCTCGATTTGGTTTTTAGAAACATGGGCAATCCAGGGGAAGTTGGCCAGAATTCAGGAGGGTAAGTTGGTTTTGGATGAATGGTTGGTTGGGATAGAATAAGTACCTGGGCACTCGGTAGGTCTCCATAGTAGGAGGGCAGTGTAAGGGACTTGGGTTTGGAGGGAGTGCCAAGCCTGGCTCCCCTACCCCGTGTTAGGGGTGGGCCGTTATGTTGGACTGGTATTTAAGGTTGCTGTCTGAACATCAGGGGCTGGTCCCCTTGGGGTGTAGTCCCACCCTGTAAGCGAAACTGGGTAATGCTCCCAGCCTTCCGGGTAGACTGTGAGGACCCCGGCCTCGTCTGATTGCATATTGGTAATATAAGCCTTGGGCACTGGGCCCGTGTTGGAAAAAAAAAAAAAAAAAAAAAGTGGGCCCACAATTAGGAGCAGCCTCCGCATGTTCTCTCGTGGGCGGGAAAAGTGGGAGCAGCCTCCGAATGTTCTCTCGTGAACACGGTTCTGGCTGCTACGGGGTTCCCCGTATGCCTACAATTAGGAGTAGTCATAGGTAGGTAGTGTGAGGTGAAATTCAGAGAAGAACATAGCTGAAAAAAAAAAAAAAGTGGTCACGTGAGAGTGAGGTACACGTGGATTTTCCTGCATGTGTTCGTTCTCTTTTACGGTTTCACATAGATGCACGTGACCGCAATTACGTCCCCATGGAACTTGAAATAGTCCTAGTGTGAGCATTCCCCGAGAGGGGCGCCGTCAACCTCTGTGTCACAGACAAATTCATTCAGCTTTTGGGAGGAGGAACGAAAAGAAGGGAAAAGACTCTTGCCGCCATAGCCACGGCGGTGGGATGTGGAGGGAAAGGAGCGTACCGACCATTTTCGCAGCCCGCGCCCTCATTACTTCACTCCGTTTTCTTATTTTTGAAAGTCAAAGAAGCATACATCGATAGCAAATAAAGAAAATCAGAAGTAAAAGGACGACGATACGCAGCTAGATACGAATATTAAGGAGACCAGAGAAGAAGGGAGAAAACGTTATTCTCGTGAGTTTGAATGGGCGCGCGCCCGAGGAAAAGGAAAATTTGGAGAGGCCGAAGTTTCGTGAGGGTATAGCCAAGGAGGATTGCCCGCCGTTGTCTGGATCCCTCGTCTGCCAGCTCGACATCCCCGCCGATCCTTGGCCCCTATTCCCGCTGCCGCCGTCGCACGCTTCTTTGGTCTCACTTTTTCTGCCATCTGCGTCGCCGGGCCCATTGCCCTTGCCCTTGGCCTTGTCATCGCTACCAGTCGTCCTCCTCGTCTTCATCTTCGTCGAGCCCCGCACTCGCGTCCTCGCCATCGCCATCGCCATCGCCATCGCCATCGCCATCGCCATCGCCATCGCCATGGTCTTCATCTCGACTGGGTTGTCGTCATCGATGCCGTGATCGCGGCTTCGCCGCCATAGCCGTCAGGACAATTCACCGCAGTGGGTGATTAGTTTGTCAATCCGGAAACCGTCGTCGTAGGAAGATTTTGTTGCCTGGCTATCCCCATCGGTGTAGGACGTCGTCGTCGTCATCATTTATGTTGATAGCTGAAAGCTGACGTGGCCTTGGCTTGTCGTTTCCATTGCCCTGGAGCTTCGCGCAGCCACACTTGGGCTGACTTACTCAGGCAGGCAGCCAACGGACGGGTCGGGTTGTGTGTGTGTGTGCGCGCGCGTGTGTGTGTGTGTGTGTGTGTGTGTGTGTGTGTGTGTGTGTGTGTGWGAGAGAGAGAGAGAGAGAGAGAGAGAGAGAGAGAGAGAGAGAGAGAGAGAGAGAGAGGTGAAGGGCTTGGTAATGAGCAAAGTGTTGTGGAAGAATTGTCACTTGTAGGGGGTGGTTGGTAAGGACTATAGGATACTCGCACGAGAATTGTTCTGAATGCACCTCAGCGTAATCACGTCCAGATACCGTCCGAAATGTTATATTTTGGGCATTCCCTTAACTAGTATTTGTTGAGGATAGCATGGTAGTAATGACTACCGCGGAATGATTTCGGGGCACTTGGGGGCGACTCACATTTTGGAATTGGAATCCGCGGCGGCTTGAGCTGCACCTGAGGAGGAGTATCACGAGAACTATTTGAAGATCGTTCGCAGAATTTCTTGAGGGGTTTGGAGGTGGAAAGGGACTCGAGTGTGGCCGTCTGCGGCATGCGCTGCAGATGTTGGGCAATGTGGAGAAGTACCTCCTCACACCAGTAAGATCCATACTTAATCTCTTTCTTCTCTTCCCTCTTCCTTCTCCTTCTCCTCCCTCGTCGTCTTTCTTCTTTTCTTCCCTCTTTCTTCTTGAGCTTCTTCTCTTCCCTCTTCATTCTCCTTCGTTCCTTCTGGGTCTTCTCTTCTCTTCTCTTTTTCTTCACTTGCTTTCGTTTTCCTTCCTCGTTCCTCCTCCGTGTCTTCCCTTTTCCGTCTGGTTCCTCCTCCTCCGTCTCTTCCCTCTTCCTTCTTCTTCTCTTCCCTCGTCCTTCTCCTTCCTTCAACTTCTCCTTTTTCTCTTCCCTCTCTCCTCTTGCTCCCCTATTCCTTCTCCTTCTTCTTCTTCCCGCTGTCTTCTTTTTCTTCTTCTTCTTCTTGCCTTCGTCATCGCCGTGGTCATCGTCCTCCTCTTCATCCCCCTGCCGCTCCTCGTCCTTCACCTTCTTCTCCTCCATCTCTCATCTCCTCGTTGCTTTTCTCCTCGCAAGAGTGGTGGCGTTGATCGACTATGTGGGACGTTCACTGATTGCCAGTTAGGGCTGGAACTCGCGATTCGATTCCTTACTGACGATGCACAAATGGTGCATGTCGTTGCGACTCTTGCGAGTGACCTTAAGCTGCCCTGCTACTGTCTAATCTTCGCAATTTTCGAACCAGCTCATTTTGTGAGGGACTGTGAGTGTTAATTTTCGCAGGGCGAAACGAAACGCTGACGGCTCAGCGAATAGTCGTCTCCCCTGCACGTGTTCTTGTCGTTGAATCACCCGTTCCTCCTCCTTCACCTCTTATTCCGGATCCGATAGTGTGTGCATGTTTGTGTATGTGCTCTTTATGCGGGTATATGTCTTGTAGAGAAGGGGAGATAGATAGATAGATAGATAGATAGATAGATAGAGAGAGAGAGAGAGAGAGAGAGAGAGAGAGAGA
>BFEA01000366.1:1212168-1226255 GCA_003427395.1 Chara braunii | reverse complement strand
GAGAGAGAGAGAGAGAGAGAGAGAGAGAGAGAGAGAGAGAGAGAGAGAGAGAGAGAGAGAGAGAAAGTTCCCCTTCCCCCCATCCACCTCCCTCGCCCGCTCTCCCCCTTCATGTTCTGACCTATAGCTGGTCCCTTTTGTGTTTCAGCAGGTTGTGATGTATCGTGCGTGTGTAGATCTAGGCAGTTTTCTTTCTGCTTCTGCTCAATCGCTATAGCGGCTTCTCCTGCTGTATGTGCGAATTCAGCGCTGCTCTTGGGGCACTCCTCCTCTACTAAGCTCTGGACGTTATTGCTGTCAGATTCATCCACGTCTGGCTGTAATTGCGGTCAGATACATATAGGAAAGTGCTAGTGTGAGTATGCCCTTTCCCTAGGCACGTAAGTGCTACTGTTTTCGGAACAAGCGATGGTTATTTGATAAGGTTCTTAATGATTTCAAATCTCTCTCCCCCCCCCCCCCTCTCTCTCTCTGTGTCTTTGTGAATGAAATAGCATGCAGACGGAAAACACAAACACATTGATTTGATCCATGCTCTTTGTTCATGGGTAATTGGAATTAAATTGAGGTATATATTAGGTGAATTAGTAATATATGTTAGGTGAATTTGGTCTTTGGGACTTTATTTCATTTTGGGTAGATAATCGATTTCCCCAGTTCCCACGATCTCGAATTTAATTGACGTACTTTCCATGGGAGGCGTATTCGCTCGGTTTTCCTTTTTTCTTCCAGTTCCCGAATCATCTTTGTGTTTTTTTGCTTTGCTAATGGAAAAAAAATCCTAAAGATACGATAATGACGTATTAAAACACATTGATTTGATTGTTCATTGGTAATTGGAATTAAATTGAGATATTAATTAGGTAAATTGGTAATGGAAAAAAATCCTAAAAAATTGAAAATACAATAATGCCGTACTCATGGTAGCTGGCGTTGGGGTCCGGCAGAACTGCCAAACCCGAATGGCGAAATGTTCGCCCCCCCTGGGAGATGCGTTCGGCTGAAATTGTACGCCAAAATAAATAAAAAAGAAAACTCAAAAGAATCCGAAAAAAAAAGTTATGCAGAACAATAAACTGAACAACTTTTGCCCCGGGGTCACATCGAAATTCTTTACCAACTTTAGAATAAAAATTTAATTTTTTTGGGCCCGGTCGGACAAAAGGTCCCGGTGGACTCTGGTACCCTAGTTTTTTTTTTTTTTTAAAACTTTCGATCACCAGCTTCTTAAACCACCAGTACTTGGCCCAGCTATTGATTCCGAGCCGGGAAACGCCCTGCTCACCAAGTTTTGCCGAGCTGCCGCCGTGTCGTTTCGTTTCTGTTTTGGCTGGCGCTTCCAGCCATTGTGGTCCGGTAGGCTGAAGCCCATCAGTTGCGGCGCGTTAACGGGAAACGCCCTCGGCCAATGTATGGGCCAAGTACTGGCGGTTTAATTGATTGACTGATTGATTGATCATTGATTGATTACTAAAGGGAAAAAAAGACTGCCTGTTAGTGTATGTGAGACTTCCTTTCTCTCTCTCTCTCTCGCTAGCTCTCTCTTTCTCTCTCTCTAAAATCATTGGCAAACATGGCTATCTTCTCTTTTTTGGTCAGCGACCGGTCAAATACAAAGGCCCTTTAGGGCCCAAATTTTCCATGTTGCAACATTGGCAGTCATTGGAATGATTTTAGGAGCAGCTTATTCCATTTGGCTCTATAATCGTGTTGTGTTTGGAAATTCCAAGCCATATTTCATTCATAAGTTCTCTGATTTAAACAGAAGAGAATTTTTCATGGCCACGAAGTGGGAGAAAGTGGTTAATGAAGATTTAAAGCGTCATTTAGGTAAATACATATTAGAATAGTAAAAACATAAAGCTTGTAATACAGCAAATACATATTAGAATAGTAAATACATAAAGCTTGTAATACAGCAACACCTAACTCTAACCCAGTGAATGCGAAAACAATGAGAAAATGTTTAGATACCTAAGCGAAGAAGGACTTCGTACTTCGTACCTTCCAAGGTGTTCCAGCACATAGCGAGATTACGAGGCTCATATTCGAACCTCAGTAGTAGTACTTTAGAAAAAGTCTCTATATCTCAGAATGGTTTTGATTATATGTTGTACCCGACTCACTCTTTATGTGGTTATTTGAATCAATTAACTTAGATTCATTGACTCTTCAGTCTGTCAGTCAGTCTCTCTCTCTCACACACACACATACTACCACACAGACACACACATTAAAAAGGTTTAAGGAAAAAGAAAAGAAAAAGGGAAAAGGAAAAGAAAAACAGTGGGCGAGCACATTTTTGAGATCGACGTCTTTGGCGACTTTTTTTTTTGTCTTTTGGATCAGCCAAATGCCCTGAAAATTTATAAGCATGTACCCTACATCCTACAAAACTCAGCAAAAAAAAAATTGACTTCCCCCCCCCTCCCCCATTCCCCCTCCTGCCCCTCCTCCCCTGAATGATTTTTGGCGGGGCCAAACTTTGGGAACTTCGGCCCCTTCACGTTTGGGTGGGTAACCATAGCAGGTATGATAAAAAGAGAATAACACTGTAGTACCTTGCCTTAAACATATTTTGCCCCGCTTGTTTTCTGTCTGTACTGCTCTGTGTCTTGTCTCCACAGAGGTAGTCAAGAATTTTCCGTGCTCTGTTGTTCGCACCTTTGCTAGAGAGCTTCATATCAGAATCCCATGGAGGCGTCTTGCCACGGACCCGATCGAAGTGGTGCTAGACACGGTGGAGTGTGTTTTTGCAGAGGGGACAGCTTCACAACCGGCAGGCGCATCAGCAGACCAGCAGCAGCATCGTCAATCGATAGGTGGAAATGTTCGCGGAGGGAACGGTGGAGATGGTGGAGCGGAAGGAGGCGAAGGAGGAGGTGGATTTGCCATCAATAGTTCTGAAGGAGAGTCGCTGGTTGGATTTGGTCAGTGAAGCATCCAATTTCAATTTGTTCTTGTTCTCCTACACTGTCTCTCTCTCTCTCTCTCTCTCTCTCTCTCTCTCTCTCTCTCTCTTTAACTGTGTTTTTTTTTCAAAGCTGCAGAAGGTATGAATTACTCCTTACGCGTTTTCTTTTCCGCCCGTCTGATTCCGTCAAGAGTTGAACTGTTGATGGTCTGTTTATCATCCGTCACATGCATGTGCCATTCACCCGCATGGGTTGGGTGTGTTCTGACTGTTCTTACATTCCCTGCTTGGGTGGTTTTGTCTGGCACTGAATGTGGTTGTATTTTGCTAGCCTGACTGTGGCAACAAATTGACGTGCTTTTTTTTTTTACCGTCGGTCCTTTGCTTTTCTCCTCCCTACTCTTCCTATGCAAGTATATTTATAGGGGGTTAGTTCATTCGGGACTCTTCCTGTTGGTGGCGCGACAGGCACAGCACCGCTTCCTTCTCTTCGTTCACGGGGCCACAATCCCCCTTTCTCTAACCGGCAACGCGTTGACTGGCTTGCCCATTATCGCTGGAATACTGATTTGTATTCCGCGGGAACGTGGCATAAAAAGCAATTGCGCTGTCTACATACTGTCACTGCAACTGAACGCTTTGAACTACAACTGAGAGGTATCGACCAGCAGCTGCTCCAGCCAGGCAATGATCCGCTTTCTGTTNGAGAGAGAGAGAGAGAGAGAGAGAGAGAGAGAGAGAGAGAGAGAGAGAGAGAGAGAGAGAGAGAGATGCTGAGTGCAGTGATGGATGATTGCATGATGTTGCAGGATCTTCCATCAGCCGTCCTCGAACCAGTACATGTGTTGCTCAGGCTACAGGAGGAGAGACTGCCAGTTGGTGAGAAGGAGCATGACACTTACATTGGGAAAGGGACTGTCGTGGATGGGCATCTCAAAAGCTGGAAATCAACAATTCATTTGGACAGGATGCTGTTCCATTTAGATGGGCGACAATGCAATGCACTTCTGGGAATTGTCAATGCAGTGATGATAGACGTGACAGGTTGCGACCTGGCATTCCAGCTGGGACCGCCATCTGCACTGCAAGGTATGGAGGCTCTCATGTTGTTATGCAATGAACCCAGCTTTCTCCGCTCACCTCTTGAACACATCGTATGCATAAACCTAGCACTGAACTAAAAAAACAAGAAGATGGTGAGGGGGAAAAGGGGATGATGCAGGAGGAGAGAATGATAGTAATTTCATTACTCTTTCTTCTACCAAGCCCACGAGGCTGAATGGTATACCCATGAACTGCTGATGAACAGACCTTTAGTTCGAATCTGGATGTAATTGGATGAATAAACTAGAACTGAATTACTTGGGTAAGTTCAACTATGATTCAAAGGCATCGCCCTCTAAGAAAAAGAAACACAGTCTTTTTTGAAAGTTTTCGATCTCTCCAATTCTGGCCCTTCTCATGCCAACAAGCACTCTCTCCAATTCAAAAGTCACTCTCCAATCAATGTCCAGCACTGCTCCTGTCTTGCCCCACCGACCCACAATCTCTTTCGCCAAGCACTCTGTCAAGTGCTACTTCCGCACATAAAGTACCAACATAATCATTTCTGGTCTTACCTCTGACATTCCATAGTCTCACTTCCTGACTCACGGCACACACTACAGCAATGGAGGCAGCAGCCTGCCTACTCGACAGTAAGCTATGGGCACCCAAACCTACCTCTCTACTTCTGCCTGGTGCACAAAAGACTCCTCCAGTTCTTGAACATCGACATCAACTTGCGTAGACAGACTGACTTAGTGCCGGAACCAGGGCGGAGCCAGCGCTTTGTAGTGTTGTCTTGGTCTGACCTGCTTCAGGTTGCTTCCTGGAACGACAAGTTTTCTTGATCTCTGTCGCCAGGATTTTGTCACGGCCTGTGTATGCCTGATCCCAGAAAGTTTGGAAGGTTCTGGAAACTGGATTGAGCCTTCGGATGGAGTGTGATATAAGGTTGAGTTTGACTTCTGAGGAAGTCTTTGACTCATGGTTTACTGTGCCAGGGTGGGGCCTGACTCGGGGTATTTCTGAGCCTCCGAACCCCGGACCGTTTGATTTAAGGGAGGTGGGAGGTCTTAGACGACTCCTGGCCCTATGTGGTGACTTTTGACCCCAGATCTAAGGCTCAGGCTTGAAGACACGACCCTAGACTCAATTCTAAGGCACTTAGCCTCGTATTCCTTGCACTCCTGCCATCTTGTTTTGAAGGTCCTCCGGTGAAATTCATTCTTCCTTTGCTACTTCTCGAATTCCATGTCAAGCTTTCCCGTATCCTGACACAATGTCAGGAGTCGGGAGCTGTTTCTAGAAGATTCTGTCTGCTGAACCGTATGTCCTCAGACGGGTTTTGACTCTTTATATCTCACCTTATGGTGCCTCTTTTTCTACCCGGTCCTGACGCAATTGTGTGCAATAATACGATCAATTTCATACCTTCCATCCACAAGTGTAACTTGTCTATCGCTCGTTTTAAGATGCAAGACCTGGTTTATTCTGCATCTGCAAGTGCACCAACTCTTGTTCTGTTTACGTCTCTGTCAAATATAATTAACTAATTTAACTTCCCTTTCTTGTTTTTATTCCCAGCCCATGAACTTTGTTAGTTTATCAGTTCATTACCAAGTTCATCAATGGATTCACCCAATGACAGCGATGTTGTCAAAACGAACATTTTTATTTTTTGAACAGAATTGAAACCGACTAAATTGGCCCGATTCAGATGAAAATTTTTAGCTTTTGAGGGTCCGGCGTTCTTAAAATGCCGAACCCCATGGATGTATCTGGACTTACCTGGAGTCCAGGGGGTCTGGCGTATTAAGAACACTGGACCCCCTGGATGTATCTGGAGTTGGAGTTCAGGGGGTACGGCGCTTACCCTCAATGGGTGGCGCTTTAAGTATGCCTGATCCTCAATACCCTCAGTTTCGTCAAAATTTCGACCTGAATCGGGCCAATTTAGTCGGGTTCAATTTCGTTAAAAGTGTCCATTTTGACGAATTTGCTATTCAATGAATCGAAACAGAATACAGGTTAAGAGAAGTGAGTTGGATGAAGAGATGACGAATGGCCAACCTCTGCCATATAGGAGCTTCGAGGGTCAGAGGCGAGTCATGGTGCCAAATCTACTGCACCTTCCGGCTCAGTGGAAGCAGGTGCTACTTCTACTGGCTGTTGTCACCGGGATGGATACTAACTTACTGAGGTATGGTGTGTCCATCCTTTCTGCACAGGCTCTTATCCATCAATTCCTGCCACACTTCACGGCTTATACAAATTTTCTGCCAGCGTTTAGCCTGTTGCTATGCCAGGGTGTGCAGGGTACAACCTTGGGTTCTTCTTTGCTTTCTTTTGGCCACCCTCGTTGGCCGCCACAGCAGTAGCATCTCCCGCAGATCCACTACTGCCCTCTTTCACATCACCCTCCTCGAGGGGTATTTCCTCATGCGGGGCGCCATCATACAGGAGGAGGAGATGATCTCTCACGCTCTTTTTAAACCATCAGTCTGTCCGAGCCCTTTTTTTTCCAGTCCGGATCTGTGCTGTTCGCCCAGAAAAAGAACAAACCTCCATGAGTGCAAAACTGCATCTTTTTCTTAGCCCAGCCTGGATGACCGGGCCACTTTTTAGCCGTCCCGGATGTCCCCGTTTGGACAGCATGTCCAGGTCTTGCACAGTTTTTTTTTTTTCATTTTTGTTTTATTTTATTTTATGCTTGACTCGAATTCTGGTAGGAATGTCGAGATGTCTCCCGGGCGAAAACTGTTTGCATTAGAATGCTGCATAGCGTTTTTTTCTCTAGATTTTCTTGAAGCTTTTTTTCTTCACATACGTTTGGGAATTTTATGGACAACCAAATCCATGGACGGCCATCTGGACGTCTGGGGTCCAGACGGCCTGGTAACATAGGTCTTCTCGCCTGGTGGTGCCACCCTTCTCCATCTGGTAGACACAACCCTTGATTTTGTGGCTGGGTAATGACTTGTCGGAAGGAAATAGCTGGGAAACATACTGGTAGTTCAAATTAAACTCTTTTAGATTTATTCCGCCCATCTTACTTCCTCTCGCAGCCCCTTCCTGAGTGCCTGCTACCTTTGTTATCTCTGCTTCTTGAGACAAGTACGTTGCGGTGAGGGATTGGTATGAATGCTGCTTCAGTTCAGCTCCGGAGGCCGTCCGAATCTGGAATGGTTCCGGCAGGTCCTGGGCACTTCTGGAATCTGGCACAACTTGGGTATGTGTTGGGTTAGGCTTTCCGCTGATCTCCATTGTTTTGGCCCCATTACATTACCTCCTCCATGACTTTGGGGACTCTGTCCTTGTCTACAGACCTGTCGTTTTGCGAATTCAAAGAGTTTTTTCAGGTCCTGATCTCCAGCCCATTTATCAATTCTGTCATGAGACTCTACGGAGTACAGTGCCGAGTGCAGTAATTTCAAGGTTTGTCTGCCTTTGTGAAAAAGAATAGTATTCGATCGAGTTTTCTATCGTGTAACCTCCAGCGAACCCTGGAAGCTCGGGCTACCCGGCCTTCTGCCTCTCTCCCTGCACTCCCTTCTCGATTTTGTCTTTGCTTCCCTCTTCATCGGCTCTTCTGTTGGCTTCTCTTCTTTTGACAAGGAGTTGTTCATGAATGAGAGGACGTCTGTGGTGATCTATTTAGGGCCTTTTTGATTGCTTGCACCTCTATGACGATCTTTACAGGCATGTCTAGGAGAGAGGGAAGGGCTATTTCCACGATTCGAAATCTTGCTCTCGAGTTCTCCTCATTTCTGAGTGGCTATGATCAGAGCAAAATCATCCCGTGGGAGATGAAAGCAGCTCCTTTGTTGGTGGTGGTGCTCAATGCCATGCGTCACTACCGACGGCAGGAGGTCTGCCAAATGTGTTGATGCTGAACTGTGGTGTGATGCTGCCTTCTTAGGAGTGATTGAATGGGTAGGTGTGAAGTCACGTTGGCGGTGCTGAAAAGGTTTTGTGTGAAGTCAGGTTGAGGGAGTTCTGAATCAAGGCTCTCGTCTCTCGGTTTCTGACCGGGTTCTGTAGTTTCTACTTGGTTGAACCTCCAGCAAACCTGGAAGCTCAGGCTTCACTTCTGCCCTGCCTCTGCCTCCCTCGCCGTGCACTCCCTTCTCGATTTTGTCCTTCCCTTTCATCTGTTGGCTCTTCTGTTGCTTCTCTTCTTTTGGCAACAAGCTGTTGGGGTCCTTTCCATGAATCAGAGCATGTCTGTGGTGATCTTCTTAGGGGTTTTGTGATTGCTTGTATCTCTATGACGATCTTGTCGGGCATGTCTAGGGGAGAGAGAAGGGGTATTTCCACGGCAAGTGATGAGCATCTTTAATCAGAGCAGAATCATCCCGTCAGAGATGAAGCAGCTCCTTTGCTGGTGTTGATGCTCTATGATCAGAGCAGAATCATCCCGTCGGAGATGAAGCAGCTCCTGTGCTGCTGTTGATGCTCAATGCCGTGCCTCACTAGTGGATGCAGAAGGTCTGCCAAATGTGTTGGTGCTGAACTGTAATGTCATGCCATTAACGACGATTTTATTTTAAGTCACTTGGGGGGAATTTTTTTGTGAAAGTGAGATGGGGGGCAGTTAAGGAATGAAGTTTTTTATCACCGTTTGTTTTCTAACCAGGTTCCATTCTTTTCTACTCAGTTGAACCGCCAAGAATCCCCGGAAACTCAGGCTCTACTTCTCCTCTACCTTCCACTCTTTCCCCCTGGACTCCACTACTCCCCTGCCTTCCGCCCTCTCCCCCTGGACTTTCTTCTGGATGCTGTCCTCCCATAGCTCTTCTTCTCTTCACTCTTCCCTTTACTTCTCTTATTATGGCAACAAGCTGCAGGTGTCCTTTTCCCGAATCAGAGGACATCTTTGACCATTGTTTTCAAATTTTTGTGATTAGTTGTGCTTCTCTGGTGACATTTCAGATATGTCTTGGAGAGAGGGAGTTACGGCTTTCCCACGATTCGGAATCTTGCTCTTGAGTGCTTCTCATTGATGAGAAGCTATGACCAGAGCAAAATCATCCCGTGGGAGACGAAAGCAGCCCCTTTGTCGGCAGCGATGCTCAATGCCATTTATCGCTACTGGATTCCGGAGGTCTGCCAAATGCCTTGATGCTTAACTGTAGTGTCATGCCACTGAGGAGTGATTAAAAGGTTTTTGTGAAGTCTTTTGGGGAGTCGAAAAGCATGCTGATAGAATGTCAACGGCAACTTAATGAAGGTAGTCAACCGCTGGCACTGGGAATCACAATTTAGAGGGCGATGCTCTCTCTCTCTCTCTCTCTCTCTCGCGCGCGCTCTCTCTCTCTCTCTCTCTCTCTTGCCCTCTCTTGCTATCTCTTGCTATCTCTTGCTCTTTCGTACGATTGGTTGTGCCTCTCTCTCTCTTGCTCTCTCTTTTTCGTTCTTTTGTGATTGGTTGTGTCTCTGTCTCTCTGTGC
Source organism: Chara braunii (assembly GCA_003427395.1). Lineage (NCBI taxonomy): Eukaryota > Viridiplantae > Streptophyta > Charophyceae > Charales > Characeae > Chara > Chara braunii. The sequence continues at coordinate 1,216,847 of BFEA01000366.1, read as the reverse complement.
CTCTCTCTCTCTCTCTCTTGCTATCTCTTTTTCACACTCTTGTGGTTGGTTGTGCTTCTGTGGTGTGATATTTCAGATGATTGGGAATCTTGCTCTTGAGTTTTCTCACTTGTGAGAAGCTATGATCAGAGCAAAATCTTCCAATGGGAGATGAAAGCAGGTCCTTTGCCAGCGGTGATACTCAATGCCGTGCATCACTACTGGATCCAGGACGTCTGCCAAATGTCTCGATTCTTAACCGTAGTGTCATACCGCTTAGGGTTGATTAAAAGGTTCTGCGCCGAGTCACATTGGGGGTGTTCAAACACTGGATGATAAAATGTTTAGGAAGGCAGTGAGCTGATGGCAATGGGAATTCCATTCTGGAGGCCGGTACTCTCTCTCTCTCTCTCTCTCTCTCTCTCTCTCTCTCTCTCTCTCTCTCTCTCTCTCTCCCTCTTACTGCAGGTATGGTGGCTACGGCGCCCAGCAAAATTCTGGGTAAACCAACTTGGCGATTTACAATTCTTATTTCCGGTGATGAAAAACCGTGAAATAAATCAGGGGTGTAGACTAGGTTCCGCCACATCAGGAAAAAAACACAAAAACAAAAACATTCACTTTGAAACGAATGCATATCTCCATCGAAGTCCATGTGACCCGATAGGATTGACGTTTCAGGCTGGGCAGGCCAGGGCAGGTTGTTTTTCTTTTGTTTTTTCAGTTTGACAAAATAGGCTCTTTTGCAGGGGTGGTTTATTTCTTCTTTCAGCTCTCTGTGTACTGTGCCTCTCAGGCACAAGGCTTGCCATGTTGGTGGAGTTGAGTAAGGGGTACCTACTTGCACGAGGGCTAAAGGGAGCGCACACATGTGCCACAATGGACCACTTCCACGCTGTAGAAAAGAGGCAGAGTAAAAGGAGAGGGGAGACAGAGAGAGGAAAGACAGGGAGGGAAGACAGAGAGGAAGGACAGAAAGAGGAATGACAGGGACCAAGAAACGAGGAGTGCGGAATAGCAATGACGGTATGGGGAAGGATGAATGGAGACCCAGGAGTCAGTCAGCCCTCGTCGAGCGAAAGGATGTGAATTTGGGAATGCCATGGTTGATGACATGGAAGATTTAGCTGAGTGTTATCAGCACAGCAGTTGCCATTACGGCTGGCTTTGACCGCGAACACAAAGCACTCCCGGCAAATGGCATGTGGGTTACAGGCCGGGAGAAAAGACGGAAGGGGTATTACATCGGACCATGCAATGATAATGACGTGCGTGGTTGGGAAATGGACATGATGATGGTATCTGGATGCGGAGGGTAAGCATGCAGTGATAATGACGTCCGTGGCTGGGAAATGGACAGGGTGAGCAGAGTCAAGAAAGGAAGGGCAGACCTCTGCACACGTGGCTGCAGAAACTCTGGCATTGTAGTGATTCTGTCAGAGCAATGACGCCTGCAGCCGAGGGTAACAGTATGCGTAGCAGTGTGGAGGAGAAGGCTGCAGAGTGTTGATACATTGCCCTGCTAATGGGCGTCGCTCCACTGCTCACCGCAATCTGTCTTTGTTCTAGCGGCGGAAGATTCATTCTCATTTTGCACAATCTGTCTTTGTTCTAGCGGCGGAAGATTCATTCTCATTTTGCACATTTGGTGAGTAGTGGAGCAAGGCCCCATGTTACATGCTGAGCCTGCACACGGGCCCCATTTTGGGGGCCCGACGGTTGCTGGGGCCCCCAGGCCGCACATCCCTCAGACGCGCACCCTGGAGGCCCACGACCGGCCTTAAGGCTGCAGGTTTCGGTTTGAGGCAGCATTCATTTATTTATTTGTTTATTTGCTGTCCTATTTTTGTCTGTTCAGGCGTTGTTTTGGACTTGCCCTCCATCTCTCCTCCTTCCTCCTCCTTCTTCTTCTTCCTCTTTGCCTTTCTTCTTCTTCAGAGAGAGAGAGGTTTCAGGCAGAGGTTACATTGGGCATAAGGCCCAGGATGTGATTCGACATTTTTACGGAAGACATTGATTGGACATTCGGCAGGGGGACTATTTTTGGACTTTGCTATCGTGATCTTGGTCTTCTCCCTCACCTCCATCTTCATCTCGCCTCTCTCCTATCTCTTCATCCGTGGTATCTCCCCCATGTGCGTGTTCAAGGAGGGACCTTTCTTCCATGTATGTGGTCCCTCCTCCCTCTCTCGCATGTGTGGTGTATGATGGGATGTTGCGTCAGTCTCTGATAGGTCAGGTCATATCTTCGCACTGCATTTTCCATTCGAGTCCTTTTCACCACTTTGCGGATCCTTGGCTTCCCATACATCGCTCGACTGAGCATGTACCATCCCATGTCTTGCTTTTGTTGAGTTTGGTGTTTATTTTATTCTGTTGTCTCGAGCTCATCCCTTATGTTGGAGCTACCGAGGACCAGGCTTCATAGGTGCTATATTCGTGCCTAGAAAACATGGACCTGGTGGAAAAAAAAAAGTTTAAAGTAACGTGCTTCTCTTCTCATTTTGAACCCACTGTTCTGTCTGTCCGTCCTTTTCATGTTATTATTTGCAGGGGACTCTGAGACAGGGCAAGGTTGGGCAAGTCTGGGGAATAGTGGATGGGTAAAGTCAGTGCTGTGGCGTGCATTGGCCAATGTTAGGGTGAGAGTCAACAACCTTGTGTGCAAGTATAGGATGGAGGGAGCTGTTGCAAGTCTGTCATGCGAGTCGCTCACTGTGGAATCAGCAGGGGAGGACTGGCAAAAGGGTTTTGTGGTACGTGCAACAACTGAGTGAATCTCTTGTGCAAACGACCTGTTAGATAGCTCTCCCCCTGATTCCTGTTCAGCTGATGTGCTTGTGTGTTTATTTGGGTGCTTGGCTGAGTCAAGGGGGAGGCAAGGAGAAAGTTGAGAGAAGTTGGGGGCCGTAGTGCGAGTGGGTCATGCTAATGCCGGAGCGATATGCATCGGTATGGCGGAGTGGATAAGGGCCTTGCTCCACCGCTCACCAGATGCACAAAAGACAACAAATGTATGGCTGTGTATCTTTCCATGTTCTAGCGGAAGATTCATTCTCATTCTGCACATTTGGCGAGTTGTTGAGCGAGGCCCTAATTGTGGACTGATGTGAACATCTATGGCTTTGTGTGCGCAAGAGACGTACCGCTCTATGGCTCTTGGTTTGGGCTTCCTCCTCCCCCCCATGGCCCCCCTTTTTATTTTTGGGTCTCTTGAGTAATTGATTAATGATTGTTTCCTGTAAATGGCTGATCTGTTTGTCTGAAGTGTCTGCCGACGGGGTTAGGACTAACAGTCTTCGGGAGCCTTTGGGAGAACCTTATTGACATGCTTTTTTGTTGCAGTTTTCATAAAGTCTGTGTGTAAGACAATAAGTGGCTGTCCCTTTCCCATTCGTTGTTATCTCATCGATGGGGCATTGTCCCCATTTTTACGACTAGTTAAGGCAAGGCCCCAAAAGTTTCGATTCTTGTGCTGAATGGCCAATCCTGCAGCCAGACTGTTTTTATCCTCCAAGCTCAGAGGCCTGTCACCAAAAAAGCGTTCTCAACTTGGGCACTTGCTAAAGCAAGAGGTTTGAACCCAGAGTCGTGCCTAGGGCTGAAGTGAACATATGCTGCATCATGCTCGCTAGATGTGAGAAGATGGTCCAAGGAATGTTGTCATGATGAATCTTTAATGCAACGGTGCGTTTTCTCGTTAATAGTAAAACACTTCTGTCAAGGTTTTTGGATAAATCTTAGTGCAAAGGTTCTTCTTCTTCTTCTTCTTCTTCTTTTTTTTTTTGAATACTGAAGCTCCTTGCTATTGGTGGGGGGCAGCACCTGCTGGAAACCGGGTCCAGCATCCCTGAATTGAGATACACCCTAGATGTAAAACGCTTCACCACGTTATGGCCTGGGGAATCCTGACAGCAAAGGTTCATCTTTTTTTTTTTTTTCCCCTTCCCATCCTTCGTCCTCCTCCTCTTTAAAAAGGGTGATGACCTTGATCTCGACTGACCGGTCCTGGATATTTTGTTTGATTCAACTGGTTCCATCTGGATTCAAACTTGGGTCTGTATGTCAACAGTTCATGGGTGTACCAACTGGGCTAGGCCCGTCGGAAAGGTTCATCTGCTCATTAACTTACTGTCCAGGCTTTTGGATAGATCTTAGTACAAAGGTTCATCTTCTCATTACCTGTAGCAATAATGAAGTTATCTTTTCTTCATAGCATGTGGAGGACTCGAAGGTTAACTATGAGTGGTCGAGGGCTTTGACCAGTCAATCAGATGGCTGATAATCTGTTGTTCAGCTAACAGCTTAGAAAATGGCTTATGCTGGATGGTTGGTGCAGTGCCTGTGAACACTATTAGAGGGTAGGGTGAGCGAGGAAACAGACAAACCCGCCTGCATGATTGTCAACATGCGATAATGCCAGATCAGCATGGGTTGCATGTGCTAATTGGTTGTTTTGCTGTTATGTGGCTTTGGTAATTTGCTGCCTGTTGAATTTGCAGTCACCGGAGAAGGGTCTGCGCAAAGTCTTCTCCGTTAGGAACCTAACCCTCTGCCTTGACAAGGTGGACAGAAGCGCCTTCAATGGTGTGGCAGCATATCAAGGTATGTGTGTGGTTATGTGTGCGCATGTGTTAGTGTGTGTGTGTGTGTGTGTGTGTGTGTGTGTGTGTGTGTGTGTGTGTGTGTGTGTGTGTGTG
>BFEA01000366.1:1175329-1192029 GCA_003427395.1 Chara braunii | reverse complement strand
TGCCAATAATGCCGCAGGGAGGCAGGGGCTGCAGCTGCAGCTCCTGCTCGAGCTGGCGTGGGAACAGGCCAGAAATAGCCTGTTCCGAAACCCAGTTTTCGTGCCTGACTCTTAGGGCAGGTCGAAACAAATGAGGGCCTAAAAATAGCCCAGGGCCTAAGAATAGCCCTCCGTTTCAGGCTGGAAAAACTCTGGGTCTGAAAGACCCAGAAATAGGCTGAAACGGAGTAGGGCCTGCAGACCCTCGTTTTTCAGTTTTCAGGCTGAAACGACCGGGGCCTGTAGATCCTAAGTTTTAGGCTTTTAGGCTGAATGTCCGGGACGGGTCCTACAGGGCCCGTGTGGCTACCCAGTATGCCACACCATAGCAGTAATGAGAAGGAAGAATCCTTGGAGCTCCAAATTGTCAACGCTGTCTGTGAATATCCTAGTTTGATGTGATACCGGTGGTGACTGATTGTGGTTTGCCACAGACGCACACACACACATGGCCTAATTCTTTGCGCTGCTTTGCAGCATGGGCTGTCTTGTTAATGAAGTAATGTCTGTGTGTGGCCACAACTTTTTTCTGGGGTGGGAGTTTGGGGTTTTGGCCATAATATCTCTACGAGGTGGCTCAGAGAGTGTTTACTGGTGGTGTAATTCCTGCGGGCTGCTCTTTCAGAGCACATGGAAGAATGGGGTAGCTTCTAGGGTGTTTTAAGCAGTAGCGCTCCTGGTGTCGTGCGGAGATCTTATGGAATTTGGCATAGTACTCACAGTGGCGTGAGGCGTCGCTGTAGTGCTAGGATATCATCTGATTCTGCAGGTTGCATGGCCGGGGGAGGTTCATGACACTCTTGGTGTTGCGTACAGGTCCTGCGGTGTATTTTTGATATGCGGTGGCATTGTAGGCCGTGACGGAGGGCTCTATTTTTTTCAATAGACCAGTGGCATGCGTGGTCAGTGCTTTTTTGTTTGTGGAGCCCTTTGTGTTGTGGTGTTTATGTGGTTTGCTGGGCCGACGTGGAGGGCTCTCCAAGTTTTTTCACACAAACACACACACACACACACACACACACACACACACACACACACACACACACACACACACACACACACACACACACCGACACATGCACGCACGCACACACGCACGCAGAGGATTTCCCTCATGTGTGGAAGATGCTGGAACCCATAGCTGCCAGCTATCATGTGAAAGAATGCTGGCACAGTGGAGGAATGATGGTAGCCGTAGCTGCCTTGTGGAAGCAGGTCAGCTACTGCGTCAACTTCATGGACGATACGGGGTGGAAGAATGCTGGTACCCATAGCTGCCGTGTGGAATGATCCCAGCTAATGCTCTGTGGCTTCATGACACAAAGTACCCCGGAAGCCCATGATGGACACATGTGACATTTGTGGGCCCATGATGGACACATGAAGTTTCAGAGGCTGTGCACAACGGATCTGTAGTTCTGGTGGATTCTGGGCATGACCACTTCGTGATAAGGCTGTGTGCTCTGGGGTACTCGTGCTCTAAGCTCTGGATCATTGTTGCTTGGCGTACTTAAATTTGTGAGGCTGTGGGCGAATCGTCACTCTTGGATAAAAAAGCCAGACGAGCTGTGGTTTTGGCGGATTTTGAATGCAGGGCCAGCCTGCCACAAGCCCGGGTGCTGGAAGGGGTTCTTGTGTTCTGAGCTTGAATTGACTGGTTGTGGCCTTGGCAAATCTAGATTACTGGCGATGAGCCTCGTTTTGATGAGGAAGTCCCTCGGTTTGATCCCCCACGATTGCGCGGTGTGATCACCCATGATTCCTCAGTGTGTGAAAAGGCCAGTCGAACCCAAAAGCACTCCTTCAATGCTCTCTAACTATGTCAGTGGACAAGATGATCTGTCTACGATGTGGGTGTGGTTTTTAGTTCCGTTTTGTATTCTTAGAACTGTGTTCAAACTTCGAAACAAGGCTTGCTCCTTGCCTCATTGTGTGGAACACTACTCTTTTTTTTTTTTTTTTGTTTTGGAACACTGCTCTCTAACTGCGTCACTGGACAGAATTATGAGCTGTATATGATGTGAGTGTGGTTCTTAGCTCATTTTTGTTTTCTTTGGACTTTGTGTGAAACGAGGCTGGCCCCTTGCCTTGCTGTATCCAACAGGGTTCGGAAGCTGGATCTGTTTATTTACAGTCGAATGTGTGTACTGTTCAGACATCCGGGTCAGTCATGTCCTTCGGACTTCAGAATCTTCATGTACATTTGTTTTGCTGGGACTTCAGAACCATCATGTACGTTTGTTTTGCTGGTGATGTTAAGGTTGGATGCTATGGATGTAAGTGCTCTTTAACTGTACTGATCAATGATTGCATCTTACTGTCGGCGAATCGTTGATGAGCTGATCTCCATTGCAATGTGGTGCACTGTAAAACTAATTGCACCTAGAAAACATAAACAAGGAGGAATCGGAGGAGGAAGGAAGGAGGTTAATGTATGAACACACATAATTTCTACACAAAGTTTACTCTCTAGGGGAGGAGAGGGAAAAGAGTGATGGGGGGTGCATTGTAGGAGAAGGAAGAAGGTCAATGTATAAACACATAGAATGTACACAACGTTTACTCTCTTGGGGAGGGGAGCGAAAGGGTGCAGGGGGTGCATTGTGGACATCTGTGCGGTGTCTGGCAAGAGGGGGGAGGAGAAGCATGACATCCCCACTTTCCGTGTATGAGGATTTGAGTGGTCTGGAGGGAACTTGGATAAGCATGGTATATAGTTGCGAGGAGTGTAGTGAACCGTTTTGTAAAGGATGTATTGTGTATTTCTGTATGGTGTCTGGGTAGATGGGGGAGGAGAACCGTGACGTGCCCACTTTTCTGTGTGTGCAGATTTGAGTGTTCTGGAGGGAACTCCGACAAGCATGGTATAGTTATGAGGAGCGGGATGACCCGTCCTGAAGTGAAGAATAAGCAAACAGGCCAATGGCCAGACAATGACCAGTTGTCTGACGAAAGATGGAGGAAGACGAGTCTTGAGGTGCCTCTGACACAGCTGTACATCAACTCTGTTACAGTTCAGCTTCTGGCAGGCATGGAGTCGTCTTGGCTAGCAGGCTCGCGCAGGGAAGGTGCTTGGCGCCCACACAAGAAAGGAGGGGATCTTCCTAAAACTTCCCAAGGGTCACTCTCACGAGCTGTTGGAGATTGCCACGAGGTGTTGTTGCAAATGAGCAGTATCCGTGTTATCGCTGTTGTTTGCGAGGATCAGATGCCCGGAGCACCCAATGACAAAGGCGTAGAAATTGGATTGCATATGCCAGGTTGCTGTCAAGGCATGGCGGACAGCTCGGAGTTGCACTCCGATGCTTATGGCCGATTGCGAGCGTGCAGAGACCCTGCGCTTTGGATTGAATTTCAGGGAGTCAGTGGCATTCTCAGGCTGGAGAACAGTCCTGCAAGTGTTCATAAACAATGTGCGACAGCCCCCACAAGACTGGCTGAGGTGTCAAGAGTTAGTAACGAATGTTTGCCAATCGTCCTTGATTGTCCATTGAGCCGCTGTGGATCGGAAGGTGCCTTGAATAAGATCTCGTGGAATGCAGATTTGAGAATCTCTCTTGCAGAGACTGGTGTCGCATGCTTTGAAGGAGATGTATCAGATGAATTGTATGAAGGAGAGAGGGTAAGTGACCTTTTTCTCGTTTTAAGACAAAAACACCTCAGTTTCATCCTTGCTGGAAACCGGGTTGAGCATCCCTTACATAAAGACCCACTCAACACTCTCCTCTGCTATGGCCAAGAAACCCTGATTCAGTGGCATTGATTAGTTCCTTTGATGGAGGGATTTACCTTTACTCAACCATGTTCTTCCCTTCTCGGGAGGCCACCAGCTCATGTTCAGATAACAAAGCGGCTGCCAGCTAACATTGAAGTCGTAGAGCAGCCTTGTACCGGTTGAGGTTACGTCCAGAAAACCACAGTATTCTGCTTGGAGCCATGAGACTCGGGCATTGATTGCTTCCTGAACTGGAAGAATTAACCACACCCCCCGAGTCCCAGAAAACATTGTCAGTTGCCTGCTTAACCCTAAAGACGTAACACCATCTTACTCAGCATCCCGAAATCATAGAGCTGATCTTGCTAAGGTGTTGATATCCTACTGCTTCACTACAGACCCCCCCCCCCAACACTCTTCCTTCCCCCCCCAAATGACTAAGAGCTTAAGCCTCCTTCCCGTTGGTATCCCTTGTAATTTCTGCACAGCCCATACTTGTATCGTGGTCTTCATTTATGGTATGAACTGAAACAGACTCGCCTGGTAACATCCAGTTATTTCTCCACATCCAGTTATTTTTCCATAGTTTGCACCGCCAGTACACCGCCCCGACAAACTTTGAGAATAGAAAACGAGTCATTCGGGGATCCGGGCCAGGGCCTGCCTGGGGGCGGGCGGGATTTCGTTTTTGTCGTGTGCCTTGGGGTGGGCACTGGTGCGGTGCAGGTAAAAAAAATAATTCTGCCCACCCTAAGGCCAGCCCCGGCCCGAGTCCACTAACTTTTCGGAATGAGTCATTTTCCATTCTGAAGTTTGCCTGGGTGGCGTAGTGTTGGTTTAAATATTAATAACTTATTTTCTACGGCAGCTATCTTTCAATACGCTAAGTTCTTTTTAATCCACCAATACGTTTCCCAGCCATTTTTTAGAGACACAGTGTGCATGTTGGCACGTCTCTCGGGAAGCACCAGGGCGCCGTTTCGTGGCACATCCGAGGCCCATTTGCTTGGCTGGATGTCCAGCAAAACGGCGCCCTGGTACTTCCCGCTTGACGTGGCAGCATGCATGCGGCGTCTCTGAAAAAATTGGCTGGGAAATGTACTGCGGTTTAAATGAAATCTTCCGCTGTTTGGAGTTGTCGAGGTCTCTGTCAATTTTCCTTGTGGTAATAAGCCATAAGACTCTGAGTTGTGTTTCTATTTGCTGTTTAAACAAAAAGCATGCCTCCAGGATAGTAATTGGCCGCTTATTGAGTGTTTCTGACATAATTTTCCCCCAAATGACCCATATTGTGCCCAGAAGGTGCTCTTTTCTTTGTCTCGTTCGTTTCTAAAAACTTCAGCGGCATTGTAGACTTGTAGGCAGTCCAGATGCGATGTCTCGGTCTTTCTAAAGAAGATACATTTTTTTAATTTTTGGCTGAGCTCGGTGATGTGCTCTTGCTCTTTACGTTTTCTATGTCTGTCTTTTAAACTGCTTTGTTTTATTTTCTTAACTCCATCCTTAGGCTCGGTTGGGGCTCCATTCTATTCAAGGAGCGCCAGTCCAGTTTCTTTCCCACTGGCAAGTCAAAATACTAGACGGTCTAAAAAATGCTTCCCCATTACGGCCAGGGTTTCTGGAGGACTTTCTCAGACTGCCCAACAGGAGTGACGGAGAAGAGGATCATGTCAAACGAACGTTCATTTTACTCCACAAAAAAACATGTGGAAATGAGTTTTCCACGCGACTCAAACATCGAGCACTCGGGCTTGCTCACCATAGCTTTGGGCAATTCCTCTTACCATATTTTCTATCTGAACTTTTGAAAAACACAGTCCTAAAAGATCATATCGTTGTGCTCCTCGTCCATTCTTTCCTTTGCTATTTTTTCTCCTTACTCACTCAGCTTGCGGTCAAATATTAATATGTGGCCATGGATCGGAGTAATTTTGGTATTGGAAATGGTGTCTTGAACTTCCTATGGAATTCCTTTTCTTTGAGGGGGTTATAGATTGTTTTATTTGTTTCTCATAGTGGCCAGATTTGTTTAGTTTATTGTTGTGCTTCTGCGTCCCTTCTTGGGAGTTTTCATGTTGCCCAGTTCTATGCGTTTGTATCTCCTGTTTAGGCTTGTTGTCTACGGTGGCTGAACTGGTGCTACCTTTATGCTTAAACCACCAGCACATGGCCCCAGCCAAGTTGAGAATTGCAATCGAGCCTGTCCTAAAACCTCGGAGGCTCGGGACAGGGCTTTGAAAGGGCGGGTTGAAAAGAACAAATTGTCCCGTCCCTCAGAAGTCAGGGTGGGATCAGGGGCGGCACTGAACAAAAAGTAATTAACTGACATTTCGTTAAAACTGACATTTTTTTTTGTAGATTCACGAAATTGAGCGTACGAAAAAAAACAGCATTTTTTTGCGTTTCTTTGTCGCCATGACGTCGGACCATCTGATAGTCGGGCGCCGTGACGAAGCCCGATGATTGGACCCTCGGATGTATTTTGATGGTACGTTACGTTGAGAATCTTGAGATACATCATATGGTCAAAGTGAGATGACCACTTTCTCACCCAATGAGCAATGCAATTTTGACCAAGTCCACTTTCGTGAATTTAGAAAAAGAAGTCAGTTTTAATGAAATGTCGGTTGATTTCCTACCGCCCCCAGGCGGGACATGTCCCAAGTCCCCGAACTTCCTGGAGAGGCTCATTCGTGATTCTCAAGATGTACTGGTGGTTTACACCACCACTACATTTCAGAGTGGAAGGCTAAGTCGTGAATATGAACTATGCTGCAGTCTGCAGCTACAGTGCGCCTCCGGACCAAAATGGCCGGTGGGACCAGCCAAAACAAAAGAAAAAGGGTCGCGCTTTGCATGTAAATCTTCCCTGCCTCGGCAAAAAATGCTCGGAGGTAGTAGCGGTTTAAAAGAATGAATGTGGTTGCAAACATAGCCATGTTTGCATTTCTTAGCAGTGAGCTTAGCACCAGTGTGTTGCGGCTCTGGGTCTCTATTATTTCCTTGATTTTGCCCTGCCTCATGAATCCCATGTGGGATGTTAAGATGTGCGACCTCTGTCGTTCTGTGCTGTGAAGTCTGGAAGCATTGAGCATAGGAGCTAATGTACTATCGGGCTCATTGCGGGCCTCGATTTGTGGGTGTCATGAACAAGGAACGGGTAAGAGAGGAGAGGAGATGGGTCGAGAAGAGCGATCTTCATCAATTGGGAGGGTCAGCGATCAGCATCCAGTCCGTACACTGGACTATGACCCGTGACTGGCAAGAGAGTGAACAATGCGATGTTGGCTCTGCTGCAGAGATGCCCTCGACTGGTGATCAAGCTTACAAGCGTGTGGACCAGGAGACCCAGGATGGGGCCATCTTTAGGGTCCATGAAATCAAGGTAGGTGGGTAGTTAAGCAAGTCTGTGAGGTGGTGGTGCAAAGATCACAGTGAATCTCTGACACAGAGAATGCGCATGATGATAAATTGATAATGCAATGATCACAGTGTGAGTGTGTGTCTATATGCCGGTGTGTGAGCAGGTGCGTGCATGTCTTTGCGCGCGCGTGTGTGTGTGTGTGTGTGTGTGTGTGTGTGTGTGTGTGTGTGTGTGTGTGTGCATGTGTGGGTGCATGCATGGCTGGATGGGTGTGTGTTGGGCGTGCGGACGTGGTGGTGTATCAGTGTGTGCGTGTGAGCGTGTGGGTGCATGTAGGGGTGTGTGTTTGTGGCTGTGTGGGTGTGTATGCCTGTGAGAATGCGGGTGTGTGCGTGGGTGTGTGTGTGCGTGTGCTTGTGTGATCAAGTGTGTGACTGCAATTGTCAGCAATGATGGGAATGTGCATGTGTCAAGTGCTCTGTCACGGAAACCGTAATCAATGGGCCAGTGAATCAGTGGATTTAGGGTCCCAGGGTTCAGGGTTTGAATACAACCAGGAGGAGGCTATATCATGCAGAATGATGCATGCCTGGTTGAACTGTGGCTATTAGGATCGTTAACATGGGGAAACACAAAGTAACATAAGGAAGACAAAAGTCAGATGTGTATTGACCTGATCACAAAGCAAGCTGAGAATGTGATGCAGATCGGATCTCACACTCTGTCGGGAGGGCTCCGTATGTTGAAAATACCTGTCTCTCCTCATACACAAACGAGGGTGGTATGGGAGTAGGGAATTAGAAGAAGAAGAAGAAGAAGAAGAAGAAGAAGAAGAATGTATGAGACAGTGAGTTCTGGATATGGTGAGTCCGTATATCGAATGGCTTTGGATTTCATCTTTGTGTGTAATTCTCTGTGGACTCTTCCTTGCTAATTTCATTATGTAATATGTATGATATTAATGCATATAGAATTAGACACTAAAGAAAAGGCATGAGTAGAGTGAAGAGTGATATAGTACAATTAATTTGAATTTAATTGCTTGAACAGTGATGCGACTGGTTTTTGATTGAAGAACTATAAAACGGTAGGATAAACTGTCGTGTTTCTAGCGATGTCCTGTACCCCTAGACGAAAGGGACGAATGAATGTGCTTGCAGCTCAATTGGATAGAGCACCAAACTATGGATTTGGGGGTTGAGAGTTGATTAAGCTCATTACAGTCTGTTTGCCGCCGGGATTTGTTTGGACATCTTAGAATTGTTTTCTTACTCTTTAATGTTTTTTCCCGGAAAGGTCAACACCAAATCTACCTGCCTGTTTCTTGTCATAGTGTTTTGTGCAGAATTTTGAGCGTGAAAAATTGTTAAAGTTGGTGCTCTCAAATTTCTGCACCCCCCCTCTGTATCCCGTTGCACGGCCTTGTGATCTGAATAGACCTTGATATGTTTGCCCAACAAGTAACGTTCAAAATGTCTCACACAATGCTTATCCTCATTCATAGGTGATGACGTGGTTTTCTGTGAAGGTCCCCTTTTAGACAGGTGTATACCCATTGCCACCATCTTGCTGGAGAACCACCCGTATTCGATACTGCTGCAACAAACGTTAAGGATGGATCTGCAATGTGCAGGATGGGGTATTGTGTCAGTGCATGCTTAAGCTTCTTGAACGCTTGTCTTTCGGGACATCTGTTAAAATTGGAACGATACAGAGTAGATTAGCATGGCCCCTGCGCAACGATGACACGCATAAATCAAGACATGGTCCAAATTAAAAACAAAAAAAGTTTCTTGAATGCAGAGTCACAGTTCCCGTCCCACAAACACTACTTTCTTAAACCACCACTCCATCCGGAGCAATAATGACAAACCTAAAATGCATTTCGCTGAGCCTGCAGGTGACCAGTACCTACCGTTGGAAAACTAAACACGGTACAGGTGACCTCCGCATTGTTGGGAAGCCTGGACACATGCAGGTCCAAAAAGAGGCCGAGCACGCCATTTTCGTAATGTTTTTTCCTTTTTTAATTTGTGTTTTTTCACGTGATTGACACCCGTTTGAAAATAAGGGGTGGCAACCATGTGTTCATGGTGTGCAAGTGGTGCGCTGCCCACCTTCCTTCCCTCTCTCTCTCTCTCTCTCTCTCTCTCTCTCTCTCTCTCTCTCTCTCTCTCTCTTGTGCGGGCACCCTCCCAGCAGTGTCCATCCCCGTCCTCTGTCTTTCTCTCTGTCTACTTGTGTCTCAACCTGAACCAAACATCTGGTCATTATAGCTGTATCGGGGGCAACTTTCAGTGCAGATGCAGGGATAATAACCTGGCATTCTAGATCGCCCCTTTTTCTTTTTGGTTCTTGTTGCTTGAGGTTTTTCTTCTTGTGGGCCCACAACTCCGCCCCCCATCTGTGGCCAGGGGCTGTGCTCATAAACGAAAACAGATGAAGAGTAACTTCGGATGGACTGGTGGTTTAATAACTCCTTAGTGCTGCTCTGCTACAAGCAAAAAGTTCCCGGCGAGCTTCATATAACAGCTAGCCAGTCTGGCAGAAGATCTCAGTTCTGTTAGTGTCTTTGGTTGGGGCCAATCCTGAACAGCAAGAATCTTCTTTTGTTCTGGGCACATCCATCTTTACTTACCACATGGGCAAGGTATAACACCTCAAGTTGAGAAAATTCAGTCTTGTTTGTGTTAATGTTGAATTGACGTTCTCGTAAGAAGTAGAAGAAAAAGGAGCAGAGAAGAAGAAGAATACAAGAAATGAAGAAGAAGAAGAAGAAGAAGAAGAAGAAGAAGAAGAAGAAGAAGAAGAAGAAGAGAAGAAAGATACAGATGGGCTTAGAGTCTTTGGACCCCTACTGTGGTCTGCAGGAGTATCTTCAATTACCTTGAAAATAAGAAGCAATTTGATGATGACCCTCAGCCATAAGATGTTTGTACTACCATTTTACACATCATATGTCTCCTGGCGTCAGGCAGTGAAAAATAGCAATCTCCTCTTGTCTGCTTGCCTCTGACCAGAAGCAGCAGCAATTTCAGGCGTTGCAAAATAGCGATCTCCTCTCGTCCACTGGCCTCTGACCAGAGTCATGGACCTCATCTTCGTGAGCTGTGTGTGTGTGTGTGTGTGTGTGTGTGTGTGATGTCCAGCAGTGCAAAATAGCAGTCTCCTCTTGTCTGCTCGCCTTTGATGTGAGTCAGGGACCTCATCTTCAGGAGCTCTGTGTGCGTGTGTGCGTGTGTGTGTCTGTGTGTGTGTGTGCGTGTGTGCGGGTGCGTGTTGTCATGTTCGCTATACACGACAAAAAAAGGCATGATTGTGACGGACTGTTTTGTTGGACTTTCACGGACTGATCAGGAGGTTGAACCCTGACAGTCTGCCGAAGATGCTTTTGACTGATGTATACGGACTCACAAAGTCACCGAGAGTTAGCGATACCCCTGACAAAAGTGGTCCACTTGACTCACACCAACCCGCAGCCCTAGCGGACTGTTGGTCGAAACCCCTGACAATAACGGCAGTAAGTCTGAGAAACTACCATCTTCACCCGAAAATAACGCCCGGGCGTTATATTCAACTTACACTAACAAGATGAGATTTTCGTTCTTACTCACTTTTTTTTCAAATAGAACGCCCCTTCGAATAGAATGCCCGGGCGTTATATTCAAATAGAACACCCGGGCGTTATATTTGAATGTTCCATGGGGAGAGTGTGTTGAAGAGGTAGTATAGATGGGTTTTAAAGGGCGGGGAAGGGAGTATACATGGGTTTTGAAGAGGGTTGAATGGGATTTTGACTTCCAAGGGGTATATTTAAATTATATTTTGGGTTTAGTGTTCGTTTTTATTTTTTATTTCCGAGTTTATAAGGAATTCTGAAGTGACCCTCAGCCAAAAATTGGTCTAATTCCTTTTTTTATTTTTTTATTTTTTATAACAAAGCAATACTGCCCCTTCTATTCTGGGGGGCATCAGTCCGGTTGCTTATCACCGGCAAGCCTGAAAACCGAAGTACAGTTTGATTGTAAGAGAAGAGGAAAGCCTTACCCTTGCGGCCCTAGGCGCCTATCAAGGGGGGGGGCTGCTACAACCAAACCCACTTCCCATACCATAGCCTCCCCAGGGATACTTCTGTTGGTCGGGAAGCTTCCTAGCAGCACCCAGTCACGCAACAGATGGGTCCCCAGGGAAGGCCTGGCCCGGGGGGGCTGTTCTAGCAATCTCACGGGCCTCTCATCCTGTCAATCCCTCCCTCTATACACCCATATAGGTCGTCTAATCCTCGTCTTATTCTTGCAACAATCACCAGCATATCAATCTCCTTCTCTATTCAACGCTCTTTTTTGCACCCACCACCGAATGCCTCTTACACTCACCCTCATATCAATCTCCTTTTCTATTCAACGCTCTTTTTTGCACCTACCACCGGATGCCTCCTATATCCTTGAGTCTCATCTACTTCTTAACCCTATCTCCTTCGTCTTTAGTATCTTCGGCACTGGTCAAGCTTTCCAATCCTCAGATATTGACCTGGCCATTATTTACCCGCCCTCTGGTTCAAAACCCGATCTAAGGCCCGTAGGCCTCCCTTATTCCACCTTGAGAAAATTTTTCTGAACACCTAAAGCCAGTAGGCCACCCTTAATCTAAAATGTTTGAGTCTTGTCCCCAGCAGTATATTCAACGCTCCAATACGGTCCGTATCCATTCCTCCTAAAGCCAGTAGGCCACCCTTATTCTAACATGTTTGAGTCTTGTCCCCAGCAGTATATTCAACGCTCCTGGACAACTTTTCTTTTTTTTTACAGAATTTTTAAATTTTTTGATTTTTTTTTTTTTCGGAATTTTGGGGCCTCACGGAAGTTACTACAAATTTACTGAATATAACGCCCAGGCGTTATAAACGAATATAACCCGGCGGGCGTTATATTTGTACACAACGCCCGGGAGTTATTTTCGGGTGAAGACGGTAGTTGTCGCAGCCATAAAACCCACTCTACGCACCCACTCAGCCATGGACACCCAATGGCATGCGTGTGGGTGTGGGTGTATGCGTGCACTTTTTATCATGGGCACCATAATCTATGTGGCTCTGAATCAGTCGATCTAGGGTCTCAAGGTTCACGGTTTGAATACAATTAGGAGGAGAATGTATCCGAATGAACCGTTGGCATTCGAAGTCCGAGGGTCACCAACATGGTGAACTGACATAAGTTCACACAGTCGACGACTGAAGTCAGTTACGTACTGAGCTGATCATGCAGCAAACTGACAATGTCACATAGATCTCAATTCACACTCAGCACTGAAGGTTCTGACCATAAGAGTGACCTCCTCAATCTCATCATACACAGACGAGGGTGGTATGGGAGTATGAGTATGTTATGAACATGATTGTCCGTTGAAATTTTATCAACGCTCACTCACAGGAACTCCCATACACGCCCATACATCTACAGAAGGAAGGGGAGAGGTAGTGGAGTGTCACACCGCCCAACAAGAAGGAATGCAGCGGAAGACTCAGAGGAGCGACACAACCCAGTGAATTCTCTCCACACAAATCCCAACAATCATTTTTTTAGAAGGCAACCGAGAGATCACAGCCAGAAATCAATGAGGAGATGACAACTCAAACACAGTATTACCACTGTTTATTAAACTCAGAGCATCGTTCCCACTGAATACCCTCAGAACCCTGTTGCGCCACCCTCAGAGGGGTAGCGCTTCAACCCCACCACCCTGAACAGCTAAAAATAGCACCGAAACCCCAGGTAACACCCAACGCCACCCTGACATCCAACTCAGTGGCCTGCGCCAAAGTGAAACAGGCTCCCAGAGCCAATCGCCACTCAGATGATGAAGAAGAAGCTCAGCGCCAACAGTCCCTGATGAAGATGAAGTCCAGACGATGATAATCTCTGAGAAGATGCAGCTATAGCTGCATCGCCACTGGGACCCTACTCCTGAGGAGGGTCAGCAGTGCACCACGTGTTCCAACGCATCAGACCTCTGATAGCCCAGACCGCTTTGACTCCCAGAGAGTCAGAGCGGACAGCGTTGGCCCCAGTCTGGTCAGCGCTCCGAAGGTCTGGCTATGTCCGCCGTCTCCCACACCGGAATCAGCAACCACGACCTGATACCGTGGGCGCAGCAACTTCCACCACGAAGTGTCAACTGCCAGAAGCCCCGGACCGATGTCCCCATCCTATCTATACTCTACCACTAGCCTAGACCTACCTAGACTGGACTGACTGACCGACCGGTACCGTTTCTGTTTCGGCCTCTAGGGCCTCTCCCTACCCGGCTATAGGCTATAGGACCGTCTATCAGCGTAGGCCCATAGGGCCTGTCTGTCCTAGGGGTAGCCGGGGTCTGCTATTCGCAGTTAGGGTAGCTGTAGGAAATTCGAGTTAGTACTGGCCTCATATTTCCTATATTTACAAATATGTCCCTTACGAACTTTCCTTACAGGTAGGTCTCTCGGTTAGCCCTCAGCCAAACAAAATTATGAATCTGTCCCTACCTATGGTACAGCCTCGTCTGAGAGAGGCTACGGGCAACCTGGAACCAGCAAGTCATTGCAAGTAAGAGGGAGGAAGAAGAAGAAGAAGAAGAAGAAGAAGAAGAAGAAGAAGAAGAAGAAGAAGAAGAAGTCTTCTCTATCTCCTGATTTCGAAGGGGAGATACTGACTGCAAGGAAGAAGAAGGCCGGCTATGGCTGGTGGCCGAGCTCCAAGATATGGCACAAGGTAAGTGGTTTCCACTGTGCCTCTCTTCCTCACTACTTCTGCTCTGCGCCACTCTGCTGTATTCCTAGGCTGCTCCATTTTCCGATCCAGCAGCGTAATGGCCGGTGTGAAAATGAACGAACCTCCGTAATGGGCCCACCTAGGCCGTCGGATGGAACTGTGATCCGGTGGCCCACATCAAAGACCGAGGTCGTACCTCCTAGCCTACAGTCAATCATTGTGAACAATGTGAAGGTGACAGATTCCTCCATTCCTGATTGCCAAGGAATCTTGGCGACTTTGGCTGATGGGATTGATTTCTTCTCAGATGTTTATGTGTGGGAATACTGGGCTGAACTGCTTATGTTTCTCCTTTCTGTTTGTTAAATGTTTTGGAACTTACTCTCATAGGCTTTGGTGACGGGACACATGGCAAGCTGTGGATCTATAGTGTTCGAGGTGTTGGTGGTGCCCACAATGTATGAAGGCCAACACTGGTGTAAGGACAGTGACGCCTTATAGAATGCGACATGTAAGAGGAAGTGCTTGGTTGCTTCTATGCACTATGGGAGTCGTGCATTATGTCTAATGTGTGTCGGAAGGTGAATGAGATTATAATACCGATTCATAGCATAACTTTGTGAGTCACGGGCTCGTCTTCCCTCTGCAGGATGCCGTGGAGCTGATCGTTCCAGAACTCATGGCCAGTTTCTCCAAGGATCAATATTTGGTCCTCCTGCGCTTTGTCTTTTGCCTCTCAGCCCAGTTGAGGAGGTTGCCAAGCGAATCCCGCCAGATGAATTGTCAGAGTAAAGGGAATGAGCATAAAGTCCCCAGTGCCTCAACAACAAGCCCAATCAGGACGACGAGTGGAGATAAGAGTGCTGCGCATGGTTCCGAATGTGCTAATGATGGAGTGGGGATGCATACGCCAACCAGTGAAAGCCATCCTCTTCCGTCAGCGAGTATGACATTGACCAAGTGCAGAAGCCGACGGACAGCTAGAATTCAGCTCTGTAAATTGTCGGCGGAAATGGAACTCTGGCGTGAATCTCAAGGAACTGATTCTGCAAGCTCATCTTTGCTGTTGCTGGCTGCACAGGACTTGGTGATGGATGACGTCACAAGTTCTGGCTATGGTAAAATGAAAAGGAGGCGCGCGAGTCTTGAATCAGCTGGAACAGTTCCCTCTGTCTCAGAGATACTAGAACCGATAGGTTGGAGAGGCAAACTGGCAGATGACCTGTACAAACATGCACATGTTTTTGAAATGTCACTTAGTCATTTCGAAATGAATACCCGACGAACTTATAATCGTCGTCAGTGCAGTGCATCTGCAGGAAGTGGAGGAGGACTACAAAAGAACGAAAGGATGGGAATGACTATGCCGGATGCGGGGGACGAGGGCTCAGACTTTGGTGTTGATGAAGATCTAAGTTGTGGCGACAGGGGGCATATTTGGGATAGCTGCCGTTCGTACTCAGTTGTGTGTCCACTGGTGGTGGATGGGAATGCCTCTGCCTCTGGTATACCTCAGAAATCTCAAATTCTTTCTTTGTCATGGGAGTCTGGTATTTGTGAGATGGATCAGGCGGAAGTGACAATTGGACCGCTGGATTACCAGGTCGATCCCCAACTTCTGGAGGAGGTACGAGGACATTATACACCCCTCCATTTGACTCGTGTATGGCCCACAGCCCGTGTCTTGCTTCGTACGTTCATTGCTGTGGTTGGTCGTCCTGTTCCGGGAATATAGCGACCTGTATGCTGTCTCACTCTTGGAAAATAACAGCCCTTCAGAGAGTTGTGGCCATTTCTGAAAGTCTTACACAATGATATGCACCAAATGATGCAGCAATTCTTGAAATGATGTAGATGGAGCCGAAATCCAGGTTTGTTTTTTTCAAATATACCATTTGTGATTTGGTTGTTTATGAAGGGGCATCAAGGAAAGGGGTTTCAAGGTGTCTAAACCACGACTGCCCGACACTTGTACCCCAGATCTTGCTGGTGTGCAAAGAAGATGCAGGGCGGTTCTGTAGCAGCATGTACGGCGCTTCGTAGCTCTTGCTGCCAGTGCTGGAGGGTGGTGAAGTCCGAGGTGAGGCAAGAGTGAGCTTTGCTGATAATTGTTGGCCTGAGGGAATGTACCAAAATTTTTTATTCCTTTTTTTTTTGCAATGTTCATTGTGAGGAATTTTGAGGTGCCCGGTCTGGATGGATTTGGACACGATTTCGATCCAGACCATCTCGACCCAGACTGTCCCCTCCAAATGATGGTACCGGTGCCTGGAAATGTCTGGATTTTGAAAAATCGGGAAAAAAAAAGAACCTGCAGAATGAAACAACACTATGCGCCTGGACCAGAGAAAGGGGATATAAGCAGCAGTCAGTCAGTAGAATAGAATGGCTTTAAGTAGGTAGGAAGTTAAGTAGGTAGGAAGTAGCGGGGAATGGGAGGATACGGGGGTAGGAGTTAGGAAGCTGGTAGAAGGCAAAGTAGGGAGGGGGAAGAGGGTAAAGTGCGGATGGAAAAAGGGAGGAGGGGGAGCCAAAAATGGGGAAAAAAGGAAGAGAAAGCTAGGCCGTTTTCCCGGGCGCCCGGGCACCCAACGCCCGGGTGCCCGGCCGGGCATGACCCCCGGGCAGGGTTCCGGGCAGCCCCAGCGCCCAAAAAAAAAAAAAAAAAAACCTCGAAAAATTCCGAAAAAAAAAATGTTGTGTAGGTTTGAAATGCAAACCACTTTTGGCTGAGGGTCACATTATGATTCCTGACAGAATCGGAGATAAAAAAGAAAATAACAGAATCACACAAAGGCACCCCCCTTTAGACCCCTTTAGACCCCTTTAGCCC
>BFEA01000366.1:1110511-1131404 GCA_003427395.1 Chara braunii | reverse complement strand
CACACACACACACACAACACACACACACACACACACACACACACACACACAACACACACACATATGCAGACGCGCGCGCGTGCATGGGAGAGTACTCCAAGAAGACGGTCATGGTGATGGTTATGAGATCGACAATCGAGGAGGAGGAGAGGGAGGGGTGACGAGGAGAAAGTTGGAGGAGGGAGGAACGAGGGAAGAGGACGGGAAGAGAAGTTGGGAGGACAAGGACTCTGACGATGACGGACGAGGATAGAGGATGGAGGCTGGACGAGAAGAGAGGAGGGCGATGAGGACGGAGGAGGAGGGAGGAGGGCGATGAGCATGGACACACACACGCGCACGCTCCGCTTCGCACGGTAGCCGTATGCACTCCAACACATCGATCACCCACGCGGCGAACTCGAAGACTCACTGCTGCACCGTTTTTCCGTGGCGGCGCATGACATCCCTACCACTTCGAATTCGAATTCCTGCCGCCACTGCTGCAAGGGCATCGCAGAAAGATGTGTGCCCCTCGTGAGGGCATTTCAAGGACGGACCGACGAAACGCCACCAGCGGTCCAGTAAGGGCATATCAGAAAGTTACGTCCCATGCTGACAGGGTCACAGGGGCCTGCGGAAAATTTCAGAGGCCCGAGGGGGGCGCCACAGGGTAAGTCGGCCTTCACAGGGGCACGCCGCAAATAAACGCAAACTTTGGGGGCATTTCGAAAATTTTCCCAAGGTGAAATTGAGAGATGAATATAGCTTAGTTAAAAAAAAAAACAAGGGTGAAATTGAGAGAATTGTACAGCTTAGTAGGCTTAGTTATAAAAAAGCGATCTTTGATACCATGACTGATCAACTCCCCAGAGGGTCCTAAACGTACGTGCTAGTAATGGATGCTGGGCTGACTTTCTTGCCAATCGAGGTGAGCTGATTGCAAAATGACCCTTCAGAACAGCTTCCCACCCTTGTACCAACAGTTTCGCACAGAGAGGAGGAAAACATGCATCCTAACCTTCTGAGCCATGGATTGGAAGAATCTACTGCCTCGCTGCTGGGGGCCATCATATCGTTCGTCGCCGGCACTGTCCAGGAGAAAGGTTCCCCTTCTGTTCTCTCTTCCCTTCTGCAACCCCTTCAGATTCACATTCCTTTTCTAAATTCCAGATGCTGAAACAAGTTGCTTGCCGCCCGCTGACGGTGCTGATTGGCAATTCGCAATTGAGCATTTTCTTAGTGTGTTTTTGTTTCGTAGCACAGTTTCACGATTTCAAAAAGTGGGGCCACATTGTTTAACAGTACTATCTTTCTGAATACGGCATACAGCGTGATCCGGTCTGTTTTTATTTTTGGCCAAACCAACTCACATTTTTTTTGTCTATGCGTCCTCCTGGGCCCAGGTCCCACTAATAGCGGTGAGTTTCCTCAGTGCCTGAATCTTGACATGTTTGTGGAGATGTGCAGAAGATCCCATCGAGTTTCCTCAACCGCACCTTTCCATACACTCGTCCAGATTCAGGCGTTGAGGAAACTCAACGATGCTACTGGTAGTGGGACTTGGCCCCTGGTTGCCTACTGTGGTCACCCCACCCAGCTCACAGCCCCATTTCCGCTGCCGGCCCACCCACCCAGGATAGCTCTGCTGATGCAGCTGTAGGAAGCCAGCCGGGCTAGAGAAGTGGGGTGGAAAAAGGGCATGTACCGGGCCTCCGTGGCACATGCCCCGACCAAAAAAGTGGGGTGGAAAGTGGGGTGGCACACCCAGACCAGAAAAGTGGGGTCCCCACCTGTCGCTCTGGGGGTGTGTCCCGTGTTTTCAGTGGCTGCTCTCACCGCCGCTCTCAGGGTATGTCTTGCATTTTCTGTCTCCTCTGATCTGTCACCTGCTTTTATTTTCTCCTCTAGCGGTGCATCCAGAGTTTTTTTTGTTTCAATGGCGCTTTTGTTTTCTGCTCTAGGGGTATGTCCGTTGTTTTGCTCTCCTCTGGAGGTGTGTTCCATGTTTTGGTTCTCCTCAGCGGTGCATCCAGGGCGGGTGTGCCAAGCCATCAGTGCCAGTTTGCTGCTTCCCCCCCCCCCCCCCCCCCCCCCCCCTTCATTGTCTCCTCGGGGATTTGTCCCATTTTCTTGTGGTCTGTCATGGGGGTGCGTCCTGTATCTGTTGTTGCCTCTGGGGGTGTTTCCCAGGTGGGGGATTGGCAGTTCGAACGTCTGTTCAGGAGCTCCGCGTCAATCATGCGAGTGGTGGCGCAACCTTTATGCCCCTTCAAATAGGGGCATCTGATTGCTATAGCCGAATATAGCCTGGGCCACAACCCTGACTACGTTCGGAGAGACCACCTCTACCGTTCCAAGCTGTAATCCCATTTGGGAATATAACGTATACCGCATTCTTCAGGGGTCCGGCGCAGGGTCTGAAAATATTTGGGCCCTGTGGAACCGCCTGTCCTACCGAAAGGGAAACAAAAAGCAAATGACATCGAGACCGATGTTGTCGGGAAAGGTCCTTGCCGAGGCCATACTCACTCTTGTACTTTATGCAATGTATCTGACCACGAATAACAAATCGGCAAAAATCAAAACTGTACTGCCCCCACGGCAGGATCGGCAAAGATCGGGACGCATATTTATTCAGGGTTGGCAAACACAGGCTCCAAGGCAGTGGTCGGTTAAGTCAACGCCAGAGATGGATCCCGTATCAGGCAAGGGTTATGAGCCGAAGCTTAGTGAGGAGGTCATCCGTCTGGCAGCTCCTGTCATGGAGAGCAACACATGCTGCGAAACAGGCCCAGTGTCCCTTCATATGATTACTTCGAGTTCCTGCCACACCTATAAGTTGCGATAACCGATAACACTAAAATCCGATAGGGTGGAAGATACCGATTGCTATTGGACCAAAAGATTGACTTTTTTCCCCCTATCAAACCCTGGAATCCCACCACAGAAACTTCAGCAGGCTACTCCTATCGCCACGGCACTCAGTCTACTGCCTGCCATCTATTGTCAGACACTCGACCCATGTTGCTGTCCCTGCACTTAGCTGTCAGTCTGATGGTGCTTTACTATAGTGCTATGCTCAGTCGGCCAGCCTGGGGATAGTCGGTGCTCGTTCGAGAAAAAGCGTACAGGTGAGTGGTGATCAGTTTGAGGGCCGGGTATCCAATTTTCAAGTGTGCTGGGTGTCGAGGGTTCAAACGTGCTGGTTCAGTCGGGAGGGAGGGAGGTGCAGGAGGTTAGGACACTGGGGGGGGGGGGGGGGGGGGGGCGGGGGGGGGTCGGGGGTAGTGGGGGGAGGGGGAGGGGTGGGAAGCGGGGCAGAAGGGAGGGTGAGTGGGGGTATGGTGCGGGGAAGGTGAGGAGGGTGTGGATCTTGATCGGGGACCTGGGGAAGGGTACATAGTCATTTGTGGTTACGAGAGCCTGAGTTGTGTCTGTCTGGACGGAAGTAATTGCCTCCAGCTGTGTTTGCTATTCTAACTCATTCTGGATTCCCTCCCTTAAATCACCATTACTTACGAAGCATTTTTGTCTGGGGCTCGGAACGCCCTGCGAGGCGAAAAAAAAGAATTGGCGTGGGCCTCCGTTTGGTGGCGTTGCCAGCCATTTTGCTCCAGAGGCTGAGTCATTTGTGGTTACGAGAGCCTGAGTTGTTTCCTCTGGGAAGGGAGTAGGAAACAGGTTGCCGGGCCAGTTTTGTCATGGATCCTTTGGTTGTACTGTGTTCTTGGCCTCCTCATCCAGTTCACGTCTTCTTTTGGGGGTCTATCCAGATTGTCTGGACGGAAGTAATTGCCTCCAGCTGTGTTTGCTATTCTAACTCATTCTGGATTCCCTCCCTTAAATCACCAGTACTTAGGAAGCATTTTTGTCGGGGGCTCGGAACGCCCTGCGAGGCGAAAAAAAAGAATTGGCGTGGGCCTCCGTTTGGTGGCGTTGCCAGCCATTTTGCTCCAGAGGCTGAGCCCCAAAAGTTGTACCGGCATCACAAGCTTTTGAATTGCTCCAGAGGCTGAGCCCCAAAAGTTGTACCGGCTTCACTTGCAGAAATCTGAAAGTAAATTCTTTACGCTCAGAATCGTTAACCCGGAGTAGTTAAAGGGCAGCGATGATTCGGGAATGCCTTTTGAATTCGCTAAGAGAATCTGTTTGATCTCCCATTCAAGTAGCTGGGCTGTTAGTTCCTCCCATTTGGTGACCCCCATGATTGCCATATTTGCAGCGCAATTGGGCAGGCCAGAAGACTGTTCCAGCATCACCCTTCTGTGTTGGGAAAAATGGCCACATCAGGAGCAGATTGGGAGGCAGCGACTTGTAATAGGATACCACATGAAGCCACCCACCACTGATAGCACCCACATAATCACCTGCTGCACACAGGATGCCCGACACCCGAAGCGATCACTACGACCTTTTGCACATGGCACCCAGTCCACGTAGTACTGCCCGTTGCCCACTGCACACGCTGTACCACCAACCCGACAACCCGGTCCACCGTGCGCAGAGCACCCTGTCCATCATGTATAGTACCCCCCAGCCAACCACGCATAGTACCACCCTACCCAGCCCACAACACGTGGTACCACCCTGCCCATGCACAGGGGTCGGATTGCTGGGGCGATGATCGCCCAGGTTGCAGTGGGTATGTGCCGAGAGACCGACGGTGCCTGTGCAATTGATGGGTAATGCGGTGAATTTTTTGGCAATGTGTGATGTCCGCGAGCACAGGGTAAGATACTCCCCCTTGTGTCAATAGTTTTGCTGATGGAAGCGGAAAGTTTTGACGTGCATAGCGACTGTTTACCAAAAACACAGGTCTCCGCAAAGTCGTAAGACTACGTATGGGGGCTGACGCCTGCCCAGTGCCGGAAGGTGAAGGAAGTTGGTAACTCCTATTATGGTGAAGCTAGCAACCGAAGCCCCGGTGAATGGTGGCCGTAACTACAACGGTCCTAAGGTAGCAGCATGGTGCGTGCGGATACTTCATTCGTATCTCTTCTCTAGCAAATACCATTGATCGTTTTTTGTGGTATTGAGTTTTGTGGTAGTAGACATTTTTTTCCTCCCTACTCACTCTTCTTGCCATATCAAGAGCTCACCCTCATTTCATGGCCCGACATCGCCCCTTATTGGTCAACTCTTTTAATTATGTGGTATTCATTCTTGGATTAAGATCTGCAGAGTCCTGAAAAACTGGTTTCTTCTTTTTTACCACATTGCCTATGCTATTACCTTTAATTGTCTTTTAATAATTCTTTTCTTTTAGGTATTTGGGGAATCTTTTTAAATAGAAAGAATATCCTTATTGCGTTAGTGTCAATCGAGTTAATGGTACTTGCTGTCAATTTGAACAAAATTATGTTTTCAACGTAGACACGGTCAGGGCTGTCACGCGGGGATACCCGGGGATGTGTTGGGGTTGAGGTTTGTCACCCGAACCCCCGAAGTGGGGATCCCTGACCCCTGGATGCCAGGGGTGTGGGGATCGCAGGGGGTTCAAATTTGAAAAAAATATTATGGTTTCACCACACTACCTGTGAGGAGAAATGTGGGGAACCATTCTTTTACGGTTTTACCCCCCGAAGTGATGTTCCCAAAAACATTAAAAACTACCAGACCCCCCTTGCAGCCCCGCCCTCACCCCCGCCTTTGCACCCTCATCGTCATCCCCGACCCCATCCCCGCCCCCGCCCCCGGTGTTGGGACCGGTGGGTCCCGAATAACATCCCATCACTCGAGAGCCTGTATATAGCTAAATTGTGCACGATAGAGAAATGTGGAGTAAGGAGGTAATAGAGAGAAAAGACAAAGGACTAGACCGTTAGAAGGATTGATGCCCTCGGTTGAGAACCACAGGGGGAAAGAACCAGCGACGGCAAGCAAGTAAGCGCGAGGACATGGGCACGAAGGGGCATAGCATGAGGCCAGGAGGGCCATTGGAATTTGGCATGACTAAGGCCAAGGGGTCGTCAACTTGCAAAATGTTGTATGGCGGACGACGAGAGAATAAGGCAGTCGGGAGGTGGACGGCCCTGGTGGTCGTGGGATGCTAGAAAATAAGGAGCAAACGTGGGGGCCGCCCACAGCAATTAGCAGGAGCCGCGAATTGGAGGCCCCTCGACCGGAGAAACCGGCGTGCGGAAGGCCAAGGAAAGACAAGTGAGAGGGGCCACCATAGGGCGGTAGACGCAAAAGGAATATGGGGCACCTTGAGGAAAAGCACTTGGGACCACGTGGGATTAAGTAAAAATAATGGTAGCCGGGACAAAGTGTCGGGGACCACCGATGGGACTAAGTGTTGGGGACCACGGATGGGACTAAGTGTTGGGGACCACCGGTGGGATAAAGTGTTGGGGACCACCGGCGGGACAAAGTGTCGGGGACCATCGGCGGGATTTAAGTGTCGGGGACCATCAACGAGACATGTGAAGGCCTTAAGAGAAACAGCGGAGTGACATGCGGAGAAAATAATCAAAAACAAGGTGCAACGTCAAGATCGAGATCTTGACGGCCGAAAATATTAGCACCACTAGTGCAAGCACTAATGGTAGCAAAATGGGAAGGCCAAAAGGAAAAGAAAAAGCAAAGAAACATGAAGTGGGAGGCATGGGAGCAATCCGAAAAATCTCGGATCAGCCTCCCTCAAGAAAATGGAGTCAAAAGAGACCACATGTGAAAAATAGGCCTCCGGGAGAAAACCGGAGTAGGACGGGTCACTGTGGGAGAGAAATAAAAGTAAAAGGAAGTTCCCATGGGCATGAGAAAGCCATTATTGCAGTCCGAGATGTAGCAGACTGCACCATGAGCATAGGGAGGGCCAAAACTAAGAGGAAGGGCCTCGAAAAGGGCCTTAACGGCCACTTGACACTTGGCATGCTAGAAAAAGAAAGAAAAGAAAAGAAAATGTGGGAGAATAAAACACAGAGAGTGAGAGGGAGTGAGTGAGTTGGCCGTCAGTAGGGACTGCCACAAGTAGGGACTGGTAGGTCCCTACTGTCCAAGAAAGGAGGAAAAAGAAAAGAAAAAAAAAAAAAAAAAGACCTTAACGGTAAAAACGGTCACTTGGGGAGATACATCCGTGATCAGATACATTCTGGAATATGGCGGTTACNCGAACTGGTTTAGAATTTTGTGGAAGCTTCTTGGACCGGTAGATTGGAATAGGCCATGTAGTAGCGTTGTAGTAGATTTTTGTAGAAGCTTTTTGCACCGGTAGATTAGAATCCGACATTTTGTGAATCGACGTGGACAGGTATTCTAGAAACTTGAACGTATGCATTAGGCCCTACATCAAACGACAGAACGATTTGGACGGACGAGCGTATAAATTGGCGGGCCCCACGGAAAATTGTGCGTCATTCATGCACATCCACCCACGTTCCTCTACCCATGTCCATTGACTCAAGTGAGTGCTGTGTGCATCCACCCACATTCGGCTACTTATGAGCATTCACTCCAGTGAGTGCTGTGCGTTCACTCACGTCGAGCACCGACCCATGCGCCTTGCGTGTGCCTTGTGCTTCACGTGCCTGGCGCTCCTGTCTTGCACAAATGTGATCTTCTGTGCGAACAGCTACAATATGTTCGCCAGAGGCAAGTGAGGCAGGTACAACCACATTGACGATGGTAAAAGGGGAAAGATCATCGAGTCCATCTCTATTGAAGGCAAAACGATTGTGGAGACTTCTGTGGGTTTCCACATACTACTGTGCACACCATTGTTATTGTGTTCGAGGCTGATGGCACAGAGACAACAAAGAGGAGAGGAGGGAATGTGTATCATGTTCTTGGCGAACAACATATTCAGTGGTTCCGGCAACAACTAGATTTGAATCCAAGTTGCAAGGTGCAGGAGCTTTGCGACAAACTCAACGGAGAGTTTGAAGTCCAACGGCCAGTTACACTGTCCACTTTCTCTCGGCACGTTCGTTCATGGCCAAGCAGGTACTTCTTAAACCTGCTTCACAACGAGCCTATCGATTACAACTGCAAAGAGAGATTACAAGAGCGGCTAAACTAGACACGTGGAGTGATGGAGTTGGGTATATCTATGCTCAATGTTGCAGATGAGGCAATGGTCAACCTATCTCACTTGGAGGTTTGGAAAAGCGCGGCGAGATGAAAGGGCGGTGGCCATTAGACCTACATAGAGGGGAATAAATTTGTCCTTGGTTGTTATGGTCAGAATAGATGGCTTGACAGCTATTGAAATGAGGGTAGGAGGGTTCATTGCTGACATGACATTGTCTGTAAATTTCATAAAGAAGAAACTCCTGCTTGCCTTGGATCAATCCAGTGCAATCATCATGGACAATATTCCATTTCGTCATAGCGCTGATGTGCAGAGGGCGACTGAGGAAGCTGGGAACATTTGTTGTCACCTTCCTCTATACGCTCGTTTCTTGAATGCAGCACAATTGGTCTTTGGGCATGTCAAGAACCGTGTTGTGCAGAAAAATAATATTATGCAAAAAATACCAAAAAAAGTTAAAAAAACAAGAAAAAAAAAACAAAAAAAACAACGTTATGCAGAAAAATAAACTGAATAACTTTTGCCTCAGGGTTGCATCGGAATTCTTTACCAAATGTAAAATAAAATTTTAAAAATATTATTTAAATATTATATTATTTTATTTTTTTATTTCTTTATGGCCCGGCCGGGCAAGTGGACCCAGGCCACTCTGGTAGCCTAGATAAAAACATATTTTGTCTAGAATTGCAATACAACCAACTTTTGGCTAAGGGTCATTTTCTCATTCCTTATAAATGCGGAGAAAAATAAATCCAAACTAAAACATACCCCTTGGAAGTCTATACTCTTCCTCTTTAAAACCTACGAATACCTCTCTTCCCCCGCTTTAAAATCCATGTGTACCCCTCTTCTCCCCTTTTGAAAATCCTTGTCTACCCTCTCAACACGGCACTCTGCCCATGGCTCGATCAAATATAAGGCACAGATGCTCTATTCGAATAATACAACGCCCGAAAAGTTAAAATCAGGCCTCAACCATACATATCGCTCTTCGTTTCTACTGTACGACTAGCGGGACTCAAACCCATGAATACAATGTTCGGGCTTTATATTCGAAATGACGTTCTATTCGAAAAAAAAAGAGTTAAAACAAAAATATGATTTTTTAAGGTCAAATTGAATATAACGTAGGCTGCCAGCTGTCCGATGGGGAGATGTCTCCCCTGGACGTTTCCGGGAGACAGTCAGGGGGGAGTTGTTTGGAAAATTGGACAACGTTTTTTTGTCTAAAAACAAAAATGCGGGGGGTCTGCACACAACTAGGGAAACCCCCCAAAAAAAATCAGGCTGTTCTGAGCAAAAATGATTTTTTTTTTTTGATAAGGTGTGTGAGGTGTGATGGTGGGCTGTTGGGGGGGGTGGATTGCTTACGGGGTTGAAATGGAAAGCCCATTTTTTTTTCCCAACTCGGTCAATCAATCGATCAATCAGTCGGGATCCTATCGAACCAATCAATTCGATGGCATCCCGACCGACTGACTGATTGATTGATTGATTGATTGTATTGATTGTATTGATTGTATTGATTAATTGATTGTTTGATTGACCGATATGATCGTGATGAACACTTGGTGAATTATGCTCGACAGTGATAGGAAGAGCGACGTCGAAGGATTAAAGAGCAATGCCGCTATGAATTATCGCTAGGAAGAGCGAGCGATCGGAGGGGAGGGGAGGGGAGATGGGAAATCAGGCAGCGGGAACGTGAACGGGGAATTTGGTGGGAATTGGGAGTGAGGAGGTGGGATCGGAGAGGGGAAGGTCGGGATCGGGTGGTGATCGAAGGGAGGGGGATGGAGAACAGAGTTGGAGTGGGGGGAAAATGCGCTTGCTGGGTGGGGGAAAATGGCAGGAAAATGCGCTCTTTGGGTGGGGTGACCCAAACGGAGAAGTGGGAAGAAGCCGGGAGACGATGGAGTGGATCAAATCGGTGGCGAGGCAGAAGCGGGGATGGGATATGGGGGTGAAAATGATGTGGCGGGTGGAAGAGTCATGGGGCAGGGGAAGCATGAAGCGGGGAAAAGCGGATGAGTGAGGGGTCGAGAGGGTGAGGGCTCCGAGCAGGAAAGGAAGTGGGAGCGGGATTGGAAATGTCGGAGGTGTGCGGCTAGAGCAAGCGGAAGCAGGTGGGCCGGTCAGCGCGATTGGGCAAGAGAGAGCGGGCAATAGTTGGGGTTACGGGGTGAGGTGGGATCTCGATATCACGAGGATCGAGATCCCGTGAAGAAGAATGAGAGGGAGGTTTGTCGAGCGGTTGCACAGTGGGGGCGGAAACCGGGGCCGAGAGGGCTGCAGCGCCTCGGAGTAATTTGAAATCGGCCTGATCTGGGTCGTCGATCTAAAAGATCTGACGGCCCAGATCGGTCCATTTTTGTTTTTGATTTTCGAGGCCCTACCAACCTCCAAAAAGTGTTCCCTTTGGTTCCCCCACTTCGCCCCTGCCCGCTTCTCACCCTCACGGTGCCTGGTTCCCCATGGAAGTGCCCCCCCCAATTTCCCCACCGATCGGACATAGGGCCCCGGGCGGACGACCGACCAGTTGAATCGGACAACCCCGGATGGTCAGGGGGGGTCCGGAGGTCCGATCGGGTAACATAGAATATAATGCTTTATAATGCACATACATCATTTTCGGATGAAGACGGTAGCCCTGCTGCACTCGACTCAAAGGTAAGAATTGGACCAAGCTGCAGCGAGAGGCCACGATAGTGAAGAATGTCGGGGAAGGTGGTCATACCGCATGACCGTTGACACTTGTTGGCAAGTGACGATCGTAGGCCCCCGACCCCCTCAACAAAAAGTCAATGGGCTCGCACTGTTGCAGCACCTACAACATGAAAATAGTGAGGGCGCGCCCATGACAACCCCCATTGTGCCCAGTGGACCGCAAGAAACGGAATGTTTAGTTGTTCACTTTGAAATGGGTACAGGGTCCAATCCTCACTATCGTACCTACTTTTGTAGTTGGCCCCACAAGGTCAATGCCCAAGGCACACAGCTCCAACACATCTAGACATCTAAGCATAGGTTATAACAAGATCCGCTTCCTCACACGCCACGAACGGACGGGCTCGCCGTGCTCCCCTCGCGCACATATTGGAGGCACAGACTCACCCCATCCTTTCCCTTCTCCGGGAGTTAGCAGGGATCATCTCCATTGTTGTTATGCGCCTCCTTATATATGGTTGCTCTCTCTTGCGGATTTTGGGGCGCAGAACTCCTTACAATCGCCGCTGCGCACTCCTCCTTTAAGGTGTGGATGCCTTGCTGAAACCTTGTGGTAAACTACCCACCAATAAACCCGTTGTTGGAGTTTCTTCAGTTATAAAAATAATTTCGTTAAAACAGATATTTTACATTTTTTAAAATAAATTTAAATTGAAAACTTATAATTTGGCCCAATTTAGGTCGATATTTTCAGCTCTTGCAGGTACGGCGTTCTGAAATTGCCCTACCCCTTAGTTGCAAGGTAAGTCCAGATACATTCAGGGGGTACGCCGTTTTTAGAATGTCGTACCCCCTTACACTTCGAGTAAGTCCAAATACAACCAAGGGGTCCGACATTTCAAAGACGCCGGAACCTAAACCCTAAACCTAAATCTGGCCAATTTATGAGGTTTCAGTTTCGTTCCAAAAATATAATATGTCCGTTTTGAGTCTTTTGACAAAATTGTTGTTTTAATGTTATCTTCTCTTAGACCTCCATCGTTGATCCATGCAACATGGCTCCTTCAGCGCTGCTTAACCACGTAGAGGTCTGGCCACTCAACTTCATCATTATTGTCCACCTCAACAAAATTTAGGCAACTCCAAACATTTGCATCATGTACTGACGTGAGATATCGTGTACGCAGATCCCATGATGTTACAAAATCATGTAACGCCCCTTCTTAGGTGGAGGTAGGAGTATAATTGTTCTCCTAAGAACCGCGTTGACTGTAGGAGTTATCGAACTCACTAGGATGGATCGGAAATTGTCCCTTTGCCAGTTGATGTCTTGCTTGGAAAAACCAGGGTGTAGTTGGGAAATCCAACTACACCCGAGGTAAATGAGAGTTGATCTTTTATTGCAGAGAAAACTGCGGAGAATAATACTTGCTCCGAGTCTCCGCGCTCCCTATACTTGGCAAGCTTGAGATTTGCGATAATCTCAAAAACATCGGCCACCTTCGCAAAACCTCTGTCAGTGCACTTCTTGATGTAGATGTACCCGTGCACCAAAAAAATCCGCATATATATCACATGGAATGCATGGCCTTATTGAAACCACCGCTCAACATACCTCTCCATTTTGTAACTCCCTACATATCACTCAACTTGAAGAACAACATCATCTCGCACACCACCCCATAATGAAGTCACTTTTTCCCTGTGGAAGGTTCTACTTCATGATAGGCATTGATAGTAACTGTTATGACTGTTCTCATGAAACCCGGTTAAGTGATGTGAAATCGCCTGTACTTGTCTGGGGAGGACCCTACTTGCTTAAGCAGAGCGAAAATGAAACTTGTTAAGATACGTTGTGATATGCGAGACCCAAACGGATGATTCATATAGGTTCAAGTTTGCACTCGCAGGAAGATATTGTGTCGCCTCACGACCGAGATCCCGAGAGTCTCAATTATGATCTTCTTGAGCTCGATACTTCTAGAAGCGGGGTCATGATGAAGAGTATCTTGTTCGAGCGGTGTAACAGTTGGTGCACTAGCAAAATGACTTGTTTGACGGTTCCAACTCACGACACCATTTCAGGTTCTTTCGCTGGCAGTGCCCCCCCAACATGACCCACGTCAATGTGTTTCTATCACTAGGGATAAAATGCCACTAATCGTCGTGAAGTGCATGAAGACCTCCCTTATTATCTCCTTCCCCGCATCACATCTGGGGTTATCTCCACTATCGTCGTACACCTCCTTATGTACGTTGTATAAACTTTGATGACGCTGGATGTCACAAAATTCGAAATGCTTACTCTTTGATAATATTTGATGCAACCTCCCTCTCTCGTATGTGGATGCCTCATTGAAACCTTATGGTAAGCTACCACTAGTAAACTGTTTGTTGGAGTTTCCTTCGTTATTATTATTAGGAGACCTTCATTATTGCTCCGTGTAACATAGTTTCTCCGTCGTTGGCTCACCACCTCCATGTTTGATCACTCAACTTCGCTATTGTTGTCCACGTCAACAAGATTAGGCAACACCCAAGATTGCATTATTTAGTCGTGTGCAATGCCGTTTACACAGATCTCATTGAAGGTAGAATTTAGCGATTGACGTTAAATATTACTATGGATTGCTTTTTTTGCATCTTTTGCAGTGAAAGTACCTGTGGTATCAGTTCATATTTGGTTACCTGAAACTCATATAGAAGCACCCACCGCTGGATGTATTATCTTAGCAAGAATTCTCTTAAAATTGGGAATTATTCATCGTCCTTCTTAGGTGGAGGTAGAAGCATAAGTGATGTCTCCTAAGAACTCCCTCGACTGTAGGGGATCGATAAAAAAATTGTCTCTTTGGCAAGTGATATCCTCTTTATAGAAAAGTTAGGATAAAATTCAACCATAGACGGGGTAACCGAGAGCTGGTCGTCCGCCCCTAGAGAAAACTGTGGAGAAGTACATCAGTTCTCCTCGCTCACTATAATTGGCTAACCTCGAGGCTTCGTCAATGGCTTTGGGAAAAAATAAACCTGCTGCATACATAATTCAGGGAACACCATTGTCCCACCCAAGTGGCGCGCGGGCCTTGTTCTTGCTAGATCCGGAGGTAGTGTCTTCCAAGACCCGCTTCTTCCTTTACTAGTACATAAAATATAATAGAATATAATATAATAGAATTAATTAGTAAGATAGATAGATAGATAGATAGATAGATAGGTATCCATAGATGAATAGATAGATAGCTAGATATCCTTAGATAGATAGATATACTTAGATACATAGATAGATAAATATCCCTAGATAGATACATAGATAGATAGATAGATAAAAGGATGGTCTCCTTCCTTTATTATATGGATAGATAGATGGATAGATATTCTTTAATAAAAGGAGATTACCCTTCCTTTAATAATTTAAATTGATAGATAGATGGATAAATAGAGAGTAGATAGATAGATAGATAGATAGATAGATAGATAAATATCCTTTAATAAAAGGAGCGTCTCCTTTTTTCAGTAAATTATTAGGTTGATAGATAGATGGATAAATATCCTTTAATAAAAGGAGTGTCTCTTTCCTTTAATAATTTAAATTTATAGATAGATGGATAGATAGATAGATAAATAAATAGACAGATGGATAGATAGATACATAAATAGATAGATACATAGATAGGTAGATAGATAGACAGACAGAAAGACAAAATCACAAAACCTAACATTTTTTATAGAATGAAAAAATAAAAGTCAAACTATTATTTTTTATTCATAAAAGTTAGCGTTTTTAACTGTTTCTCGGGAAAGGAAGGAAAAAAATAGGCCAAAATTATAGCGATTCTCGAAATGCGCAAAACATTCTTTCCAGCAAAGGACATGTTATAAGTCGTTATTAATAGATTGACAAAAAACATTGCTAAAAAAAGACAATTTTTAAGGATTGCAAGACGACCTCGAAATGTTAAAAAAAAACAATTTTAGTGAATACTCATTTGTAGAACTATAAGTCATTTTCAGCAGTTTGGTAAAAACCAGACAGGTTCTGTGAAATCGAGTTTATAGAACTATAAATTAATATAACTCCATTTTTAACTTGACTATAAAACCCTTTGTCAAAAAATATATGTTATGTATAATAAGAATTCAAACAACTTTTGCTTGGGAGACATTTTCAAATTTTTAACCAACCACGATTTAAAATAAAAAAATAGAAAAATATTTAATAAAAAATATACAAAAATAATATACTTGTTCATGTATGAGAGAACATATCCAAGCGAATGTATTCGTGAACAGGAGAGCATGTATGTGTGTTTGGGAAACCCCCGAAAAGGTTCATCGTGCTACGTACATTATAGAACTATAAATATGATTTTTTTTAGATAAACTAAAAATTGGGATATTTCGGTTCCTGAACAAACAGTGCTTTGCAAGGTAGTGATTTGTTGTAAAAAACCTTGCTTGTCTTCTCATCATTTCCAGTGGTTCTGAAAAAGTACTTTGTTATTATTTTTTTGCGGTTAATTTACTTCACATAAAATTTTGTTCATGTAGGAGGCCTAAAAAATGTACTATCAGAATCTTCAAAAAATTTTGTGCAAACCTAATAATTTTTTTGGTTAGGTTTTCACGAATCCTATGTCAAACAGATTGATGGATAGATAGACAGACAAACAGATGGATAGATGGACAGACAAACATACAGATGGATAAATAGATAGATAGACGGACAACCATATGAATAGATAGATAAGCAAACAGACAAACAAATGAATATATAGATAAGCAGACAGACAAACAAATGATATATAGATAGACAGACATATAGGCTGATGGATAGATAGATAGACAGACAGACAAACAGATGGATAGATAGATAGAGAGAAAGACAAATAGATGGATAGATAGATTAACAGACAGACAGACAGATGGATAGACAGATAGATAGACAGACAGACAGACAAATAAATGGATAGATAAATAGACAAACAGAGAGATAGATAGATAGATAAATAGATAGACAGGCAGATTGATAGATAGACAGACAGACAGATGGATAGATAGATAGATAGACAAATAGATAGACAAATAGATAGACATATGGATAAATAGATAGACAGATAAACAAATAGATGGATAGATAGATAGATAGATAGATAGATAGATAGATAGATAGAATAGCCCAGGTTGTTATAGAGGTTGGATCTCTAGACATATGAGGGGCGCCTTCGGCACTTGGCCATGCTAAAACTTCCCTTCCAACCAACCACTTTCGTAGTTTCCCTCGGTGCACCTTTACTCCCACGGTCCCACCTTATCCGCTAAGGACCATGACCTTACAGTCTATTACAGACCGAGAAGACCTGACAGGATAGTGATCTTGTATAACCCCAAACGGGGCAAGAAGTCTGGGAGGCCCTCAAAGGGAACTCTGCGTCGTTTCTACACCCCGGTTGTGGTGCAAAAAATGGTGGGAAGATCATTTTCAGGCCGCCTAGGGTTTTGCACCCCGGCTGTGTTGCAAAAATGGCCAAAAATTAATTTTCAGGCCCAGCGGTGCAAAAGAATGTAAAGAATACAAAGGTTTTGCGGTAGGGGTATTCTATAACTTTTCCCGAGTCTCAGAGCCTACTCACACTAGCAAGTATTGATGTGAGGATGGGTTGTGAAGTGGCCCCATCCTGTCAGGACAACCATTTGTTGCCCGATGCCAGCAATCATCTTGTTTCTGGTCATTTGCCTCTACAACAACCCGGGCAAGCTTGACTCCTGTCTCATGGGGACTTCATTTTTCCACACTAGCCCTACCGCAGAAACCCCGAGGAGTGTCGTCCCCTAGTCTGATGATCCTAGTTCGGCTTGACTCTGTTCGCAGCCCGTAGGCTGCACTACACCCCATCGGCTTTTGTCGTTAGTGTCGTAGGAAACAAAGGTCGCCTCGCTGGTACCGGTAGTGGGTGTTGTGGGGAGGTAGTTCGGAAGGTGGGCGGAGTTCGTAGATGGGCAAAAGCGGGTTTCGGAAATCACAAACGTGGGCAGGGTCCGTTTTCTTTCAGCCGCAATGCCCCGACCGGTCTGTGGGTAAAGAGGGGTTTGTTTGGGGTAAATTTTGGAGGCTCTGATTTTCAGTGTTTGTGGTTGGTGGTGTCGAGTGCAGCGCAATGTGGAGGTGATGCAGCGACGCAGAACAGATATGCTGAAAATGTAACGATCTCGGGAGGGGAAAAAAAAAAACGGCAAAAAGGGGCAGGAACGTTTTGGAGACTTAAAAAAAAACAAGTGTGGTAGTGTATATTTCCTTGTTCTAGCGGTAGATTCATGGAAGTACCATGAGGCCAGTCGTGAGGTTAGAGACTTACCTTTCTCCCTCTCTCTCTCACACGCACACACACACACACACACGCGCACACACACACACACACACACACACACACACACACACACACACACACTCACACACACAGAAAAAAAAAAGAAGGCAAAAAGCAGCAGAAACTCTTTGCAGACGTATTAAAAAACAAGTGTGGTAGTGTATATTTCCTTGTTCTAGCGGTAGATTCATGGAAGTACCATGAGGTCAGCCGTGAGGTTGGAGACTTACCTCTCTCTCTCTCACACACACACACACACACACACACACACATACACACCCACTCACACACACACACACACACACACATACACACCCACTCACACACACACACACACACACACACAAGAAAAACAAACCGGCGAAAAGCAGCAGGAACACACACATACACACACACACACATACACATACTCCCACACACACGCACACACACACACAAAAGAAAAAAAAAAACGACGAAAAGCAGCAGAAACATTTTGCAGACGTTTTAAAAAACAAGTGTGTCAGTGTATATTTCCATGTTCTAGCAGTAGATTCATGGAAGTACCATGAGGCCAGCCGCGAGGTTGGGGAGTTACCTGCTCTCTCTCTCTCTCTCTCRCACACACACACACACACACACACTCACACACACATACACACACACACACACACACGATGGTCATTTTTGTTCTCTCTTCATCCCCTCGTCCCCTTCTTCTCTCTCCTCGTCCTCATCCTTCTTCTCTCGTTCCTTCTTCTCCTCGCCTTGCTCGGTTTTGATGAATGTGCTCCCCGCGCTCTCATGGCCGACGAGGAGATAGCTAGGAGGGTAGATTGCACAGTTGAATCTTAGGATATTTTTTTGGGGGTGTTTTTGATGTACGTGCTCCTCACGGCTGACATGGAGGCAAACAGGAGGAGGTACATTGGTCACTTCAATTCTACGTTAGTTGTTTTCCTTTTTTTTTTTTGCGGTTTTGCTGAATATGGTGTCCGAGCTTTACAGTTGACATGGAGATGAATACACGCTGGATTCCAGAGAGAGAGAGAGAGAGAGAGAGAGAGAGAGAGAGAGAGAGAGAGAGAGAGAGAGAGAGAGAGTTGAACTTCATAGTTGTACCTTTCTTTCATGCAACTTGCGGGGAGGTTGCCATGCCTGTCCTCTGCACGGAACTGAGCTTGTTGCGCTTGAAGATGACCTCCGACTGATCGATGGGAAGTGAAAGACTTGGATGGTGATGGCAATAATGACTGTCACAATGATGATGATAATGTCGTGAGGGTGTCATGGTTTCGATTCCATGATTATTTAATGATGATGATGACGACGATGATGATAATGATGTTGATGATAGATGTATGAGGATGATGGTGATAATGATGATGGTGATGATGATGATTGTAATCATGTTCTGATCATGTCGTGATGATGATGATGATGGTGATGACAACGGTAACAACAAGAAGACAAAGGATTGCATGTCTTCGCTGTCGTCTATTTCGCTTCTTTTTGTGGTATTCCCTCCCCTCCCTCCCCGCCCCCTAATTAACTCATCTCATAACATTCAGACGCGAACTTTCGACGTCTTAGCTCCATTCCCTTTGTTTTCGTTTTCGTCCTCCTCCTCCCTCCTCTTCCTCCTCCTCCTCCTCGTTGTTTTGCGTACCTTCTCTTTTCGTTGTTGCTGTTATTTGTTCGWTTTCTTTCATTTTGTTACTTTTTTTTTAACGTTTTTTTTTTTTTTTTTTTTTTTTTTTCCTGTCCTGCCCGTTTGCGGAGGCACTATAGGATTGTCCCGGGCTATGGGATAGTCCCAGTTGGCGGACCGCTATAAGAAGGATCGTGCTGCTAGCACTGAAGGACTTCATCCTCATGGACACTATCAGAAGGAGCGCTGTTGAGAGAATAGGGATAAAAAGCTATTTTATCTACAGAAGAGTTTATGCCCAATGGATTATTGGAACCATATTGATGTAAAGCAGCAATATGAAGAATACTAGCACCTGCAATTATAAAAGGAAGTAAGTAATGAAGACCAAAAAAACGATTGTTAACCTAAACCATCTCATTGCTGATATGGCTCGGCTTCCGAACCATACGTTAGAACTTAGTTCAATTAAAGATTAAAAAAAAAAAAAAAAAACTGAGTGTAAAAAAAAAAAAAGGTTAGTGGTAAGTGAGAAAGGAAAAGAAAGAGAGAGAAGTGTTGGGAAGAAGACGACATTTTAGCCTCCTGATGAGTCAGTGAACCTTTGACGAAACAATTTCTCATGACCTGCGTTTGGTGTCTTCTTCTCCCTGTGTGTCCATGGCTAATGGGGCGAGTCCTTGAAAACCGTTGTGACGAGAGTAGAATATAATGATAGTCGATTTTGAATGCAATTAACCACTCGGGCGAACCGAGCAATTGACTCGAACCTTGGCATGCACAGTTATATCACGTTAAGTTTCTGTTAATTTCTTTTCAATATCGATAGTTATGAGCATGGTAGT
Source organism: Chara braunii (assembly GCA_003427395.1). Taxonomy (NCBI): domain Eukaryota; kingdom Viridiplantae; phylum Streptophyta; class Charophyceae; order Charales; family Characeae; genus Chara; species Chara braunii. The sequence continues at coordinate 1,111,883 of BFEA01000366.1, read as the reverse complement.
TTATTTCAGAATTTTTTTCGATGGTCTGCATAGGGAAAGAGGTGTGTGAAAGGCGAGGAGATAAAAGAGAAGCACGAAATGAGGAATAAAATTGCACGATGATGAGGAGAGACGACCGAGAAGAAAGCAAAGAATGTTCAACCTCGTAATGAGTAGGTGAAACTTCGACGAAACAGTCTGTCACAACGTCTTGTTTGCTTTCCTATTTTCCTCGCTAACTACGACCTGCCAAACAGTCCTCTACGCCGACGTATACGCAGATCTCCACTGAAATTTCTTTTGCTTTAAATCTCATTTGAATTCGGGTTTTACGTCGTCCAGATACATAGAGGCAGGCTACCCAGCACTACCCTTGAGTATACACACACATTAAAAAAAAAAAGAAAAAAAAGTGTGTCAGTCTAGGCTACCCGCCGGGCCACCCGGGTCCCGGGTGGCCAGCCCGTGCAAGGACCAGGGAAGGTCCTAGCAAAAAAAAAATAATAATTATGCAAAAAAATAAACTCAACAACTTTTGCCTCAGGGTCACATCGAAATTCTTCACCAAATTTAGAATAAAAAATAAAATTTAAAAATAATTGTTTTATTTTTATTTTTTTTAATTTTTTTGGCCAGGCTGGGCAAGTGATCCTGGGCCACTCTGGTAGCCTAGGTGTCAATGTATATTTTCATGTTCTAGCCGAAGATTCATTTGATTTTGCTCATCCTATCGATGAAAGTAACACACACACATGCACACACATAAGTGTGGCAGTATATATTTCAATGTTGTAGCGATGGGTTCATTTGATTTTCCTCATCCTATCGATGAAAGTACCAAGTGATCAGCCACAAGGTTGGAGACCTATCTATTTATGAAGGCGTCAGTTATACTATTTCACTCAAAGATTTAGTAGGTTGGATAACCTTTGCAATATGTTTGTCCATTTTTGTTTTTTTTGCATCCTCTGGAATCATACAACTATCAAAAGTAAGTGACTGGTCATGAGAAGTATTATAATCTGAATACTCATAAGTCTAATACCATTGATGTCCAATCACTTTGATAGTAATTACAGGATCTACTACCTCATCCATGGAATAAAATCTGTGCAACCGGTTGAACGCGCTGAACGCTCGTTCACGTTCAAACACGCGCGTTCATACCCCTCGGGGCCGCGTTCAATCGCGTCCAAACGCGCTGCGCGCCACGTGGCGTGAAAAAAATTTTTGAACGCGACCCCTGGGGGGCCGTGATCGCGTCGCGGACTACGGGGTGGTGGGCCTCGTTCAACGATCCCCGAAAGTGCAAAAAAAAGCCCCCCGAAGGCCCACCCCCCCTACCAGGTCACCCCCCGCCATGTGTGAAGGGTCTTTTTTTTTTTTGGGGGGG
>BFEA01000366.1:1065998-1078361 GCA_003427395.1 Chara braunii | reverse complement strand
ACACACACACACACACACACACACACACACACACACACACACACACACACACACACACACACTGTCAGTGCCATGCACACTTAATGGCACACATTGTCTTCCTGCCTGTGGGTTTTCTGCCCCTCTAAACTTCTTTTTTTTTTTTTTTTTTTGAATAAATTCCATCCGCAACAACAGATAGGAGTGATGATATGAGCATGCACTCCTACCTGTCTTGCAGGGGGCTCCAGTCTATTGGTGGGGACTCTGGGGAGATGCACCTGGCAGTGCTGGAAAGCGGATCCAGCATCCCCTGAGATACAACGTTGAGATGATATCATGATACATCAGCACATGATGGGAACCAGCCCCAGCGTCCCTCAGGATACTATTGATGAAGATGCAGACACTACAGACATCGGATGATGATGGGAATACTGATGCTGATCAGCCTATTGATCATGTGCCAAGTGAGCTGGGGCCTGCGTCTTCAGTCCTCTGAGGACCACCAGATATAACCATACATTTCAAGCCTGCCTATGCTCGGAGAATAGTTACAATAGCAATCATTATTGTCTTCTGACTAAGACTACATGTCCAAACCATTGGTTGTCCACTATAGCCATAGCTGAAGGCGGGAATAAATCTGAGAAGTCTTCTGGGGGCTCAGATGAGCTCCGTGTTGAATCTTCATCCATTCAATGACATGAAAAATGAGTTGAAAATTCCTCTTGAAGGGGGTAACAGTACCCTCTCCCCCTGCCCATGACACACGACCCAATCCCCCTCCATTAGCCCCCTGTGTTGGGCCAGAAAGTGGGTACCGTCGTACCGACCAAAGGGCTGAAACAGGCCAAAACGCCCTTGGGCCTTCGTGAGCAGTTGGGTGGGGGCCCTGAGGGGGCTCATCATATGGACTTTGTGTCGGTTGTGGACCCCACTGGTGGAACAAAAATGACCATTCCACCAGTTTTGTCCACTTTAAAGTGGAGGTTGAGGGCATTGAGGCAGTGTGGTCCTGTGTGGAGGGCGTGGACCTCGCCTGAGAAACGTCGACAAAACAGCGATTTCGTCAAAAAGGACATTTTTTATTTTTTGCACGAAACTGCGGCCAAAATTTGATGAAATTTTGGGTAGGGCGTTCTGAAAACMCTCTACCACCTCGATGTMTCTGGACYCMKSCKGRGTCCAGATCCATCGAGGGGGTAGGGCGTTTTCAGAACGCCCTACCCAAAATTTCATCAAATTTTGGCCGCACTCTGGACTTTAAAGCAAGGGGTTTATGGTGTATAGGTTTGAATGATGTTTTTTAGGAGGTTGAACTGCTAGCTTGGACAGGGTTATCTGGCGGCCGGTTACTGGCTGAAGAGGTGGTCCTCCTGTTGTCACTATGTTTCATGAATTGTATCAGGGACGCTGGACCCGATTTCCAGCAGGTGCAGCTCCCCACCAATAGAATGAAGCCTGTAGCCGGCCTACTAGTGATGGCTGATCTTATCACCATCACTAGCAAGCCGTGGTTTATTTGAAAAAAAAAAAAAAAAAAAAAAAAAAAAAAAAGTCTGGACCCAGTTTCCAGCAGGTGCAGCTCCCCACTAATGGATGGAGTGGCCAATCTTACCGTCTTCCCCCGAATACAACTTACGGTCATTATAGCTGTATTTGGAGTATATTTCAGTCTAAATGCAGCTGTAATGACTGTGCGTTGTATTCGGGGGAAGAAGGTAGGTCTACTAGGGGAGGCCACTTCTATCGCCTTCCCTAATAAAAGGGTAAAGGGGAAGTATGTGCCCCCTACCCCCAGGATACACAAGTACCAGAGTGGAGCAGAGAGCTTAAGCAGAAAGGAAAAAGGAGCAAATGGCATTATTAGGCATTGGTAGGCTGTAGTATGGTGACTATTCCTCCTTCGGTCACCCAATTGCAGAGTGCAGAATGTCTTCCTCGCGCTTAGAATGCACAGCACTTGCTTGCTACAGGTCATATCCGGTGGCGCTCAGAAAGGTGAAGAGGTGCTGGTGCAGTCTCAGGCTCACAAGAAGACCACAGGAAACCTATTTCAATTACTCTCATGTATCAAGCAAGCGTTACTTATGTACTCAAGGGACGCTGGACCTGGTTTCCAGCAGGTGATGCTCCCCACCAATATATGGAGCGGCCAACAATAGGCCCCTACTCAGGGAGGCTACTCATATCACCCCCACGAGAAGACCTACTCCGGCGTACAAACAAACAAAAAAAAAAAGGAGAAAAAAGGCCTTTTCATAGTCTATGAATACGATGGCTGCATTATGATTGAACTGTCTCACCAGTCTCAGCGTCTTGATAACTACCGGTAGTAGGATTTTGTCCTGGATCCTCCTTTGCTCCTACCAGTGAAAAAAAAAAAAAAAAAAAAAAAAAAAAAAAAAAAAAAAACACAGCCTGCAAAAAAAAGAGAAAAAAAAAAAAAGAAAGAGAGAGAGAGAGAGAGAGAGAGAGAGAGAGAGAGAGAGAGAGAGAGAGAGAGAGGCGGGGAGTAATGATGGCTGTTGAACCGTTACATCCCTCTTACCGCCGCCCCTCTGAAACCCCCGTTACACCCCTCCTTATACCCCGCTTATACCAGTTCTATACCCCACACCCCTTATCTAGCCCCCCCTTATGACAACCGCCCCCCCCTTATTGAACACCCCCTTATGAGAACCCCCCTACCCCCACCCCAATTTGTTTGAGGGCTGTTACCACATCTGCTAAACCCTGCCCTAGCTCTCGAAGTTTCCCATCATACAGCTATACGAGCAGGGAGCAACAGGGCAACCTTGGCACACTGAACGGTAGAGGCGGAGAGGGGCAGTCAAGGACTCAAAGCCCCTACCCCCGCTGTCCTAAATTGGGGGGGACCGGTAGCAGAGGTTCATGAGGACTACCGGTAGCACAGTGGGGAGAACCGGCCAAGTGACAAAAATGGAAAATGTCTAGAATTGCCGCCGCGATTTAGCGCCCTGACGCCGGCGGACCGGTAAGGCCTGGTCACCCCAGCTTGACTAGCGCCTGGGGAGAACAGCTCCCCGACTGCTGGGCCTGCGCACGTGCTCGGTAGGTGTGATGTGGCTTGTGGCCACGTGGCGCCTGTTGTTCGGTGACACTGACGTCCCATGACACGTCAGCAGGGGTAGCGCCAGCCGTGGGATTACAAGGGGTGCAGTAAAACTGTGTGAGTGGCGCAGCTAATGAGGGGGGAGATAGATTTGGAAGGGGAGCTACAACATCAAGCAGAAGAATGGACTACCACACTGGAGGAGGGATGCAAGCAGATGCAAACGACAGTGGGGTTGCTTATGCAGTGGCAGCAAGAAGGGGGGGGAGATCGATGGGGGAGCGATCTCGATGGACCAGTGGTTGGAACTTGGAAGATAGGATTCAGGAGTTGTTAGACATCTTGTGGGAGCTGGAGGATGGGCCGGAGGCCCGGATAACCGGCTCGAAGTCTACATCGACTGGAGGCGGGCGGATGACAGGTTAGCTGCTTGCAGAACCCTCTTCACATTGGGGCGAGATCTACGCAATCAGTTGGAGTATCGGTATGGATTGCTGGCAAGTGAAGATGATTGCGGCAAAAACACAAATAACAGCAACAACATCAGCTACAGCGACATCAAGGGTGGGGATGGGGTAAACAACAACAATGATGGGGGAGGCGATGTTCAAAGCTGCACCATCATGGGAGTTATACTGCAGGTGGACGCAGAAGATAATAGAGACGTCAACAACAACAACAACAACAACAACAACAACAACAACAACAACAACAACAACAACAACGATAACAACGATAACAACAATATCAACTAGAGCAACAATAACAAAAACGATGGTGCACAGGGATTGGGATTGGGCGAAATGAGCGAAGGGGATGGGAAGGATGACACCAACATTAACAACGATGGCGAGAACAACAACGACGACACCGGCGACAACAACAACAACAACAATCGTGACGAGGGTGGGGGCAACGTCCACGACAGCAGCATGAAGGGTGTGATGCTGCACATAGACATGGATGATAAAGGTGGTGACAACAACAACAACATCACCAACAACAACGATGGTGAGAACAACAACGACGACAACGACTATAACAACAACAGCAACCGTGATGAGGGCGGGGGCGACGTCCACAACAGCAGCATGAAGGGTGTGATGCTGCAGATGGACATGGATGATAAAGGTGGTGACAACAACAACAACAACAACAACAACAACAACAACAACAACAACAACAACAACAACAACAACAAGGTGAACAACAACGATGATGATGGGGGAGGCGGCATCCGCATGAGGGGAGTGATACAGCAGATGGATGCGGATGATAGTGGAGACAGCAACAACAACAACGACAACAAAAACAACAAAAACAACAAAAACAACAAAAACGTTGACGACGGAGGGGGCGACGTCCATGGCAGCAAAATGATGGGTGAGATACTGTAGGCAGACGCGGTTGGAATGGGGGTGAACGCGGGAAACTGTTTTTCCGACTTCCTCCTTGTTATATTTTTCGGCCTCGATATGGATTTGCTTCTCGTTGTCTGCCAAAGGATGGGAGTAGGTTAGCCAGTGATGATTGGTGTTGCCCGACCCGCAATACCAATCAACACTGGGGTGGTGATCGCCTCGCGAGATTGGTGGTGGGCAGTTTAGGGCTTAGATTGCAGGAGGATGACCCTTCCCTTGTGCAGGGAAGTAATCAATGCCCCTGACAGATTCATACAACAGAAAAAATTTCCAGAATTAAATAATCATTCTAGAGTAAAATTACATTATAAATTCTAAATTTTCATTCCATCTTAAAAAATGTCATTCCAATTTTAAAATTTTCCGTCTTACTTGAAAATTGTCCTTCCAAGAATGAGGTATCCCTTCTTATTTGAACTGCATGCTAAAGATGGAATGAAAGTCTGAATGAGTTCATGAAATATTTTAATTGGACTGCCATTCTAAGTAAGGATTTCCAGTCATAAATATGTTAATTCAATCTAAATTAGACGATATTTGTTGTAGTAGAATGAAAGTCTAATGAAAACATTTCAGAAACTCGTCCAAACTTTCATTCCATCTTAAACAAATAGATGTAGTTGGAAGGGAAAACTCATATTTAAACGGAAACTTATCAAATTAAATTGGAAATTTTGAAATTGGACAACCATTGGAATAATAATTAATAAATATGAAGGATTTTTTTTTTTATGGAATGTTTTTTCAACTTTCATTTTTCATGGGAATTTTTCTGTTGTAAGATAATGCATGGCGAGTACGGTGTGTTAAGCCACGCCTGATGCTCACCACATACAACTCATCATTGTTAAGTTTTCATGATGTTCATTCATCATTGATAGAGTTTTGCACTTATGCTTGATTGATATAGAATACATCATATCCTGCTTAGAGTTTCGTGATTACACTTTGATAGGTATAGATTAAGGACATATATATAGACAATTTTTTACTGTTGGACATAGTTACAAGACACGACATGGGGACGCTGGACCCGAGTTCCAGCAGATATAAAAATCACATCATTGGTAGAACACATCATATCATGGTTAGGGTTTCGATTGAAGGTATTGATCCCTCAGATTGTTGCAGAGAATCCATAGTCTACATAGTTACACAACACGATATGGGGACACTGGACCCGATTTCCAAAAGATAAATTATAGTATCGGTAGACTAAGTACACATCTCATCATCGTCAAGGTTTCGACTGATTGGATTGATGCCTCAAATTTTTGTTGAGATTCTATAGTTTACATGGATAGGGACGTTGGACCTGTGTTCCGGCACATACATTTACACCATTGCATAAGGACGCTGGACCTGATTTCCAGCAGATACATTTTCATTATTGTACAGGGACGCTGGACCCGATTTCCAGCAGGTGCACCTCCCCACCACTAGATGGAGCGTTTGACGTCGGGGCCTACTTAACGGGGATGCTCTCATCACCTCGTTAAGTAGGTTTCCCGTATACGAAGTTTCAAAAAAAAAAAAAAAAAAAAAAAAAAAAAAAAAAAAAGTAAAAAAAAAAAGTAAAAATTGTTTAATAGTTTTTTTGAAAATATTTTTCCTGGACAGATCACGGCCAAATCTATAGAGTTTAGTACAGACCCTCCAATTTTCAGAGTTTTTGCGTCACTTTTCTGAGGCAAAAAAATCGCAGAAGTTAGGGTACTTTTTTCCATCGGCCCACAAGTGGTCGAGTGACATAAATAAAAAATGCAACGAATCGGCACAACACTTATTTGGTGGTCTAAACTTTTTTTTTTCCCCCCTTTCTAACAGGGCAGTGGTGGGAGAGGGTGGAAAGGGTAGTTGGTAGATAGGGACAAGAGGAATGTTTGTGATAAGACAGGATCCATACTCGACGGCTTCCCGTACCCTTAAGGGAAAATCCCACGTAAAGCCCCGAAGTACGGATTCAAGGTAATAGGAAAGAACAAAGCTTCATTTCTTTTTCTTTCTCACGTTCTCTCTTTTTCCTTTACGAAAAGAGGGACAAAGTAGAAAATGTAATTCGGGACTTGCGTGGCCCGTTAGCGGGCCAATAATAGCGGTTGTGCCAAGAAATTCGAGAAACAGTTGGGAATTCCCGGGAGTAGGAATTTGAATTTTTTGGCGCGCGCGGCTGTTTTTGAATTTTTGCGCACGATGTAAACCCGCTCTTCCGCTCTGCATCCCCGTGCCATCTTCCCTTCTTGCTACGCATTCCCTTCCTGCATGCCTCTTCGTCCTTCCTCTAAGCGAAGTCCGATCCCCTCCTCCTCCTTTCCCTGCTAACGATTGGCTGTCTGATTGGGTTGGTCAGGGCAAATGTGGTGGTAGCGGGAAGTGCACCCACTTGGACGACCACCCCAATCACGCAGATCATCCGACTCGCCTCCTATGATCCTTCTGGAATGTCTGCCCATCTTCTGTCCTGCCCATCTACACTCCGTGCTTCGTGCAGCCTCTCCGCCGCCTTCCGCGCTATAAACTCTTGCAACCCCTTCCTCTCACTCTCTTTAATCTCGGTTGCAAGCTGCGCAAGCTATGCATGAAGCCCGCGGCGCCGGAAAGGCTCGACGTGCCCCGTGGTCGGCGGAGTGACGGCGGGTGGCGGAGTTGGCGGTAGACTTAGGGTAAGGCAGTCGGAGGGACTGAGCTGTGGTGGAGATCTGACGCCGACAGCGACAGGGCCTTGTGGCTATGGTTGTCGGTGGTTTTGACGGATTGGGGACTGGGCCCGGAGCGGCCGTAGCTATCTCTTGGAGTTTGACGAAGCGTTTAGGTCGGGAGAAACAGGTTCAGCCCGAGCCTCCGACCTGACGAGTTATATGTATCCGTCACGGAAGACAACATCCATTGTAAAGGACGGATTATGGATGTTCCTATAAGAGTCGGGCGGGTGCATTGCCTATGTGACGCAATTGTATTGGATGTACAACCGTATGATGTGCTCCTAGGAATCCCGTGGCAGGCGGCGGTAGGGGCGCAAATGCATTTTGACAGTTCTAAAATAGTGTTCACCTCGGCCCACCCTAAGCCGCAAACGATCCATGAAGATGGTCGTGTGTGTACGCGCACAACCAACCCCTCGCATTTCCACCGAGGTTTGCAGAGTTAACATGGTTCGCTGGGTGTCGATAGGCGAAGAAAGACCCGCGATGGAAACCGAGAATTCAGACAAACCCGACCGATATCCGATACGAATTCCAGACCGGTTCCGCCAACTTAGACGAGACGTGTCAACGTGGATTATTCAGAGTGAGTCTAGTTGATCCCAGATGTTCTCCTCTATCGTGAGGGGGAAACCTTTGTTGAGGGTGTCGTGAATAATTGACCTCTTGGAACCCCCCGCGTCCCTGTATCTCAGAACAGTCCCCCTCCTGGAGAGGTTTGTTGAGCTTAGGGGGCTATGTGATCTGTCTTCTAAGCCCCCGTGACCCCTACTCACCGACGCCAAGGCTGCATCGCTTTTGAAAGCAGGGGTGGCGTTTCAACCCTGGACCCCGGAAAACGCATGGGGCCCGATGGAACTCCTGCTCGCATTTTCAGTGGAACCCTCGGCCGAGGCCGAAATCGAGGGAGAAACCGGAACGGAAAACGAACCGATAACTCCGGCGGATAGTCAACTCATAGGAGTCATAGCCACCGGCCCACCATACTCTTGGTCCAAACTGATAACTCCTTGTTCGGAGCCTCCTTAGAGGAAACCGGCCGGGTCCTAACTGTCACATCAACGGTCTCCCTTCCTATTGGGAGCATCGATGTTCAGATACCTGCCCATGTACCTAGCGAGGCTAGCGAGTATCGATGCCTCCTCCTAGGGGTAATACGAGCTTACCCCGATGCGGTTAGTATCCAAAATCACGGTATAGGACTGACGCACCTGATAAGCCACACGATTGATACGGTGGACCAAGCCCCAATACACTGCCGACCGTACCGCTACTCATTAAAGGAACGACAACTAGCCTTGGAGAGGGTACGGAAGTTTGAGCGTGTAGGATGGGTAGAACCCTCCCTAGGTTCCTAGTCGTTCCCTGTGGTCCTCGTGCCGAAACGAAACGGGACAGTGCACGTTTGCATTGACTATCAGAATATAAATACATTAACTACCAAGGGACGTTTATTCGCCTCCTCGTATCGATGATCTTCTGGATTCCATTGGTTATGCACGAGTCTTCTCGAAGTTCGATATCCGACACGGTTTTCACCATGTCGCAGTCCGACCGGAAGATAGGCCCAAAACAGCCTTTGTCTTATTCGAGAGCACGTGGCGGTGGATCAGATGTCCTATGGAATATGCAACGCACCCGTGACGTTCCAGCAAGCCATGAATATGGCTTTCACAGAGTTTTTTTGTCAACAAAACCCGCTTGACCCAGCTCCTGGTAATTTTTTGTGTAATTGCGTATATGGATGATATTTTGTTTTTTTCCAAAACACACGAGTACCATGTGGAACACGTTGAGTGGGTCTTGCATGCATTGACAGACGCGGGGTTCAAAGTGGCTTTGGAGAAAAGCGATTTTTTTCTCTCAGAAATCTCCTTCTTGGGGTACATCGTCACGGTCACGGTGGACGACTTGAAACCGGATCGAAGGAAAGTGGTCGCGATACAAGAGGAACCAGTGCCGGTCACACTCACTCAAGTTCGAGCTGTCCTTGATCTGGCTTCGTATTATCGACGATTCATCCAAGGGTTCGCATGTGTCGCTAAGCTTCTGACCAATTTGTTGAAGAAGGAGGAACAGTTGATCTTAACGACGGAGTGCGAGGCAACTTTTTCGACACTCAAAAAGGTCATGACCACTGCACCCATCCTGGCCCAACCAGATCTGACAAAATTGTTCGCTCTGCACACTAATTGGCAACCTCAAGCAATATCGGCAGTGATGACTCAGCAGAGAGCAGATGGGAAGGAGCACGCCATCGAGTACGCATCAAAGACGCTGAGCCAGGCGCGATCGAATTACGAAGTTTGCAAGAGGGAGTGTTTGGCGGTGGTGTGGGGAATCCAGCACTTTCGACCGTAACTCTACGGCCAGAAGTTCATTTTCATGACGGATCATCGGTCGTTGTTATCCTTGCGAAACAACACAAATATACAGGAACCTTGGGAAGGTGGGTAGTGAGGCTGCAAGACTACAACTTCGACATCCGCCACCACGCGACCAAACAACACGGAAACGCGGACAGACTGACTCGCCTCCAGCCACTAAAGAAGTGCCCAACGAACGAACGACTCATTCTGTGGAAAGAAGCTTCGCCTCCGACGAAGCCTCGCTACGGAGAGGTACACATCATTCGCAAGGGAAGCACTGAGGCGCGAGATGACGACCCCTTTTAAAGCAGCGGCTAGTACGGCTACCCCTCCATCTTCCCCCGGCTCTTCGATGCACTTGTCTACCCCTCACTCTCCCTCTAGCCTATCCCTGCATTCCTGCTTTTTCTGCACCTTGCCTCTGATACCGGACCGGGGAAATTCACACCCCGGAGGACATAGTTTTATCTCATGGGTACGATGCAGCCAATTCCGCTTCACTTGGTCTCACGGGTATTGCGTTAGGTACCGGAACGAGAAGAAGTGGAACTACCCCAACTGTCGAACGGACCAAGTACCCACAAAAAAACAGTATATAGAGGTTAGGATAGAGAATGGATTTCTGCCAAGTGTCCGTCGAGTAGAGGCCTAGACGGATCTTCTCCTATTGAGGAGACTCGAGGGAGACCCACTGATGGAGCTTACCAAGGTGGAATGGTGACGAGTCACGGAACGAGCTCATGATTATCGTTGGCAGGAGTCAGCCTTGCAAAAACGAAAAGACAATGATGATAGCCCCGTCATAGCGGGTCTAGTTGGCTGACGGTTTCACACCCTCTCGCTAGGTTCGATTGGACACGAGCTGCCCACGAGGAGAATGCGGTCCATTTCAAAGTCAAGTACACGGAAAAAGCTATAGAGAAAAATGAATGATATTGGTCAGGAATTCGAGAGGATGTTAGATACATCGTCCAGAATTGCCCGGCCTGTGATGCCGATAAGGCGTCGGTACAGATGCCCCGAACGATGGTACCGACTAGGGTAGAACGCAACTTCCAATGAGTTAGCATCGATATGACGGATATCAACGTACCTAGAGGCCCCGTCGATCAAGGTAAGCTCAGTGTCCTTCTAGTGGTCGTCGATAATTTTTCCAAGTGGATCGAGGCCTATCCTATGACTAGTCAAGACTCGCAAGAAGTGGCCTGGTATATTAATCGCTTTTTATGCATGCACATAGACGTAGAAGAGTTACACATGGATAACGGGTCGGAATTCCAAGGGGAGGTGGAGCGACAACTCGTGAGGGCCGACGTTAGGATTTCGTACTCACCTGGGCACTGGCCACACGCCAACGGGCTTGTAGAGAACGCCGATCAAATGATTAAGACTGCCCTTAGATGAAACATCACTGTGGGAGGTACCAGGCCCTGGTGTGTCATAGAAGACTATATCTTGGCTGTCTATCGGGTTACCCCCCATGGGAGTACCGGGGTGTCCCCATTTCAACTGAGAACCAATAGTGTCCCCCGTGTGCAGCTGTCACCTCTAGTGGGTACGGAAGTTAGAGCGACTCGGGCTCGGACACCGAGAAAAGGCCCAGCATTACATGGATCTGATGGCTAGGACCTACCCCCCGTTAGCCCGAAGGCAATAGAGGGCCATAGATCTGATGCACCAGCGGCAGACCATAGACTTTGAGAACCGACATGCATCCGCCGATCCCCTGCACCGCTATAAGATCGGGGATCTAATGCAGGTACGGAAATCTGCGCGCTTCTCCAAGATCTCACCATGTACTCACTCCTAAGCGAACGAGTGACATACGTGGGAGTATACATGGACGTTACACAGCTGTCTGGCCGGGAAACCACCAAGGTATTCATCGAGTTCCGTGCGCTCCAAGTGGCCGCCAATTTTGTGCACAGTGTCGCCACGTTCATCGGCGATTTGACGCCCCTGGACGATCGACACCGGGAACCGGTGTGGAATTTTCTGTGAGATTACGCGGTGCAAGTGGTGAGATCGGTGGCACGTGTGTAGGGAAGGGGCCATCGATTCACGCCTTGCCACATGCTGTTGCGAAGGACACAAGACGGCCCACTGACCCTGGTGCCTCAGCTACCTGCGCCCCCCCCCCCCCTTGATCCTCTCAACATCCAAGTTATCCCCCCTCCCTCATACTAAATGCTTCCCCTCGTTTCTTACACCACCCTTCCTTATCAACTCACGGAGAGCCCCTACCCCATGCGCAACTTCTTCGAGTACCTGGTAGAGCTGGAAGACATGGAGCCGTTGCCGCAAGCTGACGAGGACGCATGGGAATTACATCGAGCGGCGTATCGATCGGTGGTGCTGGGCATGTTCCGGTTTGTCGTGTCGTATGATGATCACAATATCGGGAGAATTTGCGCGTGTACTACGTCATTTCGTGATCCAAGTCGGAGAAGAAGGAGGGTACAGTGGCATTGAACCCTCTCGGGGAGATCAGATCGAGCAGGCCGGGACTGCTGGAGCTCATCCATATTGAGTTGTTGTCTATCGCGCAAGTTATTGCCAGCGAAGAGGAAGATCTCCAACTCCGACTGCGAACAGCATCGGCTCCGCTCATACCGGACTATATCGCGTGAAAGGAAGAAAAGGTGATTAGCATCACTAACCTGTGTTACCGCGCGTTCATTGAACACGCGTTTCGCGTTCAGGGTATGAACGCAGTGAACACGCGTTCACTAGACGCGCATGAACGCGTTTGACGCGTTTGTGCAGGGGGTTGTGCGGGGTGGGGGGGGCCTTTGGGCAGTGTGGGGAGTGGC
>BFEA01000366.1:1001016-1018465 GCA_003427395.1 Chara braunii | reverse complement strand
GAGAGAGAGAGAGAGAGAGAGAGAGAGAGAGAGAGAGAGAGAGAGAGAGAGAGCACATGACAGTGTGTGATGCTACTCTCTCTCTCTCATACATGCTCGATCAAGCGATGTATATGGAGCCAAAGGATCCGCAAAGTGATGAAAAGGAGTCGATTGGACAATGCAGCATCAGTGAAACATCAACAAGCAATGTACATTCCGATACATACAAAAATAGCACAATGCAGCGCAGCGAAAGACTCAAAGATATGACCTGACCTGTCAGATACTGATGCAGCTCGGCCCATCACACACCACACATTTGAGAGGGAAGGAGGGACCACATACATAGAAGAAAAGGTCCCTCCTTTGATATGCACCTGGGGATATACCACGGATGAGGTGAGGGAGGAGGCACGAGACGAAGATGGAGATGAGGGAGAAGACCAAGATCCGAAGATCGCGATAGCAAAGTCCAAAAATAGTCTCCCTGCCAAATGTCCAATCAATGTCTGCCGCAAAAATGTCCGAGTCGAACCAGATCCTGGGCCTCATAGCCCGATATAACCTCTGCCTGTAACCTCTCTCTCTCTCTCTCTCTCTCTCTCTCTCTCTCTCTCTCTGAAAGAAGAAGAAGAAGGAGGAGGAAGAAGAAGAGATGGAGGCCAAGCCTGGGCGAGAACAGGAAGAAGAAGAAGATGTCGTCCTCCTCGCTGTCTCACCTGCAGGTAACTGCCGCCATGTACGAACGCGCAGGCGTTCCATACTCTAGGTCGTGTGGTGGCCGAGGTACATCTTCGAGATGGAGGGTGCAATAGTGGAGGGAGGAGAGGTAACAGATCAAGTTAAGCAGTTCGGTCAGGCGGAAATCACCAACCAGTTCCAGGCAGCCAGGCAGAGGATGAAGTTCATACACACCAAGCGAGACCTCGACGGGATCATCACCTGTTTCTGTGAAGAAAGGTTTGGGGGTAGGCGGGAGTGCCTGGGTGGCAAAGGTGACGTGGTCTGGGGACGAACCTTGGCAGGGGCAGCGACAGGAAGAGGAGGTGGGTCCCACAGGGAATGACATAGCCAGGGACTACCAGGCTTAACAGCTGTTTTTTAACAACTGGACAACCGTTACGGTTGACCCCGGCGTGCCGATGAGATCGGCATCCGACTTCACGGACTCATTACCCGCCCACCCTCTTACTAGAATGGAAGTTCTGCAGGACATCACCTGAAGAGATCGAGTATTGGTACTAGGGGAGAGACAGGAAATCCACAGAGGTTGACGAGCTGGAAACCGGATCCAGCAGCTGGCGAATGACAAACGGCTGGCTGTCGGGCGCTGCTGATGGTGGGTGCCTGCTGGGCCATGCTGGCGGGCGCTGCTGATGGAGGGCGCTTCTGGCGGAAGCGCTGCTGGCGGGTGCTGCTGAAGGCGGGTGCTGCTGATTGCGGGTGCCTGGTGGCGGGCGCTGCTGATGGAGGGCGCTGCTGCTGGTGGGCGCGGCTGCTGGCGGGTGCTTCTGCTGCAGGCAGAAGGCGGGCTGCTATTTTTGGCTATGAAGGGGGAGTGCTTGCTTTGTACTTTCCTCTAGCGGCACCACAGGCTGGTGCGCAGAGGGAAGGGAAGGTTTGTTTTCGGTAGGGAGCATACTTTCTTGACAAGGATGGTGGAATACTGTCCGTCATGCAAAGTGGGTGCGACGGGGTTTTGTAGTCATCAATGCCAGGAGCACGCTCATCATGTGGCACACGTATCTTCATCATTATCAGTGGCAGGGAAGTAGCTTGTGGGGGACGATGTCACTCATCAACAATCATCATCATCATCTATTCAGGCTGCTTGTTGGCGAGGGGAATAAGTGATTGAGAGGCATGGCTTTGTCTTCACGTATTCGCTGTGGAGCAAGTGCTGGCGATGGCGAGCGCAGGACCTGGAGGTGGTAAGAGTACCTCTTTGGTTGAAGTGCCGTGATGGCATGTACGGGCTGCGGGGTGAATGCAGGAGATAGGCTAAGCGCGCTTTCTACAGGAACAGAGCAGCAGCAAGGCAGCAGTGGTATCATTATCAAGATGGTAGTCATCATTAGCTGCATCTTCAGTTTTGTCATCATCATCATCATTAATCATCATAATCATTATCTTCATCATCATCATCATTACTGAGAAGGGAGACACTCTTTTAGAAGGGTAACAACTTCATCATCATCATTATCATCATTATCATTATCATCCACTCTTCGTTACCTCTTTTCATCGGTAGTCTTTCTCTCTCCTTCTTTCCCTCCTCTCTCATTATCTCATACCCTTCTACTTCACCCTCCTTTTCTGGGGTAGGAGATGGGAGATGGAGGGAGAGGATGGTAGAAAGTGGAGAAGGGGAGGATGGGGGAGGGGGCTGAATATGTAGGAGGGGGGAGGGAGAGTGGGAGGAGATGAGGTAGCGCGAGAGGGGTAGGGATTAGGGATTCTTAGAGAAAAGAGGGAGGGGGGGTGCATCTCACAATTTTTTGTTTTTTCAAAATCTCGTCTGTTTTGTTCTCTTTTGTTCTTATTTGAATGTCAATAAAGTGGAACCAATCTTCCTCGATATGGCCAACGGGCATGGCTGTGTGGGTGCTGGAAGTTGTGCTGGCTACTAGTGTGCTGGCTGTTCGTGCGCTGGCTGCGCGCATGATGGCTGCTCATGCGCTAGCTACTAGCGTGCTGGCTGTTCGTGACGCTGCCTGCTCGTGTGCTGTCTGCTCGCGCATGGCAACCACATTAGAGCTAATCAACATCCAATCATCATACATATAATCATCCTAATAACCATTCTACTCTTTCTATTAAAATAATATCCTAGTTAATTATCAAAATTAAATTTCTAAATTTCTAAATTTCTAAATAATACTCCAGAATATTCCAGAATCATCTTAACTCTCAACTCATAGGACTAAGTTGATTGGTATTTTTAATACCTAAATTCCTACATTTCGAATTTTTGAATCTCCAATCTACATTTCCACTTTCCATGGTTTTATCTTTGCTGCATTTGCTTCAATAAACTGACTCTCATATTATTCTATTGCAGAAACCTGGTCCATTTTCACTTTCCATGTTTTAATTTTTGCTGCATTTGCTTCCATGAGTTGACTCTTATCCAATTCTTTTATAAAAACCTGGTCTTCAAAATTTCTCCAGCGTAAATTTTTTTGGTTCGAATGTCTGTTCCTGGTATCTATATTCTCCTCTCTGTGCATCAACGTTTTTTTTCCTGATGGATGGAAGATGGAGTGAACAGGGGAGAGTTCCACTCTGCAGGGGCGATGCTAGGTGGGAGGTGAAGCCCTGGAGGGGGTGCGGGCAGATTTAGTGGGTCACAGGCTCTATTCTGGGGTTGGGGTAGGGATACACATCCCAGCGGGGGCAGACTAGGGTAAAAGGTGAGCAGAGGCATACTTTGGGAGGGAACTGTATGCCTTTGAGGGATAATGGGGGGGAATGTGGGACTGTCTCACGTTGGGGCTGAGATGGGATGCCTGTGATCTGGGTAATCCGTTTCGGTGGAGGCAGCGTTGGCGCCATTGGGATAGGGTGGGAAGGAGGGGAGGGGAGAGATTAACTTTCATAGAACAAGTGCTTCAAAATTTCATAGTCTTCAATCATGTTATATCAAACGTTTTGGTGTTCTGTATTTTTTTACGGCATCTGGTCTTCTTCGTCATTGGGGATATAGGATTTCATAGATGGTCGAATCTGGACTGATATCTGCAGAGTTGCTTTGTTTTATGCCCCTGCTTTGTCGATGCAAGAACGACGTTGGCCGGAGCTGGGGTGTTGCCCTGTAACCTGCAAATGGTAGGAGTGTGAGACCTTGAAGAGAGATCTGGGAATTTGTTGAGGGAGGAAGGCAATTCAGTGGCGAACCGGGGGGGGCTGCCTTGACAACCTATGGGTCCAGGGATAGTCTAGGTGGCGAGAACAAATCAGCTTTTTTTTTTTTTTTTTTTTTTTTTTTTTTTTTAAGACAACACTTGATGGTCCAGCTTCCCTTAACATACAAAGTTCAAGAATTGTGACTGATAATGCTGGGAACTGGGCCCAGCATCTCTTGTACCTCTTCACCCCCATCTGAGTGGCGCCAAATCATTCAAATAAGCCCTGGTACCGAAATGCGACAAAGATACTAATATGCAATGATGATTCATGCAAGAGTTGAGCTAACAAAGTACCATTTTACCCTAACCTTCTGCATGAGGGCTCAGTAGACAACATGACCTTTTCTAGCAGTATGACTCTTCCTCTACTCCCCTTTCCCCTTTCAATCATAGCCATACCAACTCAAGGGGACCAGGGATAATGGGTGGGGGGGGAAGGGGTCTGGAAACTCTGAAGGAGGGCGTAGAGGGACTGATGGGTCCACACTAGTCCAATCATGAAATAACAGGCAAAAATCTTCTGGCGTTTCCTCGTTTTGTCCTGCCTTTATTCCTCTCTTACTCTCCCCAACTCTGATCTGTCCAATCTTCCCTCCCTGGGGTCCCCCAAGCCAAGCGCCACTGAATTGTTCAATGTGCTGTAGGATTTCTTTTTTAGAAGATAAGAATTGGATTTTTCCTTTTACAATATTCGATTGATTTGTGATTTCTATCTGCACTTGTAGCTTGATTGTCTCTATTATTTCGGGGCCATCAATCCTTGCTCCTTCCATCTCGAAAGTGCAACGCCGGTTCCAGAGGGCCCAGAGAATGACTCTTCTTCCAATTTTAAATAGGTTGTGGGAAAAGTCATCTAACGGGGCCGGAGACCATGCCTCACAGACTAGGGCTCTCCAGTCCCATGGCCAAGGCTGCTGAGTATTGAGGGAGTTCCAAATCCTATCCCACCAGCGCCATAACCACACCGCTCCTGGACATTGCAGGAAGATGTGCTCTATCGTTTCCAGGATTCTTCTACTAGGAAATGATGAGATACATAGCTTGCACCATGGGTGGGCTAGGCCTTTTTTTCCAGTGATGTTCGGTCTATAATCCAGTTGTTCGTGGGAAGGCAACGATGATCTATTTGTCATTGGAGAGAGGCAATCTTTGTTGGCCTGATTTTGATTGTTTTGAACCACTTGATCTTCCTGATATCCTCCTTACTCACATTCAGGTGCTTCATCCATCTGCTTTCAACCCGGTTTCTCAGGTTTACCTTAGGTCTCAACAATCTATAGGTTGATTTGACTGTTAGTGAGTGTAAGGAGACCATACCCTTCCTGTTGCTTTTTCCTGGCACTGTCCATGTCCAGTAGGTTGGGTCAAAAGCCAGTTTATTGATAGGGCACGAAGGTTTGAAGGCGATCCAATGGTCCTTATGCTTCAGAACTCTGATCCTGAATACTTGTTCCTTTTCTACCCATCTGGTTTCGTTAGTAAGATATTGTTTAATCTGATAGTTCTGGTTAATTGAGAAGATTGAGAGTAAAGCTAGTCCTTCTTTGTTTACCAATACCACATTTCCTATTTGTTGGGGGTTACCCTGGATACCCACCCAGTCACTTTCTTTGAGTTGAGGACTCTTTCTTAGGAGTCGATACCATGCTATCGGTATGGCTTCAGTAATTGTTTCCAGAGCACTTGCTGATCCCCTACAATATCTTAGCCTCGGCAAGAGATTAGAGAGTTGGTGCCAGTCTTTTGTTTCTGGGCACCATATGTCCCCTACTCTTAAGATCCCATTTTTGACCCAACCCTTCCAAGGGGAGTCTCAGCAGTGGAACATCCTGCCTTGTGTGTCATTAATCCACCTGTTGTTGAACAGGAATTGTTGGCAGACTTCATCCCATCTGGTTGGAGCAATTTTGTCCGGTAAGGGTAGTTTACGCAATATTTTGAGGAGATTTGTCCACAAGGGGTCATTTCTTATGTCCCTCCTAGTGGCTTGCCGATAAGAATCTATTAGTTGATCAGCATGTTGTACTCTTCCCGTAGGGATGGGCAAATAACGATTTTCTAACCATGTTAGTGGATCAATTTCTCTGGGTACTTCGGGAGCTAATCTCGCAATCTGTTCTCCAGCTAAGGCTATTCAGGGGGACTCGAGGTTAAAAAGTAACATTTTAATCCATTGGATAGAGAGGGTCATGGCTTGGGTAGAGGGGTCCAGTAAACCTAGTCCTTTTGTCTTGGGTTGGATCACTGCCTGCCATGCTACTCTGCTTAATACATTTTTATGCTCGTGATTTCCTCTCCACAGATAAGCTGTTATTTGTCTTTGAAGAGGTTTAAGTGCTGATTTTTGTAATGCTCATACCGTGGATTTGTACCAAATTGATGCCAAGATGACATTGTTTATGACCAACGATCGCCCTAAAATTGAGGTCCGTTTGTCCTTCCATAATTTCAGTTTAGCAAGAGCAGATTTACCTATCCATTCATCATTCTCAGTTGGTTTACCTATTGCAGAAAGTGAAATGCCCAAGACCCTGATAGGATTTTCTGCTGGGACCCAGTTAATCCTTGGGAGTTCTGGCGGCCTCACACCCTGATGGTGTATCCACCATCCTTGTGTTTTTGTGCCCCAGTAGATTCTCATGTCTGAGAGGGCACAAAATTTGTCCATTAGTTTCTTAATCTCAGTCAAATTCTCTTGTGCGGCTTCTACCATCAGGGAGAGGTCGTCTGCAAATAGAGAGCAAATTGGTATGGCTTCTTCTAGAAGGTAGCTGACCTAAATTTTTTTGATGTCCTTGTTGTATCTCAAGTTTGCTGCTATGACCTCCATCATAATGACAAAGAGGAATGGGGCAATTGGATCTCCTTGTCTTACTGACCGTTCCAAATCAATTGGTGGGGCTAGGTTACCATTTATCATTACTCTTGTTGTAGCATTTGAGTGTAGGATGTTAATCCATTTGCGAAAGTTGGGTCCAAAGTTTAATTTTTCTAGGCATTTTCCTAAAAAAAACAGTCTACATGATCATATGTTTTTTCAAAATCTATAAAAATAAAAGTTGCGTTGTGTTTGGATTGCCTAGATAGTTTGACCAGTTCATTTACTAGTAGGATATTATCTTGAATGTTTCTGCCTTCGATAAAACCGGTTTGAGTTGGGTGAATTATATCCTTGATGACTTTCATCATACGATTTCCAAGTGCTTTTGCTGCGAGCTTATAGACTACTGTGAGGAGGGCAATTGGCCTGTAATTACGGATGTTTGCTTTATCTCCCTTTTTGTATAGTAGGGTGAGAACTCCTTGACCAACTATTTCCCCCATAGTGCCAGTGTCCCAGACTGCCTGGTAAAAGTCCATCAGGTCTTGGGCTAAAAATTCCCACATGATTTCCCAGAATTTTTTTGGAAGACCATTAATCCCTGGGGTTTTATCTTCTTCCATCATCATCAGGGCCGACCAGATTTCTTCCTTTGTGAGGGGGGTATCTAGTATTTCCTTCTGTTGAATACACAGGGCTTTAGTTAGTGGTTTCAGAAATTCTTCTATTTCTTTAGCCCTGTGCTCTCTCGGTTGTTTGCATTCTGATGTGAAGAGCGATTTGTAGAAGCCCCTAACCACTTTTGTGCATTCTGCCGTAGAAGTTACTAATGAGAATTGGTCCCCTTGGGGGTCCAGGAAAGCCTCGATGATTGTGCGACCCATCCTTCCTTTTGCTGTGGCAAAAAATCGCATCCATAATGCCTTCTGTATTATATCCTCTTAGCTTGCCTCTGATTCTGATCCCTTGCCAGCGATGTTCCATAAAGGATAGTAGTTTGGTTTGAAGGTTGTTGATTTTTTGGAAAATTTCAGTTTTCTTGATTTCGCAGAAAAACTCTTCTTCTTGTTGTTGGAGTTGTTGAAGTTGTTTTTGTAAGTCAAATTCCTCTCTGTGTCGTTGCATAACAAGCAGTTTTGAATATTCATTGCATTTACGGCCCAAGAACAACATGCCGTTGTTGAACCAGTTTATATTATCCTTGATTTGTTCTTTCTGCTCTCTCCAAAAAGACCAAACATCCTAGAGATATAATTTGAAACTGTCTATGTGTAGTAGAGATGTATTGAGTTTATAGAAACTCTTTCCTTGGTCAGGTTTCTTTCTGAAGGATAGTAATACCACAGTCATGRYRTGGTCTAAACCAGGGAAGATACTTGGAGGGAAGATCTCGGCAACCTGGAGAGCTCCCTCTAGTTCCTCTGATAAAAGTATTAGGTCTATCCTCGACTTAGATGCTTTCGTAGTTTGACTTCTCCTGAAACATGTGTATGCTCGTTTGGTAGGGCTGAGGCGTCTGTATGCATCAAATAGGTTGAGCGATTGACATGTTCTTTCAATAATTTCCTCATCCTTTTCAATGTATGAAGGACAGGGGGAGGGGATCTGCCAACGGTCCAAGTGTCTATTTGGGGTTGCATTGAAATCACCAGCCATCGCCACTGGAATACCTACGGGGAGACGTTCTTTTAGGGATTCAAAGAATCTAGCCCTTTCGCTTACTTCATTAGGAGCGTACACACATAGAATTGTTACCACTTCAATTTTCAGCATCGCCAAGAGGATGATCCATCTCCCTTCCTCCTTATCTACTTCCCAGTAGAGCGGGTTGATTTTAGAGTTTGGAGGGAGCCAAATTGCTACTCCTGCGCTGCCTGGCTTGGGGGCATGCGCCCTGAAGGCTTGATGAGGCCATATCTGTTTGTGCACATGGTGATGATCTGCGTTGTCCATTAAATGCGTTTCTTGCACACATATGGCATCTGGTCATTCCTTGCCCCCGATACCTTTCAATTGTTCATATATTGCCTGTCGTTTCGCATACTTGGCAGATACTATTCACATTTAATGACCTAAGGTCTAGATCAGTTGTCCTTTTTAGGCCCTTCCAGTACTTGTCCCTGTTGTATAATAGCTCTAACGGATTTGTAGTATCCATTTTCAACAGATGGAGGTACCGGTATTATTGATTTTTAGAGGGACAACCAGTGACCAGAATCCAATTTGCCGCCTTTCTCTAATAGTAGCTGATTGTTTTTGAGTAGACGTGAGAGTAACACTGTGACATCAAACTCAGACCAGAACACTCCCGCCTTTATCTTGAGTTGTTGTAGCTCTGCTAGTGAGTCGTGAGTGAACCAGCGCAAGTTAGTTGCATGTGATTGATCATATATTAGGAACACATCCCTCGCCGAGATTCTCTGGGTATCCGTTGATAAGATTAGTACTGCCAGTCCTCCCGGAGGAAGGTGTTCCTAAATTATCTTCACGATTTCCGCTTTGAACCGGGCCTCACCTAGCAGATTATCAGACAGAGAGGAGAGTTGGGAAGCTGGGTTCCATGCATAGTAATTTCTCCGTGTGCTGAGTCTGCCGACTCTGACAAGCCTACCTCCCACTTATCTTCTCTGAGTTTAGGACCCCGGGTTTGGATAACGCTAGTTCTGCGTGACCCCCTGTTACCAGCATTCATGGTTTTTGTCGCCTACTGATCAGTGTTCCTTCCAGGGGGGACATGGGGGGCAAGGGGTGTTGTGTCTGCACTAAGTTTATTTGATGTCCCTTTTTTTTTTTTTTGGTTTTTGGGTCGTACTTGTCTTCTGCATCTAACACCTGTACTGGAATCTGATCTGAATCAGCCTGATTTTCTTTTTCCTCCATAATGGTGATGGGGGATGTGCTTGCCTCACTTGGCTGGTTCAACAGAGAACTGGGGAGGGTGTCTTCCCCTGCTGAAACGGAGAACACTTGGGGAGATTCAACTTGCCCTCCTTCATCCAACATCAAGTATTTTTCCTTGTCTGAGTCTGATCTTGTTTTAGTAATTAATAAGTATTTTGGCTCACCCGTTAGATCCGATACCATTTGTTTTAAATGGTATGTTACTTCCTTTACAAGTGTGCGGCGTGGGGGGTTATCTTCGTCTGCAGATACCCAGTTCTGCCTTCCTTTTCCCTCCTCCTCTCTAGACGCTCTCTCCTCTCTTGCTTCCCTTGCCACCTTTTCCCCCCCTCCTCCCATCTGTTGCTCGATTGCCCAGTTCAACTTTCCTTTTTCCTCCTCCTCTCTCAAATCCTTCTCCTCTCTTACTTCCCTAGCCACCTCTTTCACCCCTCCTCCCATCTGCTGCTCTATAATTTTAGAGTGAATATTCACTTCTTCACTCTCCCTGACCTGCAAATCCCCATTCGTTATGGATGAGACTGTGCTGATGGATGATATGTAGAGGGTCACTTCGCTGGTTGAGGCCTGTGACTCCTCTACCTTCCCCTCTCCCCCCATTTGTTGCTCTAGATCCTTTGAATGAGTGTTCACTTCTTCTTTGCCCCTGACCTGCGAATCCTCATTCATTATTGTGGGGACTGACTTTGTGTTTTTAAGTGTCTCCCGCTTGCCTGATTTGTTGGGTCTGGCCTGCAAATCCCCGATCATAATGGAGGGGATTGAGTCTGTGCTGCTGGGTGACTTGTGACGTGAGAGTATGGTGGTTTGTTTTACCGCTTCTGTTTCCGTTTCCATTTGGTGAACCACCCTTACTGCTGCCTCATTTTTTTCTGGGCCGATGGTATGTCCTTCCTCCTTTGTGTCCCTGTTTTGTTTCGTGTTTTCCAGCGGGATTATTACCCCCTTTTCTGAATCTGTTTCCTGCCTACCACTTCGTGTTGATGGATCTAAATCGGTTGGAGGCTGGAATCTGAAAGATACAATCGGTAACAGTCGGTGACACATCTGCTGCCAACTGATCTCTTGTGGCAGACCTTTTTCCAGTGCAAATCTCAGACTCGAGTTGTTCTCCAACAATGCGACCAACTGCACATAGGTTTCATCCCAGAAAAGCTCTGAGCAACCTAGAAACCTGAGTTTGAGGTTTTCTAGCAGCCATTCCGCCACTTTTTTGAGGTCTGCTATGTTGTCATGTGTGGAAGGTTGCTCTGCGTTGGAGGTTCTTTCTGGGGGAGGGGGGGAGCCTGGGAGTGATTCTATTTCCATTGGTTGTGGTTCAAAGATCTCCCTTAATGGGTCCAGATCCATTGGTTGTGGGCCTGTGTCATCGCTCCCTTGGTCTTCTACGGCTGTATAATCATTTATTTATTTTTTTCCTCGTTCACGATTATTGTGCTGATCCTGATTGATTTTTGTTGTCGGTTCCTCTTTCTGCCCCTCTTCCTCCCCCTTTTCGTCAATCAAAGGGGTGAAACGGTTTCCCGTTGGTATATAGGCGCTGGCATTTGGGCCCAAACGTGCCCCCATCCGTTTTGACTTAGCTGCCTCGTTTGGCTGTTTGTTCTTGTTTGCATTTCCTTCGCCTCCCACCTTTTCTCCTAGAGGGGGGGGGGGGGTTGTTTTGGGAGGTTGCTGCATCCTGTTATTTCGTCCCGGTGGCTGTTGCAGTGGTGGTCTCCACTCTGCTGGCGGTCTAGCTGTCCGTCTTGGGTCTCCTCTTCCCTCCCAAACCCACCCGCTGGGTTGTCCCCCGGGTACTGTCTCTTCCATACATACCCACCCTTCGTATCCTGAGGCACTGGGATCCATTTGTTGGAACTTTTGGGGTCTCTTTTCAACCCGCCATCCGGCGCAATAGTCTGTTGGGGGTGCTGGGGGCAAGCTACCTTTGTGATGAGATGACCATAAGCTCTGCATTTATAGCACCATGGTCTGAACTTATGTGCTGTATGTATTTGATACGTTTTCTCCCCCATTTTGAAGGGGATGATGTCGTCCAGTGAGAAGGGTTGGTCCTTAGGGGGATCCAGTGCCATCATAACATAGTCATCCCTTTTCGCTACGTACGTCGGAAGCGGATCTATGAAATCAACGATTTTATATTGATGACCGAAGTCGTGGATGAATGTTGCCTGGACTTCTACTGGTATGTGCCTCAGCTCTACCCAGTAGAAGTCCTTCATTAACTGGTCCCTCTTTTCTTCTGGACCTATCTTCTTTGGTAGCCATGGGTAGATCCGGACATCCGACTGGTCCCAGGGCAGTCTTTTCCAACCATCCATCTTCTTCTTATCTTGTTCAAAGAGACTGAGGATCGTGAAGACAGTGGGCGATAACGGCTGAATCAGAAAAAATTCCTGGACAGCTTCCGGGCCGTCTTTAATCTGTTCTAACCTTTTGCAAATCCATTTGATTTTGTCGTTTACTGTCCTGTATGCAGAATCATCATAAAATATCCAGTTACTTGCATGCTTGATGTACACCGCGTCTCTTTGGGCCAACTTGTCTGTTGGGTATGATTTCATCAACACTTTTCTTCCCCCCTGGTCTACTACTTTTTGCTCTGAGAGCAGGAGAAAAAGTGTAAATATGCTCGAGCTGAAGAGAGGTTCCTCAAAGGAACTTTGAGTTCCTCAGCTGGCAGACGGGAGTCGGTCCCAACAGGTCTGACGATTGTTAAGGATTTGCTTTCTAGAGTTTCTTTGACTTTTTGTGCCCATGATGGTTTCCCTGATCCCTGTGATGCTTGTGATGCCTGGGAGAAATGTGTTGATTGTGATGATTGAGCAGCGAGAACAAGTCAGCTACGGTTGACATTAGTTAGGATGGCATTGTCTCTAAGATGTTATGTCCTGATGCAGGGAGGGCTAGGAGTTGTTCTAGGATTAGGAGGCCAGAATTGCTGATATAGCATAGTCTTCTATATTTTTACACACTCATCATCATCATCATCATCATCATCGAAAAAAAAAAAAAAAACTTGTCTCGACTCTGGTGTTCTGTAATTCTTGGCAGCATCTGGCCTTCTTCCTCATTTGGGTATAGGACTTCAGAGATGGTCCAATCTGGACTGATATTGGCAGAGTTGCTTTGCTCTGTGCCCCTGGTTTGTGAATGCCAGGATGACGCTGGCCGAAGCTGGGGCAATGCCCTGAAACCTGCAAATGGCAGGAGTCTGAGGCCTTGTAAAGAGATCTGGGGTTTTGTTGAGGGAGGACGGCAATCCAGTGGTGAACCGGGGGGGGTTGCCTTGACAACCTATGGGTCCGGGGATAGTCCAGGTGGCGAGAACATGTCAACTTTGGTTGACGTTGGTTAGGATGGCATTGTCTCTGAGATGTTATGCCCGGGTATAGGGAGGGCTAGGAGTTGTTCTAGGATTAGGAGGCCAGAATTTGCTGATATAGTATAGTCTTCTATATTTTTTATATACTAATCATCATCGTCATTAGCATCATCATCATTAGTATGATTATCTCATTATTTACATAGAATCAGCAGAAGCTCATCACCATCATCATCATCGCCATCATCATATGGGGGACGCTGAGCCCGGTTCTCAGCAATTTCGGTTCGGTCACTCCGGGTAGACTGCGAGGACCCCGGCCTCAATCTTCTTATTGGTAATATCAGCCTTGGGCACTGGGCCCTTTTAATTGAAAAAAAAAAAGAAAAAAAAGAAAAAAAGAAAAGGAAATCCACAGAGGTCGGTGTCGAGGCGGTGCCCCCCGGAGACTGAGGCAGTGGTCGGATGGTCCTGCCCTCCTGCAAACAGGCACGTCTGTGCCCAATTGGTTCTTGGCCTGAAGGATTTCTCTAGCTAAAGCCAGGTAATGGCCCCGCCGTATGTACGGATGTGAACGTCTTTTGTATCTGGGACGACCTGGTTTACAGCATGTGATGCTCCCCAGCAATAGATCGGAGCGACCAGACGCGGGCCTACTTGACGGAGGGGCTCATATCACTCCCCCTAGACTCCTAGTAAGTCTGAGACTGTCTGACCCCGTCTCAAAAAAAAAAAAAAAAAAAAAAAAGCAAGGGAGAAACAAAGGGACGAAGAACAAAAATGAGGGATAAGGAATAAAAGAAAAACAAAGGCCAGGTGGGGAGGAAGGAGAGTGAGAGGGCGGGTCTATTTGCTGTGGAAATTGACCATGCTTCTTCCCCCCTGTTTCCTATCATGTCCGTCCCTTTGGTGATTTTGACCTGCACTGCTGTCAGAGACACCATAATTCCTGATGGCACTTGCTTTCCGTTTCGATGCATAATGTAGAAGCACATCAACCGGGAGTTCTATATTAGAAAAAAAGAAAAACCCATCCCCCGGCCCCAATCCTGCACCCTACACAACTAGGGCAAGCGGCAAACCTCAAGGAAAGTTTGTCTCCACTGTCGGTTTGTTCGTTAGATTTAAAAAAAAAAAAAAAAAAAAAAAAAAGGACAAGCGGCAAACATACAATTATTAACTCCCTCCACCAAGAGAAGTAGCCTCCCTTCACCAAGAGAGGTAGATCGCATCATCGCTATGCTTGCAAGGGTCCCCTGTATAGCCTTAGGAATAGTGGTAGGTAGGTGACCATCGTGAAACATGAAAGAATTTGAGAGAATAATATAGTGTAGTCACTGTTACAGTAGTGTAGTTAAAAAAAGGAGAAAAAGAGGGAAGATATAATCCAAGATTGACTGGTCCTTCCTTTATTAAAAAATAAGTAAAAATAAACAAAACCGGCAGGAGGGTGCTGTTGTGGTTGGTACGAGCAACCCACGACAGTACCCTCCCCATTCGGAACTCCATCTATTGGTGGGGAGCAGCACCTGCTGGAAACCGGGCCCAGCGTCCCATGAGTACAGAAATAACACAGTAGAATCACACCGGGGCCATTAGCTGGCTTCGGCTTGTTGTAATCTCATTCTGTCCTAAGATGGGTCCAGAAGCAAAAGACATCCCCTGGGGGGCACCAGAGGGGGTCTTGCAGTGTCCCAAGCGGCTGACAAAATCCTGTCGCTGTGCGAAGAGTCGGGCTGAAGAAGGATTCCTGAGAACTTCGCTGAAGGGAAAGACTGCCGGCTTGGGCCCCTTATTCTGGAGCTGCCGATCTAGATCTGTACTTCAGATAAAGAGAGCGGATATGGCAGGAAGGCGTCTTGACCGTCTGGGAAATCCGAAGGAGGCTGCAAAGGGAAAGCAGGCTCAATGACCATCCAATCCCGAGACACTAGGCGGTACTAGTCCCTCCTTCCTGCTAATTCCTGTTGGCGCATATCAGGCTCGTCCCCGCTCCACTCTACTTTGGCTATCCATCCTCCCCGGGGTCCTCCTAGCCAGTCTGTGTAGAAAGCCCTAGGCGCCCACCTGATGTCTTTTGCTCATTACAAAACGACCCAGCTGGGGTCTCAGCAGTTGTCACCTCCTCGTCAGCTCCAGATAGATTGGCTGCTTAATTTGCTCAGTTACTTCAGCCCCCTTGGCCCGAACGCCCTCCAGGGTCTTAAGGCAACACTGCCACCAGAGCGCCCATAGTACCAATCGCCAGCCTGAACATGTTGTCCGTGAAGGTCGAAGCTTCTAATGCTGGGGGCCAGAAGCCTGTCAAAACGGCTCGTCAGGTCCAGGGCATGCACTGCAGACACGGAGGGCGCCCTGACAATGTTCGGGACCATCTGCCTCCAGATCCGGTCCCACCAACGCCAAGTGAGCTGTGGATTGGGCCATCGCATGAAGATGTGCTCAATGGTCTCTGCCCTTTTGTGCGAGGGAAAGGCGTGCAGGCACCGAGGGCCCGCTGGCAATTCAAGCCCTTTCTGTTCCAGATTTGCGTGGTCCACCCGCCAGTGGAGGGTTGGAAGACAGCGGTGTGCAATTTGCCATAATCGTAAGGAAGTGATCTTGGCTGGCCTGGACTTATGTTTCCGGAACCAGGGGATTGGTGTGAGGAGTTGGCGATCCGCATTAAGGTGCTTAGCCCATCTGTCTGATGATTACATCCTTTAAAGGGTGCTTGGGCCTAAGCATCTCATATCTGGATTTGACTTAAAGGCCGCGAAGGGAGAGGCATCGAGGGGGGTTTGGCTCGCCGTCCTGTAGGGTTCCATCTCCATTCCCGCGGGTCAAGAGCCAGGTCCTTGATACAGGTATGAGGATGAATGGCTAAGGTGTCAGTTACTTCTCCCAGGACCCGTATCCGAAATACTTCAGCCTCGGCTTTCCGCGCAAAAAGAGTCCGGCTTCCTTGAGGTACGCCTGACTTGTCGACTGAGAAATACTCGACCACGGCCTCCCGTAGCCCTGTCATATGAATTCTTCCTATCGGGTCATTTTGATTGAATCAAACTGATATATTTTCTATAGAGGTAAGTACGTTCGTGTCACCTTTGAGTATAGAATGGGCAAAGAAAACACGCGTCGGCAAAGAAAACCGCGCCGAGTTCAAAAAGGCAATGGAAGTACCGACAGCCGTGGTGTCATATTTACAGGGATCGGTCGTGGTGTCAGAGGGGGAAACAAAACAAAGCCCAACAGATACTTTTGGACGGAAATTGCTCATTTCGAGTTGGCGCGTGGTTTCTTTGTTGGCGGGAATTTTTTTTGCCTTTAGGGTTTCAACTTTCAAAACATCCCATGTCCGCCGTTATTTCTTTTTTATATTATTCTCTCCACAACCTTCATGCTCTTCACAATTTTTCAATGTCTTATCATTGAACCTTCTATTGCCCCCAAGCGACAAGGTGACCGCAGTAGTTGGTTGACCTTCACTGGTACGGAGGGTAGACATGGTATTAGGGAGGGAGTGATAGGAGATAGAAGCACAGAGGACCAGAGAGAGCCCCCGATGCCCGCAGGAGAGGATAGAGGATGGTCTAGGGTACAAGAGTGAAGAGCTAGAAGCTAGGAAGATTCTCATGACGCTTCAGCCCCTGAAACAGCTTGAGGTGGTGGTAGCCAGCAGGTGAGGCTCCCCACCAATAGTGGGGCGCAGTGCTACCGGGAGCGCTGCGCCCCCGCTATCTTGTCGGGATGACGCGCTTGGGTGACGCGCTTGCCAACGCTCGCGGGGATGGGCCAGGGCAGAATGCGTGCGCGCAGGGAAACGTGCGTGTTAGACGCTGGTTGCTGCTGGGCAGAAGCGTGAGTGGCCTCCATAGCTGCCTTTTCTGACGTGGCGAGAGGTAGCCAAGGACTGCACGACATCTCCGGGCAATGTGTACGTTACCTCGAAGCAGCCATAGTGGGTTTATGGTGCAGAGCGGGGTCTCGTGGAAAAAACGGGAATCAGTGGGCGATGGGTTACTCTATCGCAGACAGCTGGACGTGCATGCTGGCGGGAGATAAAAGGTGGAGGAGGCGAGTGTGTTAATAAGAGTCGACATTATCTTATTCGACGCGTCATCATCATCATCATCATTTGGAGCGGAGGCCAGTTGGAAATCAGCGGGCGATCATCGTCATCATCATCACCATCGGCACGGTTGTCATCATCATCATCATCATCATCATCATCATCATCATCATCATCACCCCTGACACGGCTCGTCCTTCTTTCCTCTCCCTTCCTCTTCACTTTTCATTTCTACCTGATCATTCCACGTCTCGTCTCTCCTCTCTGATGGTCACTACTCTGGTTTTTCTCTTGATAGATTCTTCTTCGTTGGTCTATTCCGATTGCTACTTCGAAATGGAGGTTCTGCGCGAACAGACAGCGGGACAACCAGAGTAGGATGTGGCGGGGGGATGGATTGGGGGAGAGGAGGCGCAGAAGGAGAGGAAGAGAGTAGGGATAGAGGGGAGGCGGAGAGA
>BFEA01000366.1:963818-974057 GCA_003427395.1 Chara braunii | reverse complement strand
TTTATTTTTTTTTTTTTTTTTGTTTCCTTTTTCCTTTTTCCTCTTTTTTCCCATTTTTACCATTTCTCGATTGATGCATGTCACCCCAGTCACCGCTCGTTGTTTCTTTTGCTGTTTCTTTTGCCGTCATCCAATTCCAAACAATTCCAAACTGAACTGTTGACCCAATTTGACCTATTGGTCACTTCCAGGGTTTAGGGGTACCGCGGACCTTGACCCAGATCCTCTATTTGGTTATTATTATTATTATTTTATTTTATTTTTGGGAAATTTGGTTATTAATTACCCCCCCACCAACCCACTAATAAACAGATACAAACAGTAGTAAGTTAGTAACCGAGCTGTAGGCATGATAATGAAAGGTTTCTCTTATAAATATATATATATATAAAATATAAAAAATAAAAAATAATTCACAGTTCTTAACGGCTCAATGGTGAATTCAGTACCAGTAGCTTCGACCCTGAGGAATCTGTGACTGAACTGTCCCTTGGAATCGCCCTCTAGCCAATCTCTTCAAAACTCTTCCCAAGCAGTAACTTGGGAATTTCAAACCTTTGATAATGAAAGAGTTGGGTTTTGTTATTAAAAAAAAAAGAAAAAAACTTTGGGACCCAAGTTCACGTGCTAGAGTCAGAACCCTCAGTGGTAACTCAGATCTGATCGTCTTTGTTTTTTATCCAATGGACAGCTTTTTTAATCCAATGTTACATGCCCAGTCGGGCACTGAGAGTTCAGCCAAGGATCCGCATTGTGATGAAAAGGACTGAATGGACAGTGGACTGCTAACGTAATGTCAACAGACAGTGTACATCCCGTTATTCGAACAATGGCATTTAATAGCACAGCGGAAGACTTGGAGATAAGTCCTGACCTGACCTGGACTGTTACGACATCCCATCATACATCACACATGTCAGAGGGAGGGAAGGGACCGCATACATAGACGAAGGTCCCTCCTGCATACACGCACATGGGGAGATACCACGGATGAGAGATGGAGGGGGGAAGGAAGGACGAAGATGGAGGCAAGGGAGAAGACTAAGATCACAATAGCGAAGTTCAAAATAGTCCCTTGCCGAAGTCCAACCAAATGTCTGCCCAAAAATGCCGAGCCAGATCCTGGGCCAATGCCCGTGACAACCCCTACCTGTAGCCCTGCAAGTAAACCACTCTCACTCTCATAGGCTGCCGAAGCAGTGAAGTCAGATAGTGAGAGGGTAGGAGAGAGATGGTGGACTGAGAGGAGGAAGAGGAAGAACTCTCTCTCTCTCTCTTCTGGATGCCATGTACTAATCGGTGATGGTGGCGCTGTGCTGCAGGTACCTTGCTGGCGAGCTGGAGCTATGGCGCCTCAGGTAAGTCACTCGGTGAGTGGCGCTCTGCTGCAGGTACCTCGAAGACGAAGCTGGAGCTATGGCGCCACAGGTAAGCATCCCTGGCCTCCGCCAGCCTCCTCTCTCCACTACTCTGGTCTACTGCTACTAGCGCCCAGCGCTGAAGACTACTGCTAACGCTACTCTACTACTGCAGCCAAATCCTGAAGACTACTGCCTCCTGTAGAAGTGCACATCGAGTGCCTGGGCAGTCTCCTCTCGTCTGTCCCAACCTGTAGGGCGGGCCAGTCTTATAGTGCTGGCCCGTCCAGGAGGCTGCTCTTGCCAATGCCTGCACGTGCTAGCCCTTGAGGAAGCTTCAGGGCAGGTCACTCCTGCCAATGCCCGAATGTGCTTGTATCAGGGCAGGTTGGTCTGACGAGGGCCCGAGAATAGCCCTCAGTTTCAGGCTAACAAGGCTCAGGCCTTTTTTTAGGCTGAAACGATGCAGGGTCTGTGGGCCCCGGATGGCAGGCTTTTGGGCTGAACCGTCATGGGGCCTGTAGGCCCGGAAATAGCCCTCAGTTTCAGGCTGAAAAGGCTCAGGCCTTTTTTTGGCTGAAACGATGCAGGGCCTGTGGGCCCCGGATGTCAGGCTTTTGGGCTGAACCGTCATGGGGTCTGCAGGCCCGGAAATAACCCTCAGTTTCAGGGTGAAAAGGCTCAGGCCTTTTTGGCTGAAACGATGCAGGGCCTGTGGGCCCCGGATGTCAGGCTTTTGGGGTGAACCGTCATGGGGTCTGCAGACCCTTATTTCCAGGCCTTGAGCCCGAAATTCAGGCTTCCAGCCTGAACGACGCAGGGCCTGGAAAATGGCCCTCCTGTGCAGGCGCAACATGTAACAAATGGACACAGAGAGCTTCAACTACAGCAAAAGGGGGCCATGGCACCAACCGACGTCAAGCCCAGTTGATGTAGCTCAGTGGTTAGAGCACTGGTTGGAAATGCGCGTTGTGGTATGAGGTTGTGGGTTCAAATCTGCAGCCTTGTGCATGGACACCGGCAGGGCGTTAGAATGACGCACGGCTGGACATGCACTATTCTCTGACCACTACATGGTTATGATTACAGACCCTGCTTGTATTGGTCAGGGGATCAAGTCCAGGGTGTTGTATGATGGTTCTGGGTTCCACAGGTTGTGCTCGGGGTGTTGGTCTTGGTCGTTTGATTCTCCTCCCCGGTCTGATATACCACACACACGTGCTATTTCCGATTGTTACCACACCCACGTGCTATTTCTGATTGTTGCTCATACGGTTGAGTCTTCCAGTTACATCTCACAGGTCACGGGTTCGAGCTTGGTCACAGACTTCGGGGGGTTCTGTCCAGTCTGGCCAGTTATACATGGTATTCTCAACACACATATAGTGCTGACATATGGCCTTCGGCCCCATATATGATTCATACTGCCTTCGGGTATACAACTGGCTTCTGGATATATACACATACATCATAAATAGCCTACATCGATGGCTTCCTGAGCACATACATATGGCCTAAGGGCTTACATGCATCTACAGTTGACTGGGGGAGGTAGAATAGACTTAGACTCTACGGTATAGAATATGGTAGTTACCCCAGCAGGTCTGAGTTCCACCTAGCCAAGATAGGGGCAAGCTAGGGGAAGGACGGTAGGACTATCAGTCCGAGTTCCGCCTGGCCTTGGGTAAGCTAGGGGAAGGACGGTAGGCTGTCTGACTGGGGTACTGACTGCTGGTTAGCTGTCCCCGAAAATAAAACCCAGGGGTCTCTGATCTCTACAATAAGGATACGAGGTTGGTAGAGTGGTGCCTAGCGTTCGAAGTTCCCGTACAGCGAGGCCTGTCCGATTTCGCTTCCACTGGGGCTGGGGTAATAGCTAGCCTTGGTGCCTATCACTACTGTCTGGCCCAAGTCACCCACCTAGCGGTTGGGTGATGGTCCTGAGTGGGTTACACTGAGGTAAGATAGTTGGGTTAGGGGGTACGCTGGGAGGGGACCTCGTATCTTAGGACTGCGAAGGCTCATGTATCTTAGGACTGCGAAGGCTCATCGCTCCCGGTGATCCCTGTGTGCCTGGTAATTAGCCTCTACAACATCCTGGACTTTTTTTAAGGAAAAAAAAAAAAAAAAAAAAAAGTACAGACTGTGGTCGGTGTTGGTAGGTTTCTTGGGGTAAGATCAGAGTAGGGGGACCCGTTGCTAGCTGAAGATATGGGGGGTTCAGCCACTAGGCACGGGAGGGGTTAGGATGAGGGTTCCCCTTAGGATAGCTCGCCCGTGGAATAGGAACAGTTGATGAGAGTGAGACTTCAATCCATGGTTGATGTCTGTCTGAACTAGGACCCTACAGACCGCCCATGGAATGATGAACAGTTGATGAGAGTGAGACTTAGTAAAGTCTATGGCCGGTACTAGTAGGGCTCTCTACAGGATTGGTTGGGTTGCCTGCCTCCTATGTTCGGTTCACTATCAACGAAAAAAAAACAAGTAGTAATGACAACAGTGTGCACAACGAACAGCCTAACAACAAACAACAGTAACAACAGTAACAACAGCTGTGTACACAACGATAGGAACGCAAAATAGGTCCACCTATGGGACTTGTAGTGAAACTTCTGTACCTAGCATCTGAAGTACCTGGGCGACAAGGCTCGCATAAATATGCTTCGATCAGGGCTGAGTGGGGTGTAGAGAACTTATTTTGGAACATCCCTCGTCCTTCTACTCACTCAAGACTAGAAAAGGAAAGAGGACCAGCCTATAGAGATCTACTCTTAGATAATCTATGGGTGTCCCTACCAAGGACATGGAGAAAGCTACCTCTTCCTAATAAACCCACAACCATACGCTTTGAAGAAATCATGAGGCAACCTCTATTTGGGAATAGAAGGATAACGGACGCGAATGGTTGCGTGTACAATAGTTCTACTCCTCCCTGGTCTCAGTGGGTGAAAAAAAGAGTAATACGGGTTAAAGACATTTGGGATCTGGAAAAAAAAGAGTGGAAGTCTTCTAATCAACTTAAGAAAACAATAACATACGCGCACATATTAGATCAAAATCTGGACTACATCATTTGTTCTATCCCACTGGCATGGGTTAGAGAATTAAGAAAAGGAGTAAAATTTCAGGAAGGAGACTTTGTAATGATTACACACGAACCATCATGTAGGCAGGTAGGACAAATAATGAGTCTATTAGAAGAAGGAGCCTTAACGGCTCTATTCACAATGACAACAAATCACTTACTCCGACCTTCATCAACCAATCAAGTTGAGTTCTTTCCTTTCACGAAAACGTTCAGAATTAGAGTTATTTTTATATCAGCAACCTCTGGATGGAGAGTGTTTCAACCGCAATGCCCAATTCCGGATCTTCCCATAGATCCAGACAAATGGGTATGGCAAACGGGGAAAAGGAGTAAACCGCGCACTCTACAATCCCTAACGGTGAAAGCAACATATCTTTTGTTAAGACCACGGGTGGATGTGTCGTCTGTAATAAGAGACAGATGGACCATACATCTGAATATTGACGCACAAAGCATCAAAAACATAAAATTTTTCAATAAACTTAAAAAAAAACCAGCCAAATTTTCCTCCTTACAATGGCAAATTCTTCATCGTTGTTTACCAACTAATGATTGGCTCATTGATCACACCAATTTGGAGCAACGAGGTCTGGCACATCCATGGTGCAAAGCATGTCTATCTGTTTTCCCCCATAAGAAGATCAGGGAGACAATTGAACATGTGTTCATTCAATGCCCAGGTACGGTCCTACTTTGGAGAAGATGGGACTGTATATGGAGGAGATTGACAATAATTGATTGGCCATGGGATTGGAAAGCCATTCTCTTGGGTCAATGGGTACCAGTGGAAACACAACTTTCAGAATTCCAGATGAATTTTTTTGAATTAGGACGAAAAGCCATTTTATGGGTATTGTGGTACAAAATATGTGTACATGAAAGAGAAGAAGTAAAATTAGAAGGAAAGGAATTTGCTGACCTAATTATACAATTTGTGTAGATAGAAATACGGGCACATTGGCAAAGGTTCGAGCTAAGATACAATTACTCCACCAAAAAAAAGATATCATTAAGTGTATTCAAAAATTTAATCAGGAATGGCTGGGGGGAACCGAAGGAGGAAGTTTGGGAGAAGTGAAATGGCCAGGAAAGGAAAAACAGGAGAAACCCCTAAATAGGGACTTTCATCTTTGCTTCAATGACTGGTTTTCAACTCCACCAGGAGCCTCACTCAGATCACCGGAATACTTCTCTGATCCCTTCTCTCCCTCAGAATTGGCTTTAGTTGATTTGCAATGGTATGCCATGCAATAAGGTTAAATCCCATAAAAAATATGAGTTCTCTTCAGGCTCGATCTCTAGATATCTATCAGTATGATGATATCTTGGAGAGATTAAAGATCTCATTTTCTGATGTTTTTTTGTAAGTTCTACTTTTCACTAGTAAGTAAAGTCAGGAGATAGGTCTGCTAGTTTTAATAGAAGTATCTGGCGGCCTAAGGWTTGGCTGAAGAGGCAGATTTCATTTTCTTGATATTCTATTCAAAGTGATGTAACAGACTTATATGTATTAAGGGACGCTGGACCCGGTTTCCAGCAGGTGCAGCTCCCCACCAATAGAATGGAGCCAGTAGCTGGGCTGCTAGTGGTGGATGCTCTTACCACCATCCCTAGCAGTTCAGCCCGTTAATTTAAAAAAAGAAAAAAGAAAAAAAAGGACTGAGTGGGGTGTGTGGGACTCAGCTTAGCCCTGGTACCTACAACCACCATTCGGTCAGGTCACCCCCAAGGCTGGAGGGTGAAGATCCTGAGTGGTAGACACTGAGGTAGGATAGTGGGAGTAGGAGTGCGCTGGGAGAAATTACAAAAGAGGTAGGTTGGGAGGGAGTCCTATAGGATTAGGGGGCATCTACCACATGGCCGAGTGCCGAAGGTGACTCTCATATGTCTGTAATCCAGCCTCTACAACAACCTGGGATTAAAAAAAAAAAAAAAAAAAAAAAAAAAGTGCTGGCCTGTTTTATTGGGGGGGTGCCCGAAAGGGAAAGGTTTCTGCAGATCCAACGGCCTAGCTCAGGTGGTAAGGCACGCAAGTGGCATTCAGGAGGTCTTGGGCTCAATCCCCATTGGCCTCATGCACCTTCCTGGGCAAGCTTGGCGCCGGCCACCTAGAGATATGCCGTTGGTCCCCCCGAGTGACATTGAGCAGAGACTGCTGATGTTCATAGGGGAGGGGACCGGAGGGGAGGCACAGTGACTGGCCCATCGAAGCAGCTCGGTCCTGATGCTACCGGCTGACCCCTGGCCGGTATCGCCCACCTGCTGTAGCAGGCAAGTATCGCACCTGCTGGTGGGTGCAGCTCCCGCATGTTTCCTCGTTGGAGGCTTCAGCACGGATGTGGCTGCCACGGGGTTTGCTACGGGTTCCCCGTAATACTAGAATGACAATAAAAAAGGCCTGAAAGGCCATCCTGCCCAGATTTTTGTTTTTTTTGTTTTTTTTTGTTTTAAAAGGCTAATTCTTTGAAGCCCAACCAATTCAATTACCTGTCAAATCCGGACAGGACGGCCTTTCAGGCCTTTTTTTATTGTCATTATAGTATGACGGGGAATTGGTTTGGCAAAAAAAAAAAGAAAAAAAAAAAGGTTTCTGCGTGGGCTCTTTCCACGAATTATCCCACCTTGAGATATCACATTGAACTGACCGGCCCCAGGTAATTCAGAATGCTTTTATTTTGGTCATCTGATTGCTACTGGATTCAAGGTTGGGTCTGTGTTTCACAGTTATTCACTGTGCGTGGGCGTACAAAATGTGCTAAACCCGTTGTTTTCGGGTGTGGGCCCGGGAATTTTCCAAGGCGTCCAAGGCGGCGACTCTGGGGCGGACCTGCGGAGCAGGCCGACGAACACGCACGGAACGAGTGTGCGCGAAGCTTTCGGCCGAGTGAAAGCTGCTCTCAGTAGGTGCGGGACGGAGCATGCTTGTAAGGGACGGCATTAGGACGAATCAAAGCTTGCACGCGAGCAGGAACGTGTTCGTGGACGCGCGCGGGCGAGAGAGAGAGAGAGAGAGGGAGAGAGAGAGAGAGAGAGAGAGAGAGAGAGAGAGAGATCCGCATGTCCATGCTCTGCCGTCCTGGCTTACCTCGTGGCGAAATTGGATTGGGAGTGGAAAACCTCCCCCCGTCTCGGGACTCTCGGCTACCTGTTAGGCTGTTACGCGGGCGGAGGGAAGATAATTCGGAGCACAGACTTTGCAGAAAAGGACGTCGAGACGAAAGAACAAGGACACCGCGTGCAGGACGGTGGCGAGCTCCGAGAAAACCTCCTTTTGCAAAACGTCCTAAGAGCTAGCTCGGCGAAAGGTGGGTGGGCCTTCACACTGCACGTAGCTACTCCGCTCCCCTCAGTTTCTTCTCTTTCTCTCTCTCTCTCTCTCTCTCTCTCTCTCTCTCTCTCTTGGGAAAACTAGGGCGCAGTCAATGTTTCCAGTTTTAAATGTGTTTCAGTCACCGTTTCGTGAATTTTGTTCCAAAGCGAGGAAAATCGTGAATGTATCCAACCCATCTTTAGGGTCGGGTGGGGATGTGTTGTATTTCGTGAAATGCCGGAAGTGGATTTAGAACTCAAAACGTGACTGCGCCCTAGTTACCCGTTTTTTTAATTTCTTTTGCCCCTCTCTCCCTCCTGTCTCCTGACTCTGCTCCTCTGGATTCTCTTAATGAATGGAAAGTTTCAGTGATTGATCCGCACTGCATTTGTGTGTAATGTGCGCGCTGGTGCGGCCTTCTTTCTGACAAAAGATAGGTGGCAGACTCCCTTCATAAAACGTCTTCTATGGGACTCGATGTACGCCAGGCACTCTGCGCTCAGTGGTTACTCTCTCTCTCTCTCTCTCTCTCTCTCTCTCTCTCTCTCTCTCTGCCCCCGCCACCCTCCAAACCCACCCAGCGTACATCCTCCTGCTCATCAGGCCCTTCCTTCCCCCCTGCCTCTGTGTGTGTGTGTGTGTGTGTGTGTGTGTGTGTGTGTGTGTGTGTTGTCATGTTCGCTATACACAACTCCAGAAAGAAAGCACGATCCAGACGGCTTCATCGAACTTACACCAGCTCATCAGGAGGTTGAACCCCGATAGACTGCCCAGAAGGCATTCGACTCATGGATAAGGACTCACCTCATCACCCAGAATTGGCAATAACGCTGAGAAAAGTGACCGACTTTACTCACACCAACTCTGCAATCCTACAGTCGTAGACTGTCGGTCCAAACCCCTGACAACAATGGCAGTAAGTCTGAGAAACTGAGTTGTCACAGCCATAAAACCCTCTCAGCCACGGATACCCACTGGCATGACGGCTAGTACCATACCGACTCTGGCCGAATCTTTCCGCCTGAACAGAGAGCTGAGCAAGGCCGTGTTGTGTTTTGTAATCTTTCCTCTCTCTCTCTCTCTCTCTCTCTCTCTCTCTCTCTCTCTCTCTCTCTCTCTCTCTCTCTCTTTCTTTCCCTCCCCTCTCCGTGTGTGTGTGTGTGAGAAATGAGGTATTTCATTTGTTGATCGGTTCTCCAGTTCTGTATTGTATTCGCCGTTGCGGCGTTCTTTCTGGGGTCGTTCTTGGGAACGGGTTCATGTTGCCGGGCCAATGCCGGCCATGAGACCTTTTTGATTTTTTTATTTTTATTTATTTTTTATTTATTTTGGACCAGTTCTCGATTTATGCTTGTAATCATTGAGCAGGGGCCATGTTAGGCACTAAGGCACTGATCCGACAGTACTAAAAAGAGGAAAAACAAGAAAGTCCCTTAAAAGAGTTTGTGCGGGGTCGGAAAGCAAACTGGGACCCCACACGGGCCGGTTCCACGGGTCTTTCCCAAGTACCGCAGCTGATTTTTGGACTTCCATGGAGACGGACGTTCCAGTGATGCCCCCTATGGCCTGGCTGCCAGCTTTGCACAGTCCTCTGCTCCACGGAGGTATCGGCTGACCAAGGGCAGACATAAAAAAGGGCGACTTGTGACACCCAACTCACGCCCAGCGCTGCTTCCTGGTTGGAGTGATGGTGGGCCTGGAAGTGCGAAAAAAAAGGGGTGTGCCAAGGATTTTAGGAAGATGGGGGTGGAGTCCCAGGTCGGAACTGAGATATCCAGCGTCAAGTTGCAAGCCGGTAAGCGAAGGATGGGGTTCCGTTTTAGGCCTCTAGGATATGAATGCAAGCGGGTAAGCGAAGGATGGGGTTCCTTTTTAGGCCTCGGGGAACGGGGTGGTCACCTCCGTTGGTCCCGTCGTCTGGGGCGGATTCGTATTCTGTGTACCGCCGGGACACTATGGCTGTCCCGCTGGTACAACACCTGTCATCGGCGGGTGTTGCAGATCTCAGAATTGGACGTGGCCGGCCTTAGCCGAAGGCTGTGCTCCCGTTCTTCAGCTTCACAGATGAATCCTGATCTAGGTGACACCCACGGCAATTCGGCCGCCGCGGCCGAAAAAGTCGGCCTCGGCTGCGGCCAGGAGGCCCAGTTCGCGGCCTGTTTTTTTGGATATTCTTTTAGGGTCAAAACATACGTGAATAAAAATAAAAATATATGGGTTTGTAGTGTTTGCAAAACCCTACAACCCCTTTCTTCTTTTTTGAATTTGACTTCATTTACGAATTAAAAAAAAATTAAAAAAACTAAAATTGGTTAAAAAGAAAAAAATAAAAATAAATAAAAGAAAAGCAGTGTTTTTTTTTCACATTTTCTTAATGAATGATATGGAGTTAGAGTCCTCCGAAAAATTCTGCATAGGGAGAACCTTCTTCTTCCTTGCTGTTTTTTTTTTTCCCCTTCTTCTTCCTTGCTGTTTTTTTT
>BFEA01000366.1:877519-897031 GCA_003427395.1 Chara braunii | reverse complement strand
ACATCAAGTGGAAGGGATAACGTCTCCTATAAAGGTTATCAGCTGCGAGAGTCGATCCCCTTCGACACCACTCACGCCGTCCAAGCGTAGACCGGGGCCTGCCTTCCTTCAAAGTCCGTGGAAACGGAGCGGCATCGGTGTGCCACCTTTTCTTGCCTCAACTAATGTTGTCCGTCGTGTTAGTCTTGACGACATACTGAACAATGCTCTTCCTCTCAATCTACATGGCGAACCCACCGTCGACCGTGGAGACCCTGTTGCTTTTCGAACTGTTGACTCGGTTGCGGAACATGACGGCGAAGAAAAGTGTCACAAGTTCGAGGGCGAACATGTGACAGACAACGGACGGTCCACTCCTCCGTCGCATGGGGTGGCGCCCATACAAAACGATAGCACTCGCTACCATCCACGGCCTCCTTCGACCGGTGGGCAAGGGAAGCGAAAATACACATACAGGAACAGGAAAAGGGGATGCAGTGATTCCTTGTCCGCATTCGAGCGTAGATGCAGTCTTGAGGAGTGCGAAACGTCTTTGAAAAAAAAAAATGCTGCGCGAAATTGGATTGTCTTTGACGGTTGACAGCGCAAGATGTTTAGAAATGTAGACGTGAGTACCGTTCACTTAGAGGCCGGGACAGTCGGAGGTGGTGGATTTCGAAATTGCAAAACTTTATCTCTCGGGTTGACAGGAAACCTTATGTGAAGCCTATAGTGCAAATGCGCCCGATTTGCGTGACCGCATGGTGTCTCATTTTGGGAGTGGGGCGGAATACGTTAAAAAGGCACACGGACGACCTCGATGACGGAACGGTAGATGCCGTTCACGGCCATGAAGCGCGCCCTAGGACGAACGCTAGATACGCCATTACGTGGTCAGCATTTGAAGATATAATTCTGAACGAATCCGATCTGATGCCAGATCAGACAGAGACTGTCCCGCTTTTTGAGATTAGGAACCGCATCCGCCTTCCTTCCGTATACGCTACGAAGAGAGATGTTCATCGGAGCATCGAAAGAAGACTTCAGAAAATCGGCGTTGCTTGCTCGTCGTACCAGGTCTTCTGCAAAATGTGGCGAGATTTTTTCTGGCAGGTTCGTCTGGCTCGAGCTACCGATCACGCTAGGTGCAACGAATGTATTAGCTGGGTCATTCGCATCGAGGGGGCCCTCCCCGGGCCAAGGCGCGAACTTGTTGCGCAGCATAAATACCATTTGGCTCTTCAAAGGGCCCATCATAAAACTCTACAGCGTTTGGTCGGCGGAGTCGCAGTTCAAGCAGAGAGAGAGAGAGCTTATGCATCAAAATAGACGGGATGGATCAGGCAAAAACAACGATTCCCCATGCCGCGCGAAGAAGGTTGTCGAAAGAGATGGCGAACAACACTATGATGAAAACAAACCTCACCGGTCTGATTGCACATGGAGGGAATCCCTCGCTCTTCGTTCACACTTGGTTCCCGTATTTGTCACACGGTTCGAATTTCGTTGTCACATTCATTGCAAGAGTGCTCAGAGAGGTGCAGGCGCGCGATGGGGAGTTCCCCCCGCTGTTGAGGGTGCAAGCGGATAACTGCGGAGGTCAGAACAAGAATAGATTCGTGTTCGCTTTCCTTGCGTTGTTACTCAAGTTCCGTATCTTCAAGGAGGTCCAAATAGGATTCATGATTGTGGGCCACAGCCACACAGACATCGATGCAAAATTTAGTTTGTTCGCCAGGAAACTCAGTGGCTATGACGCTTAAAGCATGGATGAACTATTCTCCGTGCTGCAACGTTCTTGTGAGGAGCCCGTAGATTGCACGCATGTTACGGAGATAGTGGACTGGAAAACTGTTGTGTCTCCTTACCTTGATCCAAGGATATCCGGTCACTYTACTCCACACCTTTTYCRTTTTTACATGGAYGGGGAAAACCCTGCGATGGTGTACAAAGAGTACTGCAACAAAAAAAGGTGGGAGCCTAAGACAGGGCATGTGTACTGGTTCAAGAGGAACAAGGATAACAGTTGGGCAGRGYCKGAATGGGGGTTCYAGCCTTGYYGTGAGTCGCCCAATCCAAAYTGTAGCGATTTCGTCAGCGGCAAGGCGGGTTTGAGAGTGTTAAAGAAAACTTGGGAAGATAAGATTCATGAATGGGAAACCCAATCCTTAGAGGACAGAGAACTGAAAACGAGCAGATTGCAATACTGGACAGATCGCCTGCGCGAGTTTGATTGCATTGAAGTCGAAGAGACGGGGACTGTTGCTCTTTCAACGGCATTCTTGCCGAGCCCGAGGGCGGACAAACCTGGCTCCGAGCCCATGACTGCTCACAAGCTTGCATCGCCCACAAGAAAACCATGCTTCGTGGGTCACAAGAAAGATGCTCCTAAACCTGAATTCGACCCTTGCATCGCGGTGGACGTCGACTATTTCGTCGTGCTCAGACCTCCGGACGACCACGTCGCACAGGGCTGCACGTTTTGGGTGGGGCGTGTCCAGAAGAAGGATGAAGGTCGTGTCCTTGTTCAGTATTGGAGGCCCTGTGGCCGCGAGCGTAGTGTGCGCGAGCTGTATGCAGACGCATGGAACAAGAATTGGAGGGTTGAGACAGAGTCTGAGCCTGGATGGCAAGACCTGAAAAGCGTTGCTTGGGCATGGGCAAGCAACAAACGCTCGACGGCCGGGATGAGAATCAGAAAGAGCAATGCCATCAAGGCACAGCAATCCCTCGCCGCTGCCGACACAGTCGTTTGTTCTGACATGCAGAATCACGGTGCTGAATCATCTTCATCTTTTGTGTACCTGTTGGGACAAGAAGACGAGGGCTTGTAGTCATCATCTTTGTGAAAAGTGGGTGTGCCGATATATGGTTGTAGTGAAAATATTTGTGTGTGCCGATATCTCTCGTTTAAAGGAGTAAGCGAATGACGTGGCATGCCGTCAACGAGTGTACACGTTCGCTTGCTGTCTGCTGACATGTACCGTTTGCTTTACTGTCGGCAGACATCTCGGTAGTGTAGTTTGTCGCGGCGGGATTTTTCGAAGTATGGACGAGGACCACATTCTAAGCAACATTCCGAATGCATGGGGAACACCCATACACTATGACAAATTTATTCCACATCGATACACGCGGCAGATGATTGCAGTTGGTTTCCACACCAGCGACGAGACAACTTCTTGCCCCACATTTGGCCTGTGGTCTCCGCAATTGCAACGCAAGATCTCGAGGATGGCCAAGACATGTGATCCGGAAGGCCACTTTTGAAAACTCGGTGCACCGCAATGGAACAAAATTTTCTATGGATGCGGTTCGATATATGACCACTATACAACATCCAATCATGGGAAAATACTCTGCATTGCGTTTGAAGCACGCCATAGGATGACGTTTTGTTGTACGCGTATTGAGCGCCGCAAGACAAGGCACGATGAAATGCATGACATGGACTGCTCCGTGTACGACATGGAGAACGCCCTATCCAGACACGCCCGTCATTTCTGTAGTGTCATTC
Source organism: Chara braunii (assembly GCA_003427395.1). NCBI lineage: Eukaryota > Viridiplantae > Streptophyta > Charophyceae > Charales > Characeae > Chara > Chara braunii. The sequence continues at coordinate 893,535 of BFEA01000366.1, read as the reverse complement.
GAGATGCAATAATACAGTTCGTACGACGAAGGACTTCCATCGTCGGAACAATTGTTGTGAAGGTGCTGCACACATTGGACGACGATGAAACCACCATATACTTGAAGAAAACCAAAACCAAAACAAATGTCGATGTCAAACACTTGTTCCGACGCATGAACGGAACACACTGACACATGCCACAAAAGATGACGGACAACACGGCAGGAGGCGTGAAAAACAGGCCACGGTTGCTAGGATATCACGAGGAGTTGGACGAGGATGAAGTAGCATGACACATTTCCTACGTTCATCGCAAACATGCTTACAGCAGTGTATGTGTTGTGCACAGAAACCGCTTCACGTGGTCGTTCAAGTGGCTGGATGGATACCGGCGACAGCTGTCGTAAGCGATGATTGGACAAGAACACGAAATTGAGGATTGTCAAGGCACTTCAAGTCAATCCATGGTTGAGTGTGCTGCCATGGCGAGGAAAAGTCGAGAACTGGAGCGAGAGCGATTGGGACATTGCAATGATAGAATGTCCATGGGCGCACGACTTCAGATTCGCTAACGAGATGGAATGGGGACAACTCATCGAAATATGTCTTGCCTCCCTCCAGACAGCGTATATACCAAACTACGCGGAGATTCACTGGATGTACGACCACCTAGATACTTATGACCCACTTGTATCTAATGCAAGCCAAGAATCGGAGTGTTGCGAAGAGGACGGAGCAATCTCATGCAAGTTCATAAGAACATCACCTCGCACATGGCCGATGCGATTCCGACACGAGCTGCAAAGGTGTGGAAGATTGTGCAACACAATCACAACTTATCCCGTTCATAACGAAGCGGGGACAACCGCTCAGCGCATATCTTATTGCTCAGTGAGGATTTTCTTAAACGACGCCGATTTATGTAGAGTAAATTGTGTAGCATGCACTGGCAAGGGAGGGAGATTAATAGAGGCAAGATGCGAAGCAATGTGGTGTGAGGAGGAATGCGACAATTCAGCGTTTAATGTGATAGAGTCGGTGGAGGAAGTAGAGGATAAAATATGCAGCATAAGAGATGCTATCGGCATCGCTCTCGCTGGCATGCACAATTTCGTGAATATGTCATATATATCGTCATTCGATAGGGACGACGATGACAACCCTGAGGGTTTGAAAACGCTTTTATTCGGCTCACCCCTGCACGGCTTAACACGAAAGAAAACGTGTTAAGCGCAATGGTTCAGAATAGCAAATTCTCGTATTATAGATAGTTTACCACAGACAGGCATGCTCCAGAACTGAGTGTTAGCCTCATAGGAGAGTTATCATTCCTCGACTTTATTTACGAACGTCTACACGTTCGATTTTGTCGCTCATGTGTGTGTGTTGTATAGGGTGCATAATGTCATCGACAACGTCGACAAGCATCAGTGGAAGTCCCGAGAGACACAAGCGCTCAGCAACACCATTTTCTCCTTGTGCGAAATCAGTGCGGCATTATAACGGTCATACTTGGTTCAAGTATAACCCAAAAGAGGAATTCAAAGATAACCCATGGATGACCATCGTCCCATATATGAATCGACATCTTGACCAATGGACCGATAGTAATTGGAATGCGATGGAGAGTGTGGGTGGCTGCCCTTGGGCAAACCATTACAAGTTCGCCAACTGATGGTCTTCTCAAGCCTGTTTTCCTAACCCGTCTGCGCAAAACATACCGCAACATTGACCGCTACAACAGTCGCATCGACTTCGTGTACATCACGAGTTCGCCACGAACTTGGACGTGTTCGCTAAAACAAGAGTTGATAGACACAGCTCGTCATTGTTCATTCTTGGAGCAGTACCCACTCCGTTGCCCAGGGATTTATCAACGAGCTGTGTCATACTGTTGCGTGCGGTTGAGTATTGTCGGATATGATAGCAGTACCCACTCTGTTGCCCAGGGATTTATCCACGAGCTGTGTCATACAGTTGTGCGTGTTTCACAGAACCAGTTGTTTCTTCAGCCGCCACAGGGTTGGTGGTTGCCTGTTCGCCGGGATCTAGATGGACGATCAGATGTAGTGATAGCAGGCCAGTTGCCAAATCCGGCATTGTGGCAACAGCTGGAAGTGAAAGCGATGACCATACGAGACGCCATTGGGAATTCCTTAGCACGTCCAGGAGGGTTTGTTAGGTTGAAATACATGTCGGTATTTTCGAAGAATGCAACAATCAAGGAGCCGCAGATCCACATTTATGGATCGTCCATGAATGCTATGTATGGTTTCAGTCCACGACCTCGTCCGCGGCAAACCCCGTACGTCACAAGATTCGGACGGGTTATCAGACCTCCTACTAAAGGGATGTAGTTAGCGACAATGTAATCATAGCGGATATACTGCTTTTTATGTTTTTATCCGCTATATGGAGCATCTTCGTACTTAAATAATTTTATAATTGTATAATAGATGTGTCTGTGTATAATATTCAAAATCTAATATGACGAAACTCGCGGATTTTGTTCATCTACACGCTCAACTTGCAGGATGGAAGTCGGTCAAACAAGCTCGCATGGAAGCGGATCCTCTCATCAAGTTTCATCAACAATTGAGGATCTCATTATCTTAGATACTAACATTTGGTCGGTTGATATCGTCGATGAATTTGCGAATTATGAGTACATACATGTCGAAAACGAAGTTGGACCGGATGGTGAAATTCTACCGATCATGGGGTTTGTCAACGGACAAGAGACGATTGTGTCCGACAATGCATCAAATATGTGGTACCTGTACACAAAGGAGGAGACGCATACGTCATTGTATCGAGGAAAGACGTTGTGGATCCTTTGGAGATGCTAGCCAACTGGAGGCAGGTATGCAGGAAACAAGACTGAGACGAGAAAAACGAATTGGAACAAAAAGTGTGTGCGTCGTATTCCATAGGCAGAAAAGAATTGCTTGCACCGGAGGTGGTGGACTTCTATGGTCGAATCCGAGTATGCAATAGAGGCACGGTCATAGTGACACTTTTTACAGCAGCGAAGATCACCGGCACGACAATGAATGTGTTGTTCACTGTCCGGGAAAAATTTTGGGACCCCTCGGGTTCGACCAAACTCGAACAATTTCGGAATCGGATAGAAATTGACGCGACACTTAGGAAAGAGTTAGTGTACAGGGTTGACAGTTTGGTGCATGTGCAACTTCACTACCTTTTTGACAAATGTGAGGAGATAATGTTCACAGTCGAGCATAGAAAATGCGACACGGATGAAGTGACTCGTACGAAGCAGTATCATCGATCGGGACAGAAAGAAGTACCGTTAGTGGGTGGCAGACAGAAGATAGTGATAGATTGTCCGTATTGTGAAGACATTAAGCACGCAACAAACTTTCTACCTCTTATTCTTCACGGGACCCTGGATAGTAACCAGTAGCATAGCACGTTTGTCCAGGTCGAGACATGTTCAACAATCGATGTGCTTCATCGCTGACACGCGTTCCGGACTACAATGGTCAGATATGTTAACGACTTTGAACACTATGGAGATAGGAATTGTTAGCGCACTGCAACAATCGTCAGTTTCACTTTGTGTAGAGAACGCAAAATTGTTTTTCTAGTTATGTTTAATCGTGTTTTTTTCATCTGTTATTTCGTTTTTGGGTTCCGATGATGTGGACGAAGTTTTGAAAATCGCAAACATTTGCAATTTACAAGCTCAAAGTTAGCATAAACAAATGTGTTTGAATTTTTTTTATTTATTTATTTTTTTATTTTTTTGACAGTCTTCGTTGTATCATAAAGTACAATTTATTCGTTCGAATAATGTCGATATTTGTCGGATAACTAATTTTGAACAATATTATCTAATCAATCTTGCAGGGTTGTAGTGCTCGACATTACAACAGACGACAATAATACGCAAAGCTCATACAACAATGGCACGCATCACTCCAATCGCAGTGCCTGCAGGGGAATCTCTCACAACAAGAAGCGGTCCGTTTCTATACGAATATGAGTCAATAGTAAGATGCGAAGTTGGTGGATGTAAATTATTTGTAGTTGCCGTGAGGTTCACGGAAATCGACGTGTATGACGTGCGAATTTACGGAAGACAAGGACAAGCAGGGACAGTGGAAGAGTATGTGGAATGTCACGAAGCAGCTTTGCAAGTCCACGAGGAAAAAAAAATTACATTGATGCGTGAGGGTCGAAGACTTGAAGGCAGGTCTGCTTTCGTAAGCAACTTTGAAAGCATGTCTATTCCACCTATCCCGGCGTGCATGCTCGACGGGTCGAACGATGCAACGATGTAGATTCTCATAATGAATGCAACAAATAAGAGCCGTCAGTAATATGATAATAGGAAAACGTAAGAGTATGAGCGATGATAATTATTAAAAGATGATAAGTGGCTAAGTAATAGACATGGAGCGACAGCGACAGACGTCATTCAGATGTGGACAAATTTTGAGTTGGTTGTTGCTATTGCAATGTAAAAATTGTGACGAACTCGTAAAAATATGATATGATTAATAATTTTCAGACTTAAAATTGCCTTGCGGATCACATCTATGTATCAATTTTTAAGTTAGTTGTTCCATTTGCAACGTGCGTTGGATCTTATAATGCGTTGGATCTTATAATGTAAATTTTAACTATGTGCACTTGAAAATAGGCTATATATATATGGAAATGAAAAAACACATGAAATATACTGAAATCAGGAAGAAAGTTGTGTGAAATTTTGACAAATCCTGCATATACTATAAAAAATTATTCGAAAATTACAAAGTTTGTAATGAAATATAACAATAGTCGCCGATAACAGGCGGTTCCTTCGAATAATCGAACGAAAACTAGTGGCTTATTGACCGAAAAATTTCATGGTATCCACTGAATTTGAATGTTTTTAAATTTGAAAAACACAATAAATCGCTTCAAAAATGAACTTTCAATTTCGCGCAAAAAATAAAAATGAACGTTTTGACGAAATCGCAGTTCTGGTGCCTAACCCCACTGCATCTCCTCAACCAGTGCTCCCCTGGGGACAACTTCCTTGTATAATACAAATATAGTATAATCTCGGGGCATTGATTACTTCCCCAATGAGGAAGGATTAACCCCGCTTTGTGCTAAATCAAAGCCTGCCCTACTCGCCTCCTCAATTATCCTTTACAATCTTCTGCACGGTGAGGAGTAGGGGAGACACAGATCAGGCAAAGAGATTTAAACAGAGCAAGCTCATTTAGTCGTTCAGTAATTTATGAATAGTTGCAATGATTTTCCCCCCACGATCCTAATTAGCCACTAACCACACAAGTGGGGAAGACTCTGTTGCATAAAGTTCAAACGAAATACCCACGTGGCAGGAGAGAAAGCGATCGCAATCGCAGCCTTGGTGCCCTATGAATCCCCAGCGGCCGGGGTCACTGCGGGTACGACCGCGGACCACGGCCGCGAGGCCACGGTCATGACTGCGGCGACCGCTGTCTGTCGCGACCCGCAGCGGCCGAGGGGAGAGGGGGTTGGGGGTCGGGGTCGCGGATTGGGGTTCCGGAACCCTCGCCCTACCCCCTTGGAATAAAAAAACTTAAAAAAGATCATTTTCGGGGGGGTCGTTTTTTGTGTGTGGAAAATAAATAAAAAAAATAAATAAATATTGATTGAGTGATTGTTTGATTGATTGATTGATTGATTGATTGATTGGTTGATTGATTGATTGATTGATTGGCGGGGGAGGGGTCCTCCCTCCCCTCCCCCCGACACGCACACACACACACACACACACACACACACACACACACACACACACACACACACATACACACGTGGGAACGCACACAAGCACACATGCGCACACACACACATATGCCCGCGCACAAACACGCGCGCACATACACACACAGAGGGCGTGGTGTCCCGGCCCTCCTCTGTGTGTCAGGTTCCATCTCAATTCCAATTCGTCGCTCTGATACCGGCGGCTCAGCGGGTAGTTCCTAAAGGCCCACTTAGTATGCTAGGCTGTACCCTGCTATGGACCTGCCCAGTTGGCGCCTGCCCTCAACAAAAAGGGTGCGCCACTGGACTTTCCATTGGTCCACGAAGGTTCGGCGCCCTGCTTTACAGCAGAGCGCTACCGGCCTGTGGTCGTGGTAGCCGCCAGGTTCGCCCAGGGACGCGAAGGTAGAAGGACGGCCACGGTCTTTTCTACTGTGCGCCGAGTGCCCTCTGCCAGGTTATGGGTAGATGCACGGGATGTCTGTCACATCAAACAGAGAAGGTATTAGGGAAAGAAAAAGAAAAGAAAAATATAAAGAACGAAAAGGAAGTCGTCAATTTGTACCTTTGTTTGGTCTAAGAAGACCTAGCGACTTCAGGGGGTCGTGTTGATATAGATTGTTTCCTATTAGTACCCCTTTTAATATTATTACTATTACTGTTAATTTTATTTCTAAAATTTTCTAGGTCTTTTCAACCAGTCGCTTCCCCGGAGATCTGAACGGTTCGCTTTTTGAAACCTCAACTGTAAGCAAGTAGCTTTAGCAGACTGACTGCTTGTATACTAATTTTCCTGCGGTTTGTGCTCGCCTGGGTACTAGGCATTATGCCTCAAAATGGGAGCATCCGTGGCAGCATCGGTAGGAGGATTATCAGCCCCTTGTAGAGGGTCATAAACCCCCTCCTTGCCATCGGATACGGGTACTCATCAGGGTTGGTTTGGTCGTGCCCTTTTAAAAGAAGGGGGGTACCCACTGACGCCCTGTTATGGGACTGCCAGGTGCGGACTGCAGCCACGTCACAGCAGGATGAGAGAGGGTCGGTATCAGAGGATCCCATATACGTCATGACCATTGGGCTTCTATATTTTATTTCTTCCTTTCCTTGAAAGTTCTTGTCGTTTTAGTTATCCTCAAAAAAAAAAATCAATTATTGAAATATAAAAAATTAAAACGTCTTTCGAGTTGGATGCCTCGTTCAGAACACAGGGACTCCGATAAGCGTAGGTTCTATAAAAGAAGAGGGAGTGGGGAGAACTGGATCACGGGCTAATGCCTTGCTAGTGAGTATCGGACGTGCTCTCCACGTTCTGAGAGTCGGGGCACTGCTCGCGACCAGCCGTTTAGTGGTATTCGGCCTACATTGCGGGTCTTCTAGTGCATGTTGTCTTGGGATCGATGGCTCAGTGCGGTACAGAGGTTATCAAGTGAAAGCCTGGCTATGGCTCTGCACGGATATAGACCAAACTGTTGGGACCTCTTGACACGCTGGAAGCCAATGTCCGAGGACCTTGGATTACGACGATGTTCAATTATGACGGTGGAGACGAGCTAAAACTAAAAATCAATGTGGAGGGAGCAAAAGAGGAAGAAATGAGGGTTAACTCGAAGCTACAAGATGCGATCACGAAGGCCAAGGACCGAGCTGAGTGACGCTGCAGGAGGGACGAATTTACTGCGGGAATGCGAGTAACAGTCTCATACCATGAGGCCGAGACCTCAACGGACACAGTGGACCGAGAACAGGCCCACCTGGACAGGGACTCAGGTGGAGAGAACGAAATGAGTGAGGCTGTGACCGGGAAACCGATCTCCATTCCTGGAATAGGCCGGACCATGTTCGCAGGAACCATCCTCTGGCGGGACCTGTGGAGAGTGGCCCCGAGGCCAACTCGTGACAACGATGTGACCAGGGGCGTTAGGTAGTCACGACCAAGAAAAGAGGGATAGCAGAGAGGGGAGAGACGACGACAGTCGAAAGGAGGGAAGGAGGCAGCTCACTTGTTGACGTCAACTCAACTCCCGTGAGCAAAGACGGCACAGTGGGGATGTGTACATACTGAGCTGATGGGTGAAACGCGTGTGACAACCCCAGGCTGCGACGCGGAAGCAAAGAGTGACGCAAGTGATTTAGAGGCCAGTTCGTGCAGTGGGGGAGAGGTCAAGATCGTGAGGCAGTTACGGGAGAGAGGTCAAACTGTGAGATTTGGGACACATAGAAGAGAGATCATGAGCCGTGACAGACATTAGCGTTTGTCTGATGATAGCGGTGAGATTACCACCCTTGCTGGATCCGAGAAGTGGCCCTCGGGCTCTTTGGGCGGGCGCCATTGTAACTATATCTTTCTTCTTGTGCTTCGTCTTATCCGCCCTTCGTCTCCTTCTCTTATTGCGTTTTTGGTAGCCACGGTCTGCATGATCGGATCGATGCGTGGAGAGCGGCTACGTCCCCCCCACGCCAAGATCGGACCATGCAGGCGTAGGCAATCCCTCCCCCTTCTCTTCTTCTAAGTCCTTGTAATTCCGTGTTCTTCGCGCATGCATGCACGCCATAAATTTCGGCTGCGCGATTAGTTAACTCTCTTAACCAGCTGTTGGAAGCTCGGGGTTGTGCGATCAGAGAGGATCGACACACGAGCGAAGTAAGAGGTGAGTATAGCAGGAGTCGGGCGACCCGACGAGCTGGTGCCGAATGCGCGGGGTTGACGCGGGCCACGACGGACTGTGGGCGCGGGCGAACCTGGCGGGTGCGGGAGAACCAAGCGGGGTGACGACTTCATGGGTTGGTGCGCGACAACGGACTGTCCGCATCGGAGAGAGAGAGAGAGAGAGGAAGAGGGAGCTGGGGTTGATGGACGCGGTTTTACTGTTTCTTTTATCTTTTCTCCCTCCTGTCTCGTGTACATAAATTTTGATTTCGGCCCCGGGTGATTTGCCCGTTTCTGTTTTTCGAAATCTAAACTTGGGTTTTTGCTCACACTTGTCTTCACGATTTCCATCTCTGATGCACTGTGTGTATGTTGCTGAATGAATGGATGTATGAATGCCAAGTTTGGTTGCTTATTTCGCACGCAGTGATCGCAATCGCCACTGACCCACCCTTAGGCATCTCATAACTCTGCGATGATACAATGACAGGCTCAGAGAGCTCGGAGTCGTTGTTATATGACCCGGACTACTTCACCCCGTGGGTAAACGAAGTCCTTCGACAGAGATACCCTTGCCTAACCAAGAATTGACTGTGTCCTCGGGAATTTCACTGCGCCACCACTAGCGACCCCCGATGCTCTGATTTCCCCACCCAGGACCATACCCACTACTTCACCCACCCCAGATTTGTCGTTATCTCCACCAGTTTCCCTCCTTTCCATCTTCTTCTCCCGTATCACCAACTCAGCGTCGTCCCGTGGAAGGCCATAGCCCCATACTGGCCCAACACGCCTTGCGGGAATTGTCGACGACCCGGCGACCAGAGGACCCCGAACTTCTGGAGGCCTAACCCGAACGCGCGACTAATGGCGCCACGTGGCAACTCCCGACGGCCCGACTCATCGGAACCCCACCCACCCTGAAGGGACCTCCCCGCAAATCGTCGTCCCCGGAACCAATGGCTCCGCCGGCCTTGAGCGACCCGCGCATACCCTTTGCCTCGTGACCAGAGGCGGTCCGCCCTCTCTACCAAATTGCACTCGTGCCCCCGAAAAACCCTGCCACAGGAGATCTCAGTTCTAACCTGGGACTCCACCCCCACTTTCCCAAAAATCCTTGGCACACCCCTTTTCGCACTTCCAGGCCCACATCCTACTCCAATCAGGAAGTCGCGCTGGGCGTGAGGTTGGGCGTCACACGTTAACGGCCGCGACTTTTTTTTTAAGCAGGTCGAAATACTGGTGGTTTAACCTTAATGGGGGCGAGCTTCCTCCTCCTTTGGAGCAGCAAGCTTGGCACCTTCAATGGTGCCTGTGCAGAATTGTTCAGTGCTTTCTATTTTGGCCTTCATTTGTGTGCCCACATGCATCGTCATCTCGCGCGCAAACTCTCTAAGACTCGGGCGTATGGATTGCAATGCGATGTCCTGGCCCCTAACCAACTGATATTGCTTTTGCTGGGCCCTTGCTAGCAGCTCTATATTCCTAGCCATTACTTCCATCTTCCCCAGCACGTCCGTCTGGCTTTCCATCTGTTGTCTCTGCTCCTCCAACACCCTCAATTCCTTCGCCACCCTATCGGTTGCATCTAGTCATTGCCTCTTTTCTCTTGCGAGGCGCAACTTCCATTCCAACTTGTTCTCCTCCTCAATCGTCTGGCACCGTAGAGGATCTTCTTCTTCCTCCAATTCCCTGACCACCGCCTCCTGTTCTGCTCTGGGCACGTATAACATCGCTTCGTCTTCCTCCCTCAGCGAGAGGTTTGCTACCCACTCTGAAATCTTCTTTTCCATCCATTGGTCTTCCTGTTTCGTGCCGCTTGACTCTCCCCTTTCCCTGCTGGTCCTTCTTTCTAAATGAACTTCCTCCTCAACTTCTTCTTCTTCTTCTTCTTCTTCTTCTTCTTCTTCTTCTTCCATTGCCTTCAACTTTTCCTCCTCTTCTCTTTGCAACTTCTTCATCTCCTCCTCCAGTTTCTTCTTCTTCGCCGCCTGCTCCTCCAGCAAGGCCAACTTCTTAGCCTGCTTGATTAACTCTTTCTTGGCCGCTTTATCTTTTCTCTCTTTTAGTACAGCGGCGGCCTGCTCTTCCTGAGCCTTGGTGTACGGGGTGGTGCTCCTACCGCTACGCAGGTCCATTATGGTGAAAGTTGCACAACCGAGTGACAGTTTCATTCCTCACCACTTAGACTTTCACCCCCTAACTGACTTAACTTACGGACTGACTCTCTAAGGACCACGTACTCCTCCCCTTCGTTCCAGCCAGGTTACCACAGCCGGCGGAAACTTTCGCCACCACTGTCCGGTACAATCCTCGACCCGGATGCCCAACACCTGCGGTCAACCCACCTAGCTTTCACTCTGGTTCATACCCTGTCAAATAGGGTCTCTAGCCTAGACCTATAGCTATGGTTGTCACTACAGGACTTACTGCCGATCAGGAGGCTTTTAAGGAGATCCCCCGTAACTCCTCAGGAATTATTTAACGTCGCAAGCAAGACGACGCGATCAACAATTTCTCTCAAGACTTAGACCACCAGTTGTGCAGCCTGTAACTCGGATTTTGGGCCTACCATGCCACACTGAGCAGCCTGCCGGTCTGTACCAGTCCTTGGGAGGGTTAGGCCTCCGGGACGTGTCAGTCGTCAGACATGGACTTAATCCCTACTCAGCCCGTACAGGTTTGGTCAACGCAGCTCTATGACCTCATACACAAAGTTCCTATCACCTGGACATAAGAGACTCAATGCAGAAAGAAGAGACAGACAGACTCAGCAAGTACCCTCGGGTGAGTGCACATCCATAGGGCGAGAGGATAGGCTGAAGGCTTGGCGACAGTATACCAACTCCAGCTTGGTCAAACTTTGTGGTCAACAGCTCCGGTCAACGCCTTCGTCAACACCTCGGTCAATGCCGGTAAACGCCTTGGTCAACATTGTGTAAACGCCTCGATCAACGCTGGTAAACGCCCGGTCAACGTTGGCTATGAATGCCAACCCTTTCTCTCTCACCTTCTTTCACCTTCCTCCTTCTTCCTCCTCCTTCACCCTTGGCTATGGCTTCTTTCTCATCCCTTGTCTCTTTCTTCTTCACCCCCGGCTATGGTTTTTCCTTCCCCCTTCTTCGTCTCTCCTTCCTCCTCCGCCTCGACTCTGACTTCTTTCTCCGTGTCTGAGCTCGGCGGCTATGGCCACCACCTTCTTCTTCAGGTTGCACAACCAATCTTGTATCGCTCCTCTCTCTCTCTCTCTCTCTCTCTCTCTCTCTCTCTCTCTCTCTCTCTCTCTCTCTCTCTCTCTCTCTCTTTTCTTCTTCGTCGTCATTCTGTGTGCAGGTGCGCGAAGCCTGGAGCAGCGCGGCTATGGCAACCTCCTTCGATGGTGCCCTGCTGGTGCGTCTTCTTGATGACGACGTTGCGCGTGGAACAGTGGGAACCTGCTCCGATACAACTGCAATCAGACTCGTCTCTTTCTCACTTACCATGCATGGAAACAGATGGCAATCGCACTGGCGCCAGGCGCCCACACAAAGCTCAGAGATATTACAGTCGAGAACACAGTTCAGATACAAACTCGCCTCAAAGTAGCTATGGCGCCTGAGCGCCCTTACATCATCCTCACGTCACTGTATCCTCAACAACTGTTCACACGCACACTTCACTGGATCTCCCTGGATGTCCCACACGCACACACTCTCACTGCACACTCACTCACTCACACGCTGTAGGCTATCTCTAACCTAGTGCAGCTATGGCCGCTTACTACCTCTATCACTACTAGCAGCGATGGCTGCTCTATCTCCCTCAACAGCCCACTTCGACTTCGGGCATCTGCAGACCACCTCGCACAAGACACACTGGCAGCGCTTCTGCATGGCTCGCAGAAGAATGAATGAATTGCTGGACGCTGCCTCTTGATTTATACTTCTCTTGGTCGCTGGTCTGCTCCTTTCCTCCGGGCCCTTGGTGCAGACAGTCCCACATGGTACCTACTGGCTGGACAAGGTGCGACTGGGACTGGGTACTGCTGACTTGACACAGTTGGACTACCCACTTGCCTCTGGTCTAACGTGACCAACACTTGAAAGGCCACTTCCTGACCTTCCGGAAGTCTGTGGACTTGGCCTTTCTGGACTGTAGCAGCTACGACCTTGACCTTTCAGGACTGTAGCAGCTACGACCTGTACACAGCTGTGTCCCCTCCTCGACAGACCTAGAGATCGAACCCTTACAGCTACACAGACCTACGACAGACAACAGTCAACTAGCAAAACACAGGTCACTGGTTCAAACACACAGGGATCAACTTGATACTGTACATGGGTGCGGGTAAGGTCTAGGAATGAAGCCCTGGGATCTGCATCTGCTACTCCAAAGGTGAAAACCGTTTCACTTCGGCCGATCTGGTGTTTTTTAAGGAGCAAACACGGAGTCAGACATGTAGAGTATTTTCTTGGTAGTTGATGCAGCAGGCACCAAAAGAGGAGCACATTCCACATGCAATGCACACAGGCACTATACAAAGTTGCAAACACTGTACAGCCATCCATCTGATCTCACACTGCATGACGAAACAGTGAGCTGACGAACCTGGTCAAGCCCTTAACGTCGAGGAGAGAACTGTATTGCCACTTGGAACAGATTATCAGTGTCCTGCGTTTGACCAGAACCACCCAATCTTTATACAAGCTTATACCTGTATCCCTCTCTATCCATGTGCTTGTCCTGTTCCCATTCTGAACCTGCATGTTTTTTATGTAAACTGTGTGCTAATTATGCTGAGGGGTGCATGAGTAGAGTGCCAGTCTCATAGCATTAAGAAAAGACTAGTAGATAGAAAACACCATAGCGGCCTAACCTCCAGTATATCATCAATCACATCCCTCAAGAATGGAAAGATATTTTGAAGGAAGCGTTGCCCTGGAAATGTGGAGAATGGGGGGTTAAAGTGCAAGAGCTTCCATTTTCACGCGCTTTCCAATTTACGCACTTACGACCGGGATCAACCACCAAAGCCATCCTTACCTCTTTCCCAATCTCTCAGTCCAAGCAGGGCATGCCGGCGATACTCAATATGGATGTGGAAACGACAGTTATGGATTTCTTCTTGCTTAGGAAAATAAGGGTTTTAGGCTCATGGCCCAAGGCTATCTTCCGACCGGACACGGCAGTGCACAACCTGGAATTCGACCCGGCAGAGTGGGGATGGAAGCCGGATAAGGAAAAAAACATTAAGACGCATGTCCCCATACAGAACTACACAGTCAAACTGGGATACAAACTCTTCTTGAAAACAAAAGACCCAGATCCGGTGATCAAAGCCAGATGGCAGAAACAAATAGGCCAAGAAGCTGACAAAATCACACAGATCCCGTGGAAGAAATTTAAGACTGTCAGACCGATTAAAATTAGAAGCCTTCAGTGGCTTATCGCTTACGTGGCGCTACCAGTTAGAAGCCTTCAGTGGCTTATCGCTTACGTGGCGCTGCCAGTAAATCAATGGCTCCATACACGACGTCGCAGAAACGACCCCTCTAGCTCAGACTTATGCTCTATCTGTACAGAAGAGGTACAAGAAAACCTGGTACACTGTTTAATCCACTGCAGTGAGGCGACGGACTACTGGGCACGGGCCTCAGCTCTCTGGGACTCCCTTTTCCACACTTCCTTCCCCGAACAGCCCATCCAAATTCTTCTCTGGACTAACATTCCTGACCAACTCAGGAAGACGGAAAGATTATTGTTTGGTATGATCAGGAAGGTGACGTTATGGGTTATCTGGAAAGAAAGATGCTGCAGAACCATCGAACGGCTATCCAACCCAAGAGAGAAGGGGGGAGACGAGAACCATGCTACAGGCAGAAATTCTGTGCAAATGGCAGAAGCTAAAACAGTCGATGCCCGAAGACGTGGATCAGCGAGAAAAGGCTAAGAAAAAAATTACCAAGCTGTGGCTAGTGGATGGTAAGGTGGCTGAACTACGAAACGATCGAATTTACTGGAAGGATTGGCACAATTCAGAGGCAGGCAGGAGAGTTCAGGCCGAGCATGCAACGGATGGGCAACTGAGTTGAAGGGAGTAAGGGGCACCAGGTTCAAGAACAAAGGCCAAGAGGGGAGACAAGGAGGATTAAGACGGGGGTGGGAGGAAATATCCCAGGCCGGCTACAGACACTGCAAAATGGGCACAGAACAGAAAAGGGAGAGGGCAGCAAGAGGGGACGCATGTGCGAACTTAAGACGGAGCGGATGATCCCCTACATCAATGCTGGACAGACTACATACAGTACAACAGGAAGAGAAAAAGCGAGGACTACATTGGGCTCGTAATCATTAGGCCATCTCCAGTAGGAAAGGTTTTACGAGGTGGAATAAGGGAGGGTTTAAGGTAAGGGTTTTAGGGACTTAAGTGTCGGGTTTCAGGTCAGGGATTGTAGGTTCTAAGGAGTTGACAGACTGAATCAGATTAAGATAGCTGTCTCAGGTGGAGCATAACCGCCCAAGGCGGACGGGGTAAGGGTCGGACTGGACCAGACGTAACAAGAGGGAGGGCGTTAAATATATGCTGAGGAACTCTAGGGTAAAAGGCAATACACGTAGGGGAACATAGTGAGGGGTAGGGAGCAGGGAAAGGGCTAGACCTTTTCTTGGTTTACGGACCCTATTTGGCAGATCTGCACAGCAGACCTGAGAGGGAAAGGTATAGCAAGGCAAGCTGACAGTCAACCCTCCATGCGAATGGAGTAATCAATGCTGATCAGGGGTCCTTCGGCTGTATGGAAGGAAGCGTGTGTATGTAATCATGATGTATTATTCTTTTGACTTGCCGGTGGGACTAGCATGTAGACGAGTAACCTGCGCCGGATTCAAGGTGAAGAGGTTTCCCCCTCCTCTCTAAATATCCTGCTTAGTCAATCCCCTGAATCCCAGGGTAATCAATGCTGGCAGGAATCCCATAATTGTGTGACAGATGTACTTCAATCTCAGTTTGTATAAGGGACGATGGACCCGTTTTCCAGCAGGTGATGCTCCCCACCAATAGATGGAGCCTCTCCTCAAGTGCTAGTGGTGTCTGCTCTTATCAGCACCACTAACACTGGTGGGAGTTTTTTGTATATATAAAAAAAAAAAAAGTACCAGGGTGCCACACATCTAGCATGTTCGGCCTGGCCAGGCATCACTTCAGCAAACGGCATAACTGAATGACGTCATAATGGCAGGAACCATCTACAATGTCTGCATTTATCTGAGAATTTTCATAGATAGTATAGATCAGCCAAGATGATACAGGGGGGCTGTGGATACCTCGGAGTAGTCTCAGGAAGATCAGTTTTCAACTTCTAGGTGGGGGCTGGGTCAGTTGTTAAGTACGAGCCCCGCAATGGGAACGGGACAACTTGCAGCTCCAAGGGATACAGGGTGCTCCAGAGTAGAATAGAACAATGACTACAGCCTCAACATTGACCTGCATTGTTGTATTAAAGGGACGCTGGACCCGGTTTCCAGCAGGTGTCGCTCCCCACCAATAGATGGAGCAGCCCAACAGCCAAGGCCTCAATTCCGGTGGTTCTCTTACCACTGCCGGGATAGTGGTCTTACAAAAAGGGCTTTTGTGTAA
>BFEA01000366.1:827204-839264 GCA_003427395.1 Chara braunii | reverse complement strand
GGAGGGAGGGTGGGAGGGTGGGAGGGGGGGGGGTCAAAGGAAAAGCAGAGAGGGCACGCCCAAGACGGAGCGGAGCTGAATCACCAAGGCGCAGATCCCATAAACGTCTGTATCTACTTCTCGTATGCGCTCAAACCTCCTTCCCCTACCCATTCCCCTCCCCCGGCGCTGCGTCCCATTAGTGGGAGTTTAGTCTTCCTCTCCAGTATTTTTTCCAGCGTGGCCCCAGCGTGGCCCCAGCGCGGCCGTGCGATGTTTCGATCGGACGGGAGGAACCGGTGCGGACTCGAAACCAAATCAAAAGCCCCGCCAGTGGAACTTAGCGCCCAGCACTTCAACTGGGGACAGGACGCAGGAGGGCGTTTACCATCTGCTGGTAGAGGAAAACCCGAGTTCGCCTTGGCTCTTTTTGTTTTGTTCTGAAATATTTGGTTTTGCTCAACTATTTGGTAGTTCAATCTGGATTCGAACTCAGGTCTGACATTTCAAGAGTTCCAAGGTGCAGGAACTGAGCTAGGTAGGCCGATTGGTGCCAAGGCCTTGCTTCAACCCAGGCCGCGTGACTGAATCACCCGTCAAAAAACGAAAAAAAAACTCTGCAGGACCAGTGGCGGTGGCCCACGAAAAAGGGCCCGGGGGCTAGGTCCCACTTACACGAATTAAACGACATTGACCGTAGATAACAAAGATCAACGGCCAGAATCTCTTAACATGTGCAAGTGGGACCTTGCCCCGGGATAAGGAAAAAGCTACAAGAGAGTGAAAGGGTACGAAAGAAAGGCTAAAAAGTCCTTCGGGACATCCGTTAAAATTGGAACGACACAGAGAAGATTAGTATGGCCCCTGCGCAAGGATGACACGCGTAAATCGAGAAATGGTCCAAAAAAAAAAAAAAAAAAAAAAAAAAAAAAAGAAAGGCTAAGAAGGACTGTTTCTTGAGGTGGGGTCTCGCCTCAGTGAAAGAGGCAGAGAGAGACCAAATGCTAACAAAAAACATAGGAAATTGCATTACTTCAAGTACCAAAGGACAAGTAAATATTGAAGGAGTCAGAAAAAAGATTGGAACTTTGGAAGTATTTTACAGGCTTACCCCACCTTCTATAGCAGGTATCGCACCTGCTGGTGGGTGCAGCTCCCGCATGTTCCCTTGTTGGAGGCTTGAGCACAGATGTGGCTGCTACGGGGCCCCTCATTATACTATAACGACAATAAAAAAAGGCCTGAAAGGCCATCCTGTCCACATTCGACAGGTAATTGAATTGGTTGGGCTTAAAGAATTTGTCTGTATTTTCAAAAAAGTAAAATAGAGAAATAAAGCAACCCTCCGTGAAATGCTCCTCACACAAGGCAAACTCGGAGACAGGGACCTGACTAGAATTTGAAACAAACATGGCCATTCACAGCCCAAATACAGGAAACGAATTTGGGGCTGCACCGCCAAAGACAGCATGAAGACTCTCTGTCAGTTTCCTCCAGGGCTGTCAGAGTGTCCTCCCCACGAGGAGGTAATAATGGCGCAAGCACCCTTGAGCTAGCTGACTACTTCACTACAAGTCAGCTAGCTCAACGTCCAGGCGAGGCCCACTGCCTCTCTCCGCACCTCTCCGGAGGATCTTAACTTTTTTATTTTACAATCTTTGACTTTTCGAACTGTAACGATTTATCAGCCACACGATCCTCCGATGGAGGTCGCCCTGTGCAGCCTGTGGTTGAAATGTCAAGGAGGGCCTAGCTCAACGCGGAAGTGGGACTTGGCCCTGGGTAAGTTTCAAAAACAGCGCACAATGAAAGCACCTTCCGCCACACATCCAATACAAGAAGAGTCAAGTCGGTCCGAAAGATGTATTTTTGCCACGAAAGTGGGACCCCGCACGCAAATGTTTTTGCTGTGAAACTAGTACGGGAGCTTGAAGGATGCAACAAAGATGTATTTTTGCGACGAAACTGGGGCCCCGCCACTGTTTTTGCTGTGAAACTACCATGACGCGCTATCTCGCACTGAAAAAAAAAGCGGGCCGCCTATTCGATTTATCGACGGCGGCCCTCCACAGCTAGGCCACCGCGTTACCCGGTGCGTCTCGACAAATGGTTGGGAAAGGTACTGGTGGTTTAAACTTACCCTTGGTGTATTGCTGTTCTGTTCTCATGCTGAGGCAGTCTTGCCTCACGCTGAGGTAGTCTTGCCAGACTGTCCTTCCTTTCCGATTAGCGTGGCAACCAGCAATGCAGTTGAACACTGTTTAGGTGGTCACGCCGACGTTAGTGTTTAGACTTGCAATGGACTGTGTGTTAGTTTGGTTTCCCGAATTCGATACTTTCGTTAGAATAGTTATGTTGTTCGATAGTGAGGAAAACAGTATTAGGATCATAGCGCGAGTGGATCGATAGACGAGTATTAGGCCCTTTTTCTAAGTACCTCTAGGGCCGCGAGGTTGTGTAATGTGTTTTCGACTTCAATGTGTGCACTTTTGTAAAAAATCGTAGGGCGATGTTTCGACTACTATCTTTGCTTTCATCTTCACTTGGTGTACGACTTGGCTCTTCTTGTATTGCATGTGTGGTGGAAAATGCTTTTATTGGTGTATTTGCTGCTCCGTTCTCATTTTGAGGCAGTCTTGCAGGGTTGTCCTTCCTTTCCGATCTGCATGGCAACCAGCAGTGCATTTGAGCACTGTTTAGATGGTCACGTCGATGTTAGTGTTTAGACTTACAATGGACCATGTGTTAGTGTGCCTTTTGGTTTCCCGACCTCGATACTTTGGTTACAATAGTTGTGTTGTTCAACACTAAGGAAAACAGTATTAGGATCATAGCGCGAGTAAATCAACAGAAGAGTATGAGGCTCTTTCTCTGGGACCCGGTGTCTCTCGGGAACAGCTGCTAGGTTGTATGATGTGTTTCTTACTTCAATGTGTGCACTTCTGTAATCGGAGGGCGATATTTTTTCGACTACTGTCTTTCCCTCTTACTTGGTGTACAATTTGGCTCTTCTTGAATTCAACTTGCGGTGAAATATGTTTTCACTGGTGTATTTGTTGTTTCATTCTCACTGGTGTATTTGTTGTTTCATTCTCATGATGAGTCAATCTTGCCGAACTGTCCGTCCTTTCCAAATTGTGTGGCAATTGTTAGTGCGGTTGAACACTGGTTAGGTCGTCACGTCGACATCAGGGTTTAGACTTTGAATGGACCATGTGTTAGTTCAATGTGTCTTTTGATTTCCCGAATTCGATGTCTTGGTTAAATTAGTTATGTTTTGGTTAAATTGGTTAGGTTACTCGATAGTGAGGAAAACAGTATCAGGATCGTAACGCGAGTGGGTTGACAAAAGAGTATTAGGGTATTTTTCTAGATGCTTTAGCGTACGAATTGGCTTTTTTTGTATTGCATTTGTGGCGGAAGGTGATTTCATTAATTTAGTGTATTTGGTGTTCCATTCTCATGCCAGACCGTCCTTCCTTTCCTTTTCACGGCCCCTGGAACGGGTCATTTCTTTTTTTTTTCCCCTTTATCTTTCTCAACTACTGATGTTGACATCGTTGAGCCTAAAATGCCCCGTGCACCAACTCTTTTGGAGCCTGAAAGTGACCAATTGCAACACATGGGAAAATAAGCGTAGTGTCGGTATGACCCTCTGGGCCTCTGTGAAACCCGTCTGTTCGACCTTTAGCCAGCAAACGGAATGCGAAGGAGGCGATTGTTTCCACTCACGAAAAAGAAAAAAGAAAAAACACAAATCAAAGATGCTCACAGGAGATTGATTACTTCCTGCCTCTCAGGGAGAGGCACAAGTAAAACAATTGAGATTCTTCTTTCTAAAAAGAAAGCAAGAAAAACGACGTAAAAAGCTAATATGACCCTGCCCATGCCTTGTCCACTTGTGTACGACCCTAGGCCAGAAGTGCAGTCGGATACACCCTAGAAAGAGTTGCAGGGGAATGCCCTGAAAATAAATTGTTTTATGCTATCTATTGCTACTTGCGTCTCACATGGAGTCACATGAGAAACAAACAGATTCTTCTTCCTAAAAATAAAAATAAAAAGCAATGGCAAAAATACATTTCAAGCTTCTAAATACTTGCAATGTATGTTCTTAGCATATGAATCTTATGTTTTTTTTTTTTTTTTTTTTTTTTTTTTTGAAAAACCCGTGTGATATCCCTCTATCCTGGCGGTGGTAAGAGAACCGCCAAGGTTGAGGGCTTATCTGTCGGGCTGCTCCATCTATTGGTGGGGAGCCGCACCTGCTAGAAACCGGGTGTTCTGCCCGAAGATTCATTCTCATTCTGCACGTTTGGTGAGTAGTGGAACGAGGCTCTAGATCTTAACGGCTCTCCTATCAAAGGTAAGTATGTTTTTGTTCCTTTCCTTTATTTTATTAGTCAGCCCTGCCAACAAAGCAGGACAATCCCTTCTCTTTTTCCTGCGTGCTTGTACCTACCCTCAAAACAATCATAGATGTAAGAAGCCAACTGCAAAACAGCAATGAAGAGGAGAACGGGCACCTTTTGAACAAAGCATCTGCCTCGTTTTCCTGGAGATAATAGATATGTTGTCTCCAGAAGCGAGGCAGGCACCTCTTTCAACGGACGCCAGCTCCTTTTTTCCTTCCTACCACCATCAAGTGGGAAACCCATTTTAGTTTTACTTTCTTTTTTGCCAGCCTTTTTTTTTTCTTATTCTTGTACATTTTGCCTATTGTTATGTCCGCGCAATTGTTTCCACATGCGTGGATGAACCAAGAGAAAACAAGCAGTTCATCCTTGGGGTCACTGACTCCCTCGTTGCACTACTTAACCCCGCTTGACTTGCGAGTAACCCGCCGCGGTATTATTTTTCAAGCGGGGAAAGGTACTAGTGGTTTAACAATGTTATATTATTCTCTCAAATTCTCCCAAATTTACCTTGCACTACCTACCTGCCACTACCCCTAAGGCTATACAGAGGCCCCCTGCAAACATATCTACCTCTCACTGTGAAGGGGATGTTGCATCTCAAGGGAGAAGACAGAGAAGCACAACTTTTTTTTAAGTGGGTCTTACTCCTTGCGAGGCCCCACACACCTTTATCAATCAATTTTCCGATTGCACAGACTCCCTCAGTCCTACCTCAGTGTCTACCACTCGAGTGGGATGACCTGATCGGAGAACAGTCGAGGGCACCGACCTTAAGTAAGATCTCTCATTCAACCCTGGTTGAAGCCTGGTCGAAAGAGCCTTGTCTTTCGAGTACTTCAGATGATAGGCATGAACCGTTGTCCCTTTACAGACATCGTGAGTTGACCTTACAATACCTAGGGTACTCTTACTAAGCCAACACAAGTAGTGTGTAATGGTTCCCTTGCCAGACCAAGGTCTAACCTATGTCAGCCCAGGGCTACCCTTGGTACTCCCACCTTCCACAACTACACGAACCCATGTTCTGATTCCCCAAGTTAACTATCCATCTTATCTGTGCAAGTCAGAACCTCAAGATCACAGTGTATGTCATCAACTGGAATTTCCCTAATCTTTGGTTATCGACGGCCACCCCCGGAGTTACAAAGCTCAAAACAAAGTGTAGATGAGTGGTGAAAAACATCGCATGCAAGGAAAAATAGAGAAAGATTTTCAATCCAAATTCTATTTGTGATACAAAGAAGTATGAAAGGGCAATATTAATCCCTAATGCAAGGGTTTAATCATACAAATAGAGGCACGGTGTATGCAAAGTACAAACAAAGGATTTGACATCCATTAGACTAAGACAACAAAAAGAGAATCCAATACAATCAAGACGAAAAACCAAAGAAATAAATATTATGTTGTTATAAAAATGGATAATGTTGATATAGGGAACACCTTCAACTTTTTTGTCCATGTGTCGGCAGACGCAAAGCGTCTGCTGAGCACAATGCAAGGTCAGGAAATCAATACTCTAGCTACACGTGAGAACTAACTCAAGGGTGGTACCCGTAAGGCCAGGATTTCCCGACCATTTTTTACGGGTACATAATTTCATTAAAACACGAATAGAGTCAAGAGTTCCACCGCTAGGCTCGAAGAAAGAGTCGAGCCTAGACGGTCGTAACAAGTGCTCTCCGAACCGTGCGAGATGGTCGCCCATCTAGAAACGAAGAGCGATATGTATGGTTGAGGCCTTATTTTTACTTTTCCGGCACTATATGTATCTTTATTTATATCTTTAGTTAGAATGGTTTCTTACAAACAGTTCCAATGGGCGCTKTATTAATTATCTTTCTTATCCTTCAAGTCTCAATATTAGATCTGTCAGCTATTTTGTCTTGAGAAATTTGCCAAATAAAAGCATAAAATATAGCTAATTCTATGTATCTCCCAAAATCAACCACAGGTCCACAACAATATTTTCGATGTTCCAACAAACAGTATTGATAACTTATGATTGAAAATGTGTTATGTTTGCATTGTTTGAGTTAGAAAATATAATTTACTCAATTTTACTATCAAACGATGTTATGCTGAGAGATAGTTGTGAACGTGAGGAACAAAAACTATCAAATTCACAGGAACGACTGTGATAGATCGAAACAATATTCAGAGAGTAGTTTCAATCATTTTTTTATGCATGCAACAGTTGGTGAACAGAGGCGAGATAGCAAAATTATATATATATGATTAACACTAGCTCATTAAAAGAGAAAAGACATGCATCATGACAATCAGAAAGCATATGATAGGTGTAGTTAGTATGGAAGATAATATACATCTTTGTGATACGTGTGAGCATGGATGACCTATTGATGTATAGCGTTAGGAAAAACTGCTTGTCTAATCACAGACGTCTTAGAAACATTCGCGACTAAGAAAATTTAACAAAATGAAAGTAGAAAAAAAGGAAAACAATAAAAAATTGGTGTAAAGTTGGGCTACCAGCTGGCCCGGCTAGGTGAGCTTGTTTGCCCAAACGGCCCGACCCTGCAAGGGCCAAAGAAGGTCCGTGCAAAAAAAATAAAATAATAAATGGAAAAACCTGAAAAAAAATGATGTTATGCAGAAAACTAAAATGAACAACTTTTGTCTGAGGGTCACATCGAAATTATTTACCAATATATATATACATATACATATATATATATTGGCTCGGTCGGGCAAGTGGTGTCGGACCACTATATTAGCTTAGTTGTAAAGTTACAAATATTGTTTTTCATTACAATGGCAATATGTCTGTATGTGTGTTTGTGTGTGTGTCTGTGATTGAAAGGAACACCCACACACCATCAAACACACACATTGTCGCACATGACATAAACAACACACACACACACATACACACACACACACACACACACACACACACACACACACACACACACACACATACTTTTATTTTTTTTAATTTATCCAAGGGTTATATCCAATCGATAAATACATTGGATATAACTATTTAAAAATGGTGGGCAGTGGTGTTTTAATCCATACATCGTGTATACATGAGATCAACCTTGGAACTTCGGTTTTTTCAGTTGAGGTATACAGAGTGCATGAATATTAACCAACACCTCGACAAAAAAAATAAAAAAGTGTATGGGGCCCCTCGCGTACGAGTACAAGTTTATACGGTCGTGTACGTGTAATCAGTCCCGTATAGATTGTTATCTAGATATAGGTATATAATATATATAATCTGAATATAATGTACACTTCCGCTTAAATAACTGATCCGCCTCTCACAAGCTTCCAACTTTTCAACCTGACTCATAAATGTTCAATTCACGCTCCAATATAAAGTACATCCTCAAGTTAAAAAAATCTTATGACTCACTTTGCGCAACACAAATTCAAAGAGTCAAACAACCAACGAATTTAGAGGTTCAGTGATTCTTAATTAAATAATGCAACGTTCAATTTCTATATTGCACGACTTAAGTGACAAGACAAAGCATAGGTTATTATCTTTGTCAGCCGTACCCTACATAATGGTTACCAGCCCGTACGTACGGAGGGCTCCGGGCCAACCTCCGTATGTTAGGCGTTCGGGATCCTATTCAGGGTCCGAACCTGAAGGGGTTTGGCCCCCGCGAAAAATTATTTCGGGGCCTAATACCCTCTCTGCCTACGGTTTACCGGGCAGTTCTATTTGACGATATATATATATATATATATATATATATATATATATATATATATATATATATATATATACAGGGTAACCGTCGTTCGGAACGGGCTGAACGCCCGAACCCGAACGCCCGAATGTATGGGACCCCTTGGGGATGCGTCCGGCCGTTCGGGCCGAACGCGGACCCAAAAAAAAAAAAACAAAGTCATAAAAAAAAATATGAAAAAACGATATCTTATGGAGAACAATAAATTAAACAAGATTTGCCTGAGCATTACATCCGAATTCCTTACCAAATTTGAAATAAAAATAAAATACAGACAATAAATATTAATCATAATAATAAATAAAAATAAAAAGAGAATTAAATTTAGTGAGTGCGCGAGCATGTTTTCGACACCGCCATCTTTGGCGATTTTTCTTTTTTTTTTGGCATTGCTAAATGCCCTGAAAATCTACAGATTGTACTTCACAGAATATGAAACCCACTAAAAAAGTTTCAAAAAATAATAAAATTGTTAAGACCCCGAACTAAAGTGAAAACAAAAAGTAAGAAGTGAAAAGTTACGTGGGCGAGCACGTTTTGACACCTCCATCTTTGACGATTTTTAATTCTTATTTGGCTTAGCCAAATATCATGAAAATTTACAGGCATATACCTCACATGATAGATAACTTACGAAAAAAAATTCAGAAACCATTATAATTTTAGGTGGCGGGGGTCGAACGCCGTTGGGTTCGGACCCTGTACGGGACCCCGAACGCCCGTACGTACGGAGGTCTTCCCGGGGACCTCCATACGTACGGGCTGGTGACCCTGTATATATATATATATATACATATATATATATATATATATATATATATTTTTACTTTTTTGATTTTTTTTTTTTTTCGTTTTTTGTTTTCATTTTATTTTAGGGCCTAAATAATTTTATTATTTTTCTGATTTGTTTTCGTTTTGAACCATGTGAGATACACATCTATAAATTTTCAGGGCATTTGACTAAGCCCAAATGAAATGAAAAATCGCTAAAGATAGCGACGTTTAACCAACAATGATTTTAATTCTTTTTTTTTAATTATTTTATTATTATTATTATTTATTTTTCGTATTTATTTTTATTTCAAATTTGATAAAGAATTTGGATAACATAATGAGACAAATATTGCTTACATAACATATATTTGTTTCATATTTTTGAAGTTTATTTTTATTTTTTATTTTTTTTAATCTGTGTTTGGCCCAAATAGTCGAACGCGTCTACATTGGGGGTCAAACGTTCGACCGTTCGGGTTCTGTCGTTCGGCCTCGACTGAACGCCTGCCACCATGCCCTACACTATATTAGTCTTAAGGCAAAATCGCAACTATGTGAAAAATACCCAGATCTCGACATTGTGCTATATAAGATCGAGAACTGAACAATTCCTAGGCACATTATTCTAATGATCAGGTCGCAGATTGTATGATTTATAGGCCAAATAGCTCTTTTGGGGACAACGTAATATCTTAACTTCATATTACACTACTTTAGAAAATTTAATATGTTATTCGGAAATAAACGATCCTATAAGATATGACAACGTAAAACCTTTAGGGTTAGAGAACTTTCACATGAGTAACTCTATAAGTTGACTATCAAAGCACGTAACCGGAGAAACCTGATGACATTCAAGTGACTAACCTAATAATCAAACCTTATACTACATGGCTTCGAGAGTCAAAATAATCTGACAATGAGTACGTTTAATAATACGACTTCACGACACATGGCTGAATGATGCAAGTAATCTAAAGGCGAGGATTTACACCACACAACCCTCCAAATTGACAATCCAACAATCAGACCTTTTGCGGCTTCATGAGTAAAAATTACTCACAACTTCACAAATACGTAACGTCACAAACAACCATTTAACTACGCAATATTTTAATATTAAGTTACCTATAAGTATGTATTTTAACAGTTAGATATTACATTGTACATCCTTAGGGGATAGACAACTTCTTTACCGAACATGAAAGACTACCCATGCACAATTCAATCCCGATGAGGATGATAACTTATCTCTTAACCATAACGATCTTTGATGCAAACATATCATGATAACTAGTGCGACAATCCGGGCAACAGTCGCGACCATAACAAGTGCTAACTAGAGTAATTGACGCGCTCCAAAAAATCAGAACGACTCCCTTCACAAGGGTATGCATGGGTGCGACTACCGTACCTTAGCATTGTTCGCACACTTATACTACCCGAGCCTGCAAGTCGTAAACCACCATTATAATAGTAATATCTATTGTACATACCTAATCATGTACCCGTATGCATATTAACACTTCAAAGACAGTTGTCGGTTGCGTTAACCGGCTAAGGCTATTGGTCTCTGCACATCGTATCAAGCCCAGAGTCCTGAAATTATGGAGTGGTTTGAAGTCAGGACTAGATCTAAGGTTATCCTCTTAGTTGGTAGGGGTTTTACCTAACCTCCGCTAAGGGGGTCACTTTCATACCAAAGGCGTGGTCATAGAGAACAGGGGGCGTCCTTTTTACTATTTATTAGTCCAACGGTAGGTTCATCGCCAGAAGAACCGAACCTTCCGCCGCTCCGCATAAAAAACCCGAAAAAAGGGTGCTTCTGGTGACTGGTACACATCATCAGTTGCGCTTGACACAGGCAAGGACGAGTACTTTAGGTTGATCTCGTGACAAAACTCGACTAAGTACCATTTCATCAAAATGAACATTTTTTATTTTTTGAACGAAATTGAAACTGAGTTTTTTCAACTTATTGGGCCGAAAACTCGTCTAAATTTTGCTGCTCCTGAGGGTCCGGCGTTTTTAAAATGCTGGACTCCCAGTATGTATTTGGACGTGGCTGGAGACCAGATACATTCAGACGGTTCTCCCTGGATGTATTTGGTCTCAAGCGTAGTCCTGATACACAACAGAAAAATTCTCTCGAGAAATGAAAGTTGAAAAAACATTCCATTAAAAAAAAAATCGTTATATTTATAAATTATCATTCCAATGCTTGTCAAATTCTAAAATTTCAAGTTTTATTTGATAAGTTATCGTCTAAAAACGAGCTTTCCCTTTAAAATACATCTGTTTGTTCAAGATGGAATGAAAGTCTGGACGAGTTTATGAAATGTTTAAATTAAACTTCTATTCTACTACAACAAATATCTTCTAATTGAGATTGGATTAACCTATTTATGACTGAAAATCCTTACATAGAATGACAGTCCAATTAAAATATTTAATGAACTCGTCTACAGTTTCATTCCATCTCTAGCATGCAGTTCAAATAAGAAGGGATACCCCATTCTTGGAATAAAAATTTTCAAGTAAGACGAAAAATTTTAAAATTGCAATGACATTTTTTAAGATGGAATGAAAATTTAAAATTTAGAATATAATTTTACTATAGAACTAGGTTACCAGAGTGGCTCGGGGTCACTTGCCCGACCGGGCCAAAATAAATAAATAAATAAATAAATAAATAAATAAATAAATAAATAAATAAATATATAAAGCCAGGGTTACCTGACCGAACGTTCGGGGGCCCCCGAGCTGGCCCTCGAACGTTCGGGCGTTCGGGGGTCGAACGCCTCCAGGTTCGGCCCCCACAAAAAAATGTTTCGGGGCATAAAAATAAGTTTTTTTTCTGAATTTGTTTTTGTGAGTTCTCTATGATGTAACCTATGCGCCTATAAATTTTGAAGCCATTCTGCTAAGCCAAAAAAACATTAAAAATCGTCAAAGATGGGGGTGTCAAAACGTGCTCGCCCATTCACTATTTTGTTTTTTTTCACTTTTAACTTTTTGTTTTCACTTTATTTCGGGGCCTAAAACATTTTATTATTTTTTGAAAAATTTTTAACGAGTTATTGATTATGTAAACTATAAATTTTGCGGGCATTTGCCAATGCCAGAAAATAATTAAAAATCGACAAAGATGGCGATGTCGA
>BFEA01000366.1:805311-815620 GCA_003427395.1 Chara braunii | reverse complement strand
AGCGAGTTGGCATTAGAAGTAGAGGGTTAGTATGTAGCTATGAGTAGTATCCAGAGTAGATCCTCATGAGTATTGAAGAGTGTATATGCATCATAAGAGGAMGGGATTGAGGCTGAGAGTGTTCATTCAAGGTTGGCTATGGAAGATACTTACCTGAGTTGGATGTGATCTGCAGAGGTGGCATTGATGAGTGGTGACCACATTGATGACTTGGAGACTATCTGCAGGGGTTGCACTGATTCACTGGAAGGCATATTGATGAGTTGGCAAGATATTGGTGCTGCGCTGATGAGCGCTGGACTCAGGGAAACTTTGAAACACTTTGTATTCATATTTTTGATAATATAAGCTGTGAAACTCGGTTCTCATCTTCTCTACCTTTGTCTATTATCAGACTACTGTTCGTTGTGTGTGGGAGTACGATGCTTGGCATGTACACACTTGTGTGAGATGGTCTCCAGGACCCATGCATATATATATATATATCGTCAAATAGAACTGCTCGGTAAACCGTATGCAGAGAGGGAGAAGAGGACAACAAACGAGGGGCTGTGACAAACTGTTTCGTCGGAGTTTCACCGACTATATATATATATTGACGATCTATATATAAGAAGTGTTCTTTCTAATTCAATAATAGCAATTTCATTTCGTAATCCGTATAGATATGGCTGAGAGTCTATATTGATCAATGGATGGCATCATTGTGCAGGGGTCATCATCATCTCTGTATTGTTCCAATTTTAACAGATGCCCCAGAAGGACCAATCAGCTCTGTTCTCTCCTTTCACTTCTTTGGAGTTTTTTTAACTTTTTTTCTTTCATTGAATTTGCATGTCAGCATGATCCTATTTCCAGTCAGCTTCCTCATTATAGGCTTTTTTTTTTTTTTAAAACCTTTTTACTAGGAAGTTTTTTATGCCCGGCCATGCACCCGGGCCTGATGCCCGGGGAACCCGGGCGTGCAAAAAAAAAAAAAAAAAAAAACATTTTTTTTTTTTTTTTAATCTTTCTGCGCTTTCCCAGAGGACCCCAAATCCGGGCTCGTTTCATTTTTTGAGAGTTGGCTGTCAAGGGGGGGAAAGGGGGGTATAAATTGTTTTTAAAGGGGCTAAGAGGGGTTAAAGGGGGGTCCTTTAGTGTGAGTTTGTTATTTTATTTTTTCTCTCTGATTCGGTGAGGAATTCTGATGTGACCCTCAGCCAAAAGTCGTTTGTATTGCAATTCTACACAACATATTTCTTTTCTGAATTTTTTTGACTTTCTCTTTTTTTTTTTCTTCTTTTTTCTTTTTGCGCTGGGGCTGCCCGGAACCTTGCCCGGGGATCATGCCCGGCCGGGCACCCGGGCGGGTATCCGGGCACAAGTTGGGTGCCCGGAAAAACAACCTAACCTTTTTATGCTTTTTTTCTTTTTTGCATGAATCGCATGATACTATTTGCAATCAACTTCTTCATTGTTTTTTTTTTTTTTTTTTTTTTAATAATTTGGAGTCGTGATTCAGTCTGGATTCAAACTCGTGAGAACCTTTTTACTTACAGTTACATCTGTGTACCATTCAGG
This sequence comes from Chara braunii, assembly GCA_003427395.1. Lineage (NCBI taxonomy): Eukaryota > Viridiplantae > Streptophyta > Charophyceae > Charales > Characeae > Chara > Chara braunii. The sequence goes on along the minus strand of BFEA01000366.1, from coordinate 814,057 downwards.
TATATATAAAGTTATAAACTATTATGAAGAACATATGTTTTGCTGGCGTGTGATAGGATGTGAACCTGCTGTCTGTAGAGTTTTGCATGTGGTGTGGGTGAGTGATTGTCTGCTTCGATGATCGTCACAGGTGCCTTGAGGGCAGTGGTTGGTGCCCACCTCAGGGTATCAGTTGTCGGGCAGAAATTGTCATTGACTGCTTAACTGCAACTGGGGTTAAGGTGGATTGTCACTTTTCGTATCATCGGTTAGGAGACTCGGCAGACGAGAGAGAGTTCAGCCTCCTGATGAGTCGGTGAAACTGACAAACAGTCTGTCACATCCCCTCATTGGTTGTCCTCTTCTCCCTCTCCGCAACTGACAAACAGTCTGTCACAGCCCCTGTCCTCTTCTCCCTCTCCGCCTACGGTTAACTGGGAAGCTCCGTTTGTCGACATGATCTATTTATAAGAATTCATGATACAGTCGTGGTGGGGATGATACAATCATGATGGGAATGCGTACTGTGTGGGGGGGGAAAGAGGGTTGTAATTGGGTAAACGGATCAAATGACCCCTTGAAATGACCCCTTGAAATGACCCCTTGAAATGACCCCTTGACCCTACAAAACCCAGGCTGACGCAGGCATGCTAATCCGCGGCCAAGTGCCATCCTACGCTGGTTTGCTGGTGTGCTTGTGTTCTTGTCCTTTCAATTACCTACCATCGATTAAACATGTTCACTATTTCACAAGAAGCACTGACAAAAGTTTTCTGCCAGAAGTATGTCAATCACAGGGCATCGCCACACCACTCTCGAAATGTGCAAAATGAGAATGCACTTCCCACTAGAACATGGCCAGATGCAACCGCCACATTTTTGTCTTTTGCACATTTCAAGAGTGGTGTGGCGAGGCCCACAGTCGAAAGTGACGAATAGCATAACACAAAGCTTTCCAAACAATGTAACGGTTCTTAATTGTGATATACACAAATGTGTGGGTGGTGCTTGTTATTTTCTTTCCAGGAGGTACCTTTGTAAGTTTGTAGTAATAAGTAAATAACCTGTTCAAAAAAGAAAAGAAAAAAAAAAAAGGTTGTAGTAACACCCTGCTCATGTCGCGGAAGGGCACACACATGTAACTGTTAGCAAACAGAACATGAGTTCGAATCCTGATTGGTCGGAATCAGACGAACAACACCATAAAGGTAGGCGCTGCCCCTCTTCACGTTGAAACAAAAAAAAGAAAGAGAAGAACGTAGTAGCAACGAAATACGAAAAGAAGAAAAGAGCAACCGAAACCTACGGAAGGCTAGCGTTCCTTCATTTATTTGACAGGACTTAAAAACCCCCGATGACAGGTAAGTAGAACCTATGGGTTGGGGGTGTACTTCATCGGTCTGCGAAAGCTTACAGTGTGGGAATGCCTGCGACATGACCATCTTTCATCCGTTCTGCAAATCTGTGTCCTGCCAATGTGCAGCAGCTCAACACGTTCCCACCCGTCTCTTATGTAAGGTGCAGCCTCCCGCACCTTCGTCTTTCTCCTCCTTTCCAATAATGTCCTAGCAGGACTTGATCCCCCGACCAGTCCATCGTCGAGACAGCAAGCCAATTCATCTTTCAACGCTGAATTCTTTTGTACCTCCGGGCTCTCTACTGCAAACCTCCCAAACGTCGAGCTCTTTGCTGCCAACGTCCCAACCTTCGAGCTCTCGCCTGCCAACCTCCCTATCCCCTGCAACTCTGTTCCAAATGAGGAGGTGTTCGCACTTCGGCCTGAGCTTGAACGATCGGGATCAAGATGGCTGGAGGGACGGAACCGTTGGGATTTCGGAGATTGCACCAACCCTGGAGGAGACATGATGGAAGCTGACTGTGGTTTGACCCTCTCTCCTATTTCAGGATGCACCGCGGTTGCAGCCACCACCACCCTCTTATGAGCGGGAGCATCTCGGATGATGCTAGAAAAAGAAGTTGAGTTTCGCGACTGCCTTATCGTGCGCTCTTGACCATACAGTTCGTCATCTAATGCAGAGTCGTTGGAAGTTGTGCGTTTCTGAGCCGGCGTTCCCTTACGACTGTCCTCTCCAAGCCGACGAGTGCTCGCTTGACTTTTCGCCTTGCTAGAACTGCTGCGGAAATGAAAAACAGATTCGATTAACCGTCCTCCTTCAACTCCTCCATCTCTTCCACCCCCTCTAACACCCCCTCTAACACCTCCTTGAACAGCTTCTTCACCACCTGGACATTCTGCAGCGCCTTCTGCACCTTCTGCATCTTCTGGTCCACATTCTGAATCTCCTGGATCTCCTGCTGCACTTTCTGAACCATCTGGAACACCTTCCAAACCTCCTGGTGCAGCTTCCAAACCTTTTGGATTTCCCTCTGCAGTTTCCAGACGTGCAAGACGCTGTCCTTCAAGGTCTCGCGAGCGCGAGTTCACAGCTGGAGGAACCCCTCCATCTGTGGAACCAGGCCCGTGGTCTCTTTTGCACAGCTTTTTCATGGGCATAACAAAACTGTCGTGCCCTGTTTCCACATCTGCTCTAGCATCGTTGTTGTATGACTCCGCCATGTTCTCGTATTGCCTCTTCTCTCCCAGTTCCTCAGCCGAAGGGCGTTTTGAACGGTCAGCGCCTTCATAACGAAAGCCCTCCTGTGTCTCAAACCAACCTGCCAGCATTTCCAGCTCATCTGCCTCACTTGTCTTCAAGTTGGCAGTGCACTCTTCTGCTAAGGAATTCGCTGCATCGTTGATGTTCGCTCGCTCGTCTCTGCTTTCCTCCTCCTTCCGCTCCTTTCCGTAGCTGCCCTTCCAGTCGACGTTGGCCCAAGCTGAGGCTTTGCCTTTGTCACCTTGGTCTGTAGAACTCTCTCTCCCTGAATTGCCCTCCTCCTCCCTTCTCTTCTCCTTATTGCCTTCTGTGTCCATGCCTGCCTCCTCACTGCTGGTATCATCAGCGCTGGAGTCGAACCCACCGTACCCCCATGTTAGCCACGAATGCCCGCAGATGCCGTCATCCTGCTTAAGTGTTGACAACAACAAAATCCATCCATTGGCACAATGATGTCGAGAGTCAATGAAAGTAGATATAGATATCACATCTAAAACTTGGATTCGCCGTTTCATTTCCCAATTTCCCAATTTCGCTATTTTCTGACGATCACCCGGTCCAGACAGTGATTATGAGAACACAGCCAGTCATTGCTCCTGACCTTGAAGTCTGGCCAGGTGCAGAAAAAGAACCATCAGAGGGCTTTCCAGTACACATTACGTTTACCACTGAAAGAATGCGTTTGTTCCATTCCCTTCATCCCTTCATTGTGTGAAGAGCTTCAGAGCTAAGGGAAAATACCCACAGTAGCACCTTTTTCGAATCCGTTTGGGACGTGATCACTACCAGATATATCCAGCATGGGCCGTAATCAAAGTCAGATACATTCTGTAAATCCCCGGTGTGAACATGCTCCGAGTGTTGCATGATCTGTAACTCTCGGCTGTTTGTATCCTCCTCTTGTTGTTGCCCAATGACATGCTGACACATGGCACAACCTCATGAACTGAGTTCACAAGACTTCCTGCCAGGCTATCATGATCAATCTTTAGGTGCGAAGTTATGAACTACGTGTGTGACCGCAGAGACGATTCCGATGTGCTCTGCAATGAGTCTGCATACAACTTCCCGAACCTGTGGTATCACAGTGCGCTGAGTCTATTTCAAGCTTGAGGTAGACCCCTGGATTGCAATAGGATTTGATATACCCTGCAAAAGTTGTGTTTCCCTTTGTCCTCCAATGTTGACGAGTAAAAAGTTGTGTCTGCTCTTATCAGCATCACTAACACTGGCAGGGGCGTGTTTTTTKTGTTAAAAAAAAAAAAAAGAAAAAAAAAAAGTTACGTTTCCCTCAGATCCATGTCCAACGTTTACGAGTAAACTTTTTGCACAGTCTTTTGTACTTCTCTGCAATCCTGTAATTGTTTCTAGTTTTTTGTAATTAATTATTGATGAGTCCGACCAGGTATATAGTATATACCAGAAAGTTGCCAGGACAAGGACACACTAGAATTCTAGTGTGTACAGCAAGGATTCGTGCCAGTAGACCGTGAACATGCAACTTGAATCACAAGCACATTGTGATCCAATTGAACAGCATTGCATCGGTGACAAAGCAAATGAGTAGAACCGACAGAGCATTGACAAGTTGACACCATTGACCGCAACGAACATAAAATATTTGACGATGTTGAAGTCGTTTGATGGAAAAACAACCACCAGCCAACTGGTCTTGTTCTCAATCCAACAGCCATCAACAACAACAATAATGAGGAGCACAAAAAGTGCTGGTCTTGTTCTCAATCCACCAGCCAATCAACCACTTGCCCTGCTACTAGCCTACTCCATCGATTCCCCCATCATCATCAATGCCAGGAAGCCCAATCTGCGCCTTCCAATGATCAATCAAAGAATGCCCGCCGCTCGCGCTCCCATGCTGAAAACCAACCATGGTACGTCTACTTACCCTCCTCCCTACGGCTCTCCAGGTCTCCTAAAGAGCTTCCCTTCTGGTGCCAATCTCTCTCTCTCTCTCTCTCTCTCTCTCTCTCTCTCTCTCTCTCTCTCTCTCTCTCTCTCTCTCGTCTATCACTGGCCGGTCCTGCTTCCCTTGGCACTGGTCCAGCAGCCTTACGGCTGACAGCCAGACAGGCTGAATGCCGATGGCTCTCCTGGACTCCTAGAAGTACACGTGCGTGTTTTATATTTGTTAAACACAACTCCACAAACAAAAGGTGACTGTGAGAAACTATTTCGTTTGACTTTCATCTGTGTGTGTGTGTGTGTGTGCGCACACGTGTGTATGCTCTTCTACTCCTGGGACCAACACACTTGAACAAAACATGAAGCGAATGTCTCAATCGTGCTTTCAGTTGATTGTACTCCTTGCGTCCACTTACCATTTCTCCAATCAGTATATATTCCCGAACAGAAGGTGTCTGTCGCATCCTCGCAGTCCAATCCACACCCATTGGCTGCAGCAAACCAACAACACACGAAGAACGGATCACGCAGCATTCTTCTTAATCAATGGTCCCTGACACTCAACGGCCATAACTTTTTCCGTGAGCATTCATATTGCAGTCGTAAAACAATCATTCCATAAAACTCCCACTCCATTCCATGACTCTAAGGACATACTCATGCTAGGACTTACCCTGCACAGACAGACATGCGCAGGCCATCCACCTGGGCTTCCCTAGGGACAGCTACATTCTAGTGTCCCGTTGGGCACGATATGCTCTCTCTCTCTCTCTCTCTCTCTCTCTCTCTCTCTCTCTCTCTCTCTCTCTCTCTCTCTCTCTCTCTCTCTCTCTCTCTCTCTCTCTCGCTTGCTATGGCACCCAGCGCGGTCAACCGTCTGTTCTCCACACGCGGTTAACCACCAGGGGTGTTTTTTTTCCGCCAAATTTTGCACTGAAACTGTCATATTGCCCTCATTTGAATGAAAAAGTCGGCATTTCGTTGGATTCGTTGAACGCTTCATTTTTAACTCAGAAAGTGTTTTTGTGTTATTAGGGTTTTATAGTGTTTTCTTTTGTTTTGTTTTGTTTGTTCGTTTTCTTTGGCCTGTTTTTTTTTTATGTTTGATGTTCGCAACTATGCACCGAAACTGTCGGCGAAACCGGCGAATTTTCGGCCCTCCGTTGACTGCGTGTCCTCTCCTCTCAGGTCCCACTCGTGTTCTGACTGCACAGGACCGCGGCAGCACTTCCGCAATGTGCACGGAGGAAATTGTGTTGACACTTTACTTGTTCCAGCCTTATGAACTTGCCGCAGTCGCACAATTTGGATCTTTCCAGACCGGTACCCATGTGCCCAATTTGGATCTTTCCAGACCGGTACCATGTGCTTGTCAGCCGCGGTCTGCTTCTGATACGTCTGGACTCTGGAGTTTTCATGGACGTTTTTTGGGAGTGAGTCTCAGTGAGATGCATGCCGGCCCCTGACAATCTGACCACTACAGAAGTCCCATAACGAGCTAAGTCTAGTAGGCGTCTCGGACTCTAGGATGCACCAGCCTGCTTGACGAGTCTACAGGGCCGACCGGGCTGTTCCTACCGACGGGAACTATGGTACGTGGGACTTCTGGAACTGGGAACCGGGACTGGGACTGAGGGAGGCGTGAAATCCTTTCGTGTATCTCTTTGGACTCTTACCTGCCAAGAGCAAATCACAATATCAGGGCATCGAGAAACGATGGCTTGTTCTGCATCTTCCACATGGCACGGATTCTTCGCATCAGGGCCCGCAAACCTTTCGTTGCTGTCCGTTGCAACGATATCCACAACAACACCTTCATCCTGCCGGTCAAAAACAGAGGAGAAAATGCAAAACACCATCCGAATGTCACAAATTAATAAATTATAGTACATAGTATTTACTTTTTCATGCCCCCGGCTGCTGCATGGTTTCGCAAATTTCGAACATAGTGCGGCGCTGTACCATCACTTTTCTTTTGCTATTCTTTTCGCAACTCGCCAGCACAATGTTACATACACATCATTGTTATGAACCATGTACCTTGCAGCAATCCAGAAGGTCACCCGCCCATACGCGTACCTGCCAAAAACAACTCAAACCACTCACCAGCAGGCGATCAACAAAAGCAATACGACATTGTGTGATGTGATGCACACCAAGCAGAATAGGTATAGAAAGAGCATAGCTAACACCACCACTTCTCCTTCTCCCTCAATGCCTTCTAATCAATTGTTATCACAGTTTGAAAGTGTACACGCTTCACACGATCACATCCAAAAATCAACGGCAAAGAAAACACCTCGAAGAATATTAGTGTCCAGGTACCTCTCTTCTCTTTCCTTCTTCACGCGCCTCCAGTCATATGACTAATTTCCCAGTGTCAGGTGCCAACTGATTTCCTTTGGGGGAAACTAAGTGGGAGTCACAAAATTGAGTTGTAGTTGCAGCACGAGCCAAGATGCAGTTTGCAATTGCAGTTCGGGCAATGTATACAACACAGCTTTCTGGCCAGGTAGGGTGCCCCAAGTGCAATTGCAAACTGTATCTTGCCCCATTGTGCAATTACAAGTCGTTTTTGTGACTCCCGCATAGTTGCCCACTTCCTTTGCCCCTAATGGGCTAGCTCAACTCCCACTACCATAGCCTAGTAATCGCAGCTTCAGCGGAGTGCAAGTGGTGCATGAGTCTCTCCCAGCAATCAAGGGAGTCAAATACTGCTTCCTTTGGTCAGCGTTCAGGCAGCCTAGCGGCATCCACTGATCTGTCCTTCGACTACACAGACTGGGCTTACATTGTTGACAGCCGGACAGTCAGCTGACCTCTGGGCCCCCTGGGCCGGTACCACTGTATCTTTCCACCTTCCAGGCAGGGTACAGAAGTGCCGGACAGGTCTGGTACCCTGTGTTGTTTTTAGGCCTACAGGGAGTCGGGCCTTTTGGCCAAAAAAAAATTGACAAAAATGTTTCCCAACATGTCCAGGTAGCAGAAATTGCAGAAATATCCATGGGGTAAATTCAAAATTGCGAAAAAGTGTAAGGAGTCTAAGAGGACAAAGTTGTACAAATTATTTTGCAAAGTAACAGCAACAAGATTGAAAGTACACAGAGTGACAGAGGGCCTTTTTGCAGAATTTACCACAATGGCACAACTCGCTGGCTACTGCAAAAACCCTCGGTTCTTGCATTATAGAGTCTTCAGACTCTTCACCTTTTTTTTTTCCTTTTTTTTTTTTCTTTTTAAAGAAGAGTCTTCACCTTCTTATTGCATCAGCTGCACGGTTTGCACATACCTCAAGCCCCTACGGTCTTTTTTCTCCCCCCTCCCCCCCCCCCTCTTTCTTTAAGCCCCTCTGTTGAAGTTTGCTGACCTGACTTGATATGCCTCTCAAGCGATTGATGGACTTGTTCAAGTGGAAGCAGAGCAATCCATCTCCAGCTCCAACCTGTGCACATAAGCCGCCAGCCAATCAGATGAAAGTTGCTCATAAGCTTAAACCATAAGGTACTTCCGGGGCACTTTTCTCCGGGGTTGGAGATGCGTTGCACACCCAAAAAAAAAAAAAAAAAAAAGGCGCAGGCCTCCTTTGGCTGGCGCCGCCAGCCATTTTGGTCCGGCGGGCAAGCCCCGAAAGTCGCAGCACGTTAACGCCCCGGACCAAAAAGAAATATTTGGGCTGGGCCAAGAACTGGTGGTTTAATCCAGAAGAATAATCAAACTTATCAAACACCTTCCTCGGGAACTCACATCATATGTCCATGTCCACGTGCATCCGGTAGCCTTGATGAGTTGTGCTAAGAGTCCAACATGATGACAGGAGGTTTTTCATCGTATGCATTTGAAGAATCGACATTATGGCATGATTATGCCCTTTTGGGAGGTTCTCGGGAGTCAAATAGGAATCCGTTTAGCTCTATAGGGGTCTGTAATGAACCTGACTCCAGAAGCTCAAATCATCCTCACGAATGAACACACATTGTTCAAATGAATGACAACTCAAATGAGAAGAGAGCATTGGCATCAAATGACGAGACAATGCGAAGAAGAAGAGCAAGATCTCCAGAATAGATTTCACGTTGCTTCTCCCTCTTCTTAGTCCAGTTACTCCACCTCCTTACTACACCACCTCACCATCTCATCATCTCATCTATCCACTGGCAACATCTCTCTCTCTCTCTCTCTCTCTCTCTCTCTCTCTCTCTCTCTCTCTCTCTCTCTCTCTCTCTCTC
>BFEA01000366.1:776112-788500 GCA_003427395.1 Chara braunii | reverse complement strand
TTTTTTTTTAACCAGACCCCATTTATGCTAGTGGTGCTGGTAAGAGCAGACACCACTAGCAGCTGGGGAAAGACTCCATCTATTGGTGGGGAGTGTCACCTGCTGGAAACCGGGTCCCGCGTCCCAAAGACATGTTGAAACATCAGTATCCCTTGACATATAGTTCTGAGCAGTCCCGATTGTTGGAATGCGGGCTCAGTTTGCCTTGTACCTCTTCACCCTCATCTGAGTGGCGCCAGATATCTTTGATCAGACCTGGTACTATGGTTGTCTGGACTTCCTGTTGAAATCTGTTGAAATCTGTTGAAACCATCTGCAGAATACCTTAGGTGAGTGTTTTCCTAATCATCATGACCATACCAACTCAAAGGGACCAGGGCTAGGGCGTGGGGGGAAAAGGGTCGGGGAATTCCGAAAGGGGGCGCAGTGGGATAGATGGGTCTACATTGATCCAGTCATGAAAAACCAGTCGAAAGTCTCTGGGCGCTTCTTCATCATTTTTTTTTTCTTGATACCTCTCCTTCCCTCTCCCTCTCGAATCTGTCCGATCTTCCCTCCTTGGGACCCCCCAAGCCAAGCGCCACTGAAATGTTGGATGTGCTGATGGATTTCTCTTTTGTTGGATAAAAATTGAATTTTTTCTTTTACTTTGTTCCATTGGCATGTAATGTCTGTCTGTACTTGTAGTTTGATTGCTTCTGTTAATTCAGGGCCTTCAATCCTTGCTCCTTCCATTTTGGAAGTGCAGCGACGATTCCAGAGGGCCCAGATTATAGCTCTTCTTCCTGTTTTAAAGAGATTGTGAGAGAAGACTTCCCGTAGAGCCGGGGACCAAGTCTCGCATAACAGTCCTCTCCAGTCCCATGGCCATGACTGCTGAGTGATAAGGGAAGACCAGATCCTGTCCCACCAGCGCCACAGCCAAACAGCACCTGGGCATTGTATGAATATGTGCTCTGTGGTTTCTGGAATACATCTGCTTGGGAACACTGAGGTGCACAATTTGCACCAGGGTTGAGCAATACCTCTTTTTTCCAAAGATGTTCTATCCATCAGCTAGTCATTCGTGGGCAAACAGCGATGGTCGATCTGCCATTGTAGAGAAGCAATCTTGGTTGGCCTAATCTTGATTGTTTTGAACCATTCGATTTTCCTTATCTCCTCCTTGCTCACATTCAGGTGTTTCATCCATCTGCTCTCCACCTGGTCTCTCAGGTTTATCCTGGGTCTAAGCATCCTATATGTAGATTTGACTGTTAGTGAGTGTAGGGAGCGCTTGCAGGTTTTGTTGCTCCTCATTGGAACTGTCCATGTCCAATATAATGGGTCCAAAGCTAGTTTGTTAATTGGGCACTGAGGTTTGAAAGCTAAATACTGGTCTTAAAATTTCAGAACTCTAATTCTGAATATTTGTTCTGTTTCAACCCATTTAGTTTCTTTTGTGGGATTGTCCTTTATCTGGTAATTCTGGTTGATTGGTAGAATAGAGATTAAAACTGAGCCTCCTCCCTCTTGTATTATCACGTTTCCTATCTGTTGAGAGTTCCCCTGTAGTCCCACCCAATCTCCTTCCATGAGTTGAGGTCCTTTCCTGAGAATTCTAAGCCAGGCTATCGGCATTGCTTCAGTGATTATCTCTAATGCTTTTTCTGTTCCTCTGCAATGTTTTAACTTTGGCAGTAGGCTAGAGATTTGGAGCCAGTCTTTCGTTTCTGAGCACCATATGTCTCCTACTCTTAAAACCCCATTCTTTATCCATCCTTTCCAGGGTGAGTCTGAACAGTGGAAAGTTCTTCCTTGTGTATCAGTGATCCACCTGTTGTTGAACAATGGTTGTGGACAGACCTCTTCCCATCTGTCTGGGGCAGTCTTGTCTGGTAGGGGTAGCTTCCGCCAGGTCTTGAGGAGGTCCGTCTAGAAAGGATCATTTTTTATGTTCATTCTTGTGGTTTGTCTATGGGACTTTGCTGGTTGGTCCTTGGACTGTGTACTACCTCTGGGAATCGACCAGTGACGATTCTCTATCCACATCAGTGGGTCAGTCCCACTAGGTGTTTCGGGGGCTAGTCTTGCAATTTGTTATTCTGCCAGTGCTAACCAGGGTGTCTCTGAAGTGAAGAGAAGTCTTTTGATCCACTGTATTGAAAGGGCCATGGCTTGGATAGATGGGTCTAGTACTCCTAGTCCACCTTTTTCTTTGGGTTGAATCACCGCCTGCCATGCCACTCTGCTTAAAACATTTTTTTGATCATGGTTTTCCCTCCACAGATATGCTATAATTTGTCTTTGTAGGGGTTTAAGCGCAGATTTCTCCAGTGCCCATACTGCTGATTTATACCAGATAGAGGTCAGTATGACATTGTTAATAATTAGTGATCGCCCTATAATAGAAGTCCTTTTATCTTTCCATGGTTCCAATTTTGAAAGAGCCGGTTTACTTATCCATTCATTTATCTCATCTGGCTTGCCCCTTGCAGAGAGTGAAATCCCCAATACTCTGATGGATTTTTCTGTTGGGACCCAGTTTATTTTTGGGTGTTCCGGTGGTCTCACTCCCTAGTGATGCACCCACCAGCCTTCCGTTTTGGTTCCCCAATTGATTCTCATGTCTGAGAGAGAACAAAACTTATCCATTAGTTTCTTGATTTCATTTAAGTTTTCCTGAGATGCTGCAACCATCAGTGAGAGGTCATCTGCAAACAGGGAGCACACTGGTATGGCTTCTTTCGGCATGTAGCTGACCTGTATTCGCCTGATGTCTTTGTTGCATCTCAAGTTAGCTGCAAGGGCCTCCATGACTATGCGGAATAGTAAAGGGGTGATAGGGTCACCCTGTCTCACTGATCTCTCTAACTCAATGGGGGGGGCTAGGTTTCCATTTATCACCACCCTCGTGGTTGCATTAGCATGGAGAATTTCAATCCATTTACGAAATTTTGGTCCAAAGTTGAACTTTTGTAGACATTTTTCCAGAAAAAAACAGTCTACGTGGTCGTAGGCTTTTTCAAAATCTATGAAAATGAAAGCCGCATTATGTTTGGATTGTCTTGAGAGTTTGATTAGTTCATTTACTAATCGGATGTTGTCTTGGATATTTCTTCCTTCAATGAAGCCCGTTTGAGTTGGGTGGATGATCTCTCTGATAACTTGCATCATCCGGTTGGCTAGCGCTTTGGCTGCCAGTTTGTAGACTACTGTGAGGAGGGTAATAGAGCGGTAATTTCTGAAATTTGTTTTATCTCCCTTTTTGTATAGGAGAGTTAGAATTCCTTGCCCCACTATTTCACCCATAGTGCCTGAGGCCCAGACTGCCTGATAGAAGTCCGTTAGATCCTGGGCCAGAAAATCCCACATAATTTTCCGGAATTCTTTTGGTAAGCCATCAATCCCTGGGGTCTTTTCTTCTTCCATCATCATCAAGGTTGTCCAGATTTCGTCCTTTGTGAGAGGGGACTCAAGCTTTTCCTTTTGTTGATCTGTTAGGGTTTTAGTCAAAGGTTTGAGGAAATCTTCTATTTATGAGGTTCTTTGCTCCCTTGTCTGTTTGGTTTCGGATGTGAAGAGGAACTTATAAAAGTCCCTTGCTATTTTTGTACATGCCGCTGTCGAATTGACTAGGGGGAGTTCATCTCCATTAGGGTCTAAAAAAACCTCGATGATTGTTCGTCCGGTTTTTACCTTTGATGTGGCAAAAAACCTCGCATCCATGACTCCTTCTGTATTATGACCTTTTAGTTTTCCTCTTATTCTGATCCATTGTCATCTATGTTCCATAAATGATAGTGGTTTATTTTCTAGTGTGCTGATTTTTTGTGATCTGTCCCAATTCTGATTTTCTCCAGTAGCCTCTTCTTCTTGTTGTTGTAGTTGAAGAAGCTGTTTTTGTAATTCAATTTCTTCCATGTTTCGCTGCATTGCCAACAATTTTGAGTATTCATTGCATTTACGGCCCAAGAACATTAGGCCGTTGTTGAACCAAGCGATATCATCCTGAATCTGATATTTTTGTTCTCTCCAAAAAGACCAGACGTCCTGAAGATACGTTTTGAAGTTGTCAGTGTGCAACAGGGAGGTGTTAAGTTTATAGAAGCCTTTGCCTTGATCTGAAACAGCCACCTCCACATGCAAAGTCCACGCCACACCAGGAGAGCAACAATCACGCGAAGTTGGGATTTGCAACAGCCTGTCGATGGGGCCACCATCTCGCAAAGTGGTTGGGGTCGCCGCAATTGTAACACGTACGCACACTCGTAGGCGTCGGATTAACCATAATCAACTCACTGTAAAAACGAAGCCACACAACCAGTAGTCTGACCTCTACGGTGGTTACTCCGAGAAGCAAAGAATTGAATCAGCAAACTCGACAACTCCTACTACTGAGCAACGAGTCAACGGTGACAACCACCTCCACATGCAAAGTCCACGCCACACCATTCATCTAGGAGAGCAACAATCACGCAAAGTTGGGATTTGCAACAGCCTGTCGATGGGGGCACCATCTCGCAAAGTGGTTGGGGTCGCCGCAATTGTAACACGTACGCACAATCGTAGGCGTCGGATTAGCCATAATCAACTCACTGTAAAAATGAAGCCACACAACCAGTGATCTGACCTCTACGGTGGTTACTCCGAGAAGCAAAGCATTGAATCAGCAAATTCGACAACTCCTACTACTGAGCAACGAGTCAACGGTGACAGCCACCTCCACATGCAAAGTCCACGCCACACCATTCATCCAGGAGAGCAACAATCACGCAAAGTGGACCCCTCGTCCCTTTGTTTTTTGTTGCAACCACATGGATTCCTTGTATACTACTTTTTTTTTTTTTTTTTTTCAAAGTTATATTCTTCTCTCAAGTTCACCTCACACTACCTACCTACCACTACTCCTAATTGTAGGCATACGGGGAACCCCGTAGCAGCCAGAACCGTGTTCACGAGAGAACATGCATGCGGGGGCTGCTCCCGACCTGCAGGTGGGCGATACCGGCAAGGGGAAGGGGACAGCCGGTAGCGTCAGGGACCATGCCAACAGGACCAATCCCTGTGCCTCCCCTCAGGTGGTGGTCCCCTCCCCTATGAACATCAGCAGACTCTGCTAAATGCCAATCAGGGGATCCAGTGGTCTATCTCTAGGTGGCGGGCGCCAAGCATGCCCAGGAAGGTACATGAGGAAACCATTGTATTTTTTTTTTCTTTTTCCGAAAGAACACATTCAGTTGTATTCCGAAGCACACATTTATCACGAGGCCGGGGACCTCACAATTCAACCCGGAGTTATCCCGGCAGCATCAGCCGGTTTAGCTTTTGAGTTTCTCAGCCAAAAATTATATCTTCCATCTGTATTCATCAACCAACAAACAATCAATAGGTACCAACACAACTACTTAACTCAACAACGTCCCCTAGCTAACTCAACCCTACTCCTAAAACCTGCCAGAGGGAATGCACAGACCTATAACCAGTCTGGCCTCGGCCTAAACCGGCCGAGAGGAACGAGTGTTCCTTGGTAAAGTAATCGGACGCTCTCCCTTCCCCACCTGTTGCGGCCTACCGTGACCGCCGACCGGAACCCAGTGTCCCTGGTTCATCTCTCGTCTATTTCTCCTCCACAAGAACCCAAGTGACACTGTCTATTCTACTGAGCGTAGCCAGGGTGAGATAACCATCCTCCCTCCCGTAGTGACTGCTGCCAGCTGACAACCTCTGGCGTAGGTAAACAAGAACCAAATTTTCCCTGTTTCTGACCTGCCTGCATCTGCTTTTCTGCCCCAGTCTGCCGCAATCATTGAGCGGATCAAGCCTTTTACTCTCCGTTGATGGTATTGTCAGCCGACCATTCTCCCTTGAAGAGTATCCTGGTTACGATCCTCCCATATTGTCCACATCACAGCTGAACGAATAGCTTGCGCTATGTATCCCCACCCTTTCTGCTTGAAGAACAGCGGTGGGAGTTGTCCTGTGGTGATCCAGATCTGATCCCACTGGAGCGCTGGGCCTAACATCTGCCAATGTTCCGCCCACCAACGCCAGATCCTTTTAGAGGCAGGGCATTTCCCAAATGAGGTGGAGAATTGATTCTTCCTCTCTGTTCGCACATCTGCAGCAGGTTCTTGATACAGGCATTCCTCTGAGACTGCTAACCACTTGGCTGTCGGAATCGCCGAATGGGATAACAGCCATAGCAGGCTAGCAAGCTTGAGGTTGGGGAGCACTGCTAACTGTGTCCACAGTGCTTCCAGGTCTCTTTGTGTGGGAGGATTACCGAGTGTCAGGGTATGTTCAGCCCTTTCTCCAATTTCTTTAGTGAAATTTGTGTCTGCGGTGAGGAGTGATCTGGCAAATTGAGTGTTGTAGTTTGCCAGAGTCCTGATGTCCGGCGAGCCTGTGTTCCAGACAACTTGACCCCGGATCCAGCCTCAGTTTCAGAATCGCCTTACCGCCCTGCACCACCATCCAACCGCGTCGTCCGTCTGATTCCCTGGTCAGAATCACCCTGACTGCCTCCATTTGGTTTGCGTCGGAGATTCTCACTTCGCGGGCATTTATCAGACTCCCTTCTCTCCCTAGCGCTGTTTGAACCTGACTCCCATTGTCTGGCCAACCAATCTTCCTCATCCAATTGTGTTTCTGCTCTGTAGATCAAAGCCTCTTCTTCCTGGGTCTGCCGATACCAGCTGCCTTCCTGTATCTTCCTCCCCCTTCTTAACTTTGTCTCCCACTCGCCCGGAATTGCTTGGATTGCCTGTCTAATCTCTCCTCTATTCCTTGGAGCCTCCCTAGAGTCCTTCTGACTTGAAGTTCTCCTCCCTCTTTCCAACTACCTCTCTCCTCGGCCCGGATTTTTTTTTTTTTTTTTTTTTTTAATTTGGACCATTTATCGATTTATGTGTGTCATCCTTGCGCAGGGGCCATGCTAATCTTCTCTGTATCGTTCCAATTTTAACGGATGTCCCGAAGGACAAACTCGGCCCAGATATCTAGGATCCGTGAAACACCCCTTTCTGTCCAGTTGTGGCCAAAGTTACCTGGTCTGTTAAATGCAGAAAAGGGGGTACCGTCCCTCTGTAAAATTGCGTGGTTATCAAATAACGGCTGCATCAGTATTTCCTCCTGGAGAATCGGAGGAGGGTCGGTCTGTGGCTTCAGTCTCTTCCAGGCAATCCACCATGCCATGCCGATTGCTGACTTCAACCGCCTATTCAAGAAGATCCGGGATTGCAGACAAACCCATACGTCCTCTGTTCTGCATAAACGCAGTTCTTGCTGGAGGATATATTCCACCAGTCCCAACCAGCTTCTGGATTCTGTTTGCATAGCCACCTTTTGGATCCATTTCCCCATTAGTGCAATGTTCTGACACTCCGGGTCCACAACTCCCAGCCCACTCTGTTGCCTTGGCGATGCAATCTTCCCCCATGCAACCTTTGAGATGAAGTTTTCCCCCTCGTCTGAGTCTGGCTTCCATAAGTACTTGGCTGCCACCGCCTTGACCCTTCTGATAGTAGGTTTAGTGATCACTAGCAAGGTTGCAATATGCCACAGTAGGGAGAACATGGTCGTTGTGATTACCAGAGCTCAGCCAAAAATGGATAGGCCTACGGCTGCCTTGCACTTCCTTGCGCACGCTTCCACTTTCCCTACCAGAATTGTATCTTGGGCAGGGCGGTTGTTTGACAGAGAAACTTGTACTCCCAGGTACCGTTCTAGAACTTGCAGCATTGATCCTCTTCATAGT
This sequence comes from Chara braunii, assembly GCA_003427395.1. Lineage (NCBI taxonomy): Eukaryota > Viridiplantae > Streptophyta > Charophyceae > Charales > Characeae > Chara > Chara braunii. Next base: position 780,762 of record BFEA01000366.1, on the reverse strand, counting down.
CCAATCATCTTCCAACTCATACTCTTGAGGTAGGAAATACAGTGATTTATCCCAGTTGACCTTAGCTTCCGATAGGCTTGAATACTGGTTCAGAATGTGTTTTGCTTCCCGCGTGGACTCCGCCGTTGCCTATGTAATAAGCAGCAAGTCATCTGCAATAGCCCCTGTAAGCACTTCCTTCCCCTCGTTCAGGCTTAAACCTTTTACGATTGGTGACGCTCGCATAGCATTCAGGAGAACTTCCATCTGGACTACGAACAGCAGGGGGGCCAGTGGGCACCCCTGTCGTAGCGATCTGGTTAGTTCGAAGGTCTGAGATCTACGGCCGTTAACCAGTACTGTGGCAGTTGAGGAACAGTACATCGCTTTCACCCATTTCCTGAATCCCACTTCAAAGTTCATATGTTCCAGCGATGCCAGAACGAAGGTCCAGTTGACGCGATCGTATGCCTTTTCAAGATCTAGCATGGCCACCATGACTTAGCGCTTCTCCTTGCTGATAATTTCCAGCGCTCCCATCGCCATCAAGATGTTTTAACAGCCATTTTGTCAAAACGGACATATTATATTTTTTTGAACGAAATTGAAATCAAGGTTTTTGGCCGAAATCCGGTCCAAATTTTTGCCTCCTAGGGGTCCGGCGTTCCTAGAACACCGGACCCCCAGGAGGCAAAAATTTGGACCAGATTTCAGCAAAAAACCTCAATTTCAATTTCGTTCAAAAAATATAATATGTCTGTTTTGACAAAATGGCTGTTTTTTCCGCGATGGACCTCCCCTTGATGAAAGCTCCCTGGTCCGCCCCCACCAGATCAGGGAGGTGTTGGGCCAGTCTCCTTGCTAGCACCTTCGCTAGAATCTTGTAGGAAACGTTGAGTAGAGATATGGGGCGCCAATTCCGCACGTTTTGTTTGTCTCCCTTTTTGTATAGGAGGGTGATCACCCCCCTACACATATCCTCTGTCAACGTTCCTTCTTCCAAGACTCTATTGAACAGACGCAGGAGGATCGGACTCACCTGTTCCCATGTGGCCATATAGAATTCCACCGGGAGACCATCGTCTCCAGGGGACTTCCCTTTGGCCATGCTCCACGTTGTTGCCTTCAGCTCTTCCAGCGTCAGCGGACGGTCCAGTGCCAGTCTGTGATTGAGGGCCAAAGCCTTGTCTGTGTGTTGCCATACATCTGTTTCCTCCTTCAATTGAGTCTGAACCATTGTAAATCACCGTACGCTGTCCGTGCCCTGGAGCATGGTCCCATTAACAAAGAGGATTAGACTGAACGCCTGAATCTGGCCGCGTTTGTGGACAAGTGCAGAAAATCGAGATTGAACTCCTATCCTGCATCTCTGCCTAAAACACGCCCAGATTCAGGATATTAATCCAATCCCCGTTGCTAGTGGGACCCTGCTGCTGTTCTTTTTCACCAATGAAGCCCCCAATTATACCGCAGGGCATGTCACGCAAATTTGTCATCGGGCACCAAGTACCACTAGCAGCGTTGAGCTACCGAATCGCCTGAATCTGGACGCTTTTGCGAAGAGTGCAGAAATGGTGTTGAGTTTGCTGAACTGCACGTCTCCACAAACATGTTCAGATTCAGGCATTGAGGTAGTAGCTCAACGCTGCTAGTGGGACTTGGCCCCTGGGCCATCGGAGAGCGGCAAAACAATAATGACGTCAAGACAGAAGAAAAGGACATGTCCTTCTGGAATGATACAGCATGGCCCCTGCGCAACGAGAAGAAAGGGACCAGTACCTTTCTCAGCCATTGATGCCTACCGGTAAGCCTAGCCTTGCCAAGCCTAGCGCTACCGGTAGCGCAACTTTCTTCCTCTGCAAAAACACAGAAAACAAAACAACGGAAAATTTTTGAAAAAACACACCACTCTCGAAATGTGCAAAATGAGAATGAACTTCCCAGTAGAAAATGGCCAGATGCACCTGCCACATTTTTGTCTTTTTCACATTTCAAGAGTGGTATAGCGAGGCCCAAAGATTCAAAAAAAAAGAAATAAACGGGAGGCCTGGGGAAAATATTCATTCACATTTTGCAATTCTACAATGTTGGGAGAGAGAGAGCCGGCAAGCTGTGCGGGGCCCTCCGCACAGTTCACCGTCTCTCTCTCTCTCTCTCTCTCTCTCTCTCTCTCTCTCTCTCTCTCTCTCTCTCTCTCTCTCTCTCTCTCTCTCTCTCTCTCTCCCTTCTCCCCGCCCCCCCCGTCCGTGCACTAACGAGAAGTATGATTCTTGGCGTGTGTGTGTGTGTGTGCGCATGATTGTTGGCGTGTGTGTGTGTGTGTGCATGTGTGTGTGTGTTTATGTGTTTTTATGTGTGTTTGTGTGTGTGTGTTGAAAGGGCCTTTACGAATTAGACCCCAGATGAGTACCCCAACAGCGAGGGGCCCTGTCGGCCAGAACTTCAATTCACGAGCAGCAACCCAAAAGACAAGNGTGTGTGTGTGTGTGTGTGTGTGTGTGTGTGTGTGTGTGCCCTCCCTTCCCGCTCCCCCCGGGGCCATGTCTCATTTACACGGTTGAGTTGAGCTCAACCGTGTTACACAGTTTCTCAAATGTAAAATGGAGAAAGAAAGTGTGGCAATCTGCTTTTGTCCATATTTTTTAGAAAATAAAAAGGAGAAAATGAATCTCCTCGTGGGAAACTGTGAAACTCTCCTAAATATAACGGAATTCTCCGTGCACTGCGTGGAACAAACGTGGACGATTTTCCTTGCTATGTGCATTGACCACCCAAATAAAAGAAAAGAGTGCCTCCCAAGTAGTGTCCTGCACTCCCTTGTCTGTTAGAGTGTACTCCCACGAGGAGGCAATGATGCTCAACATCCGTTGAGCTAACTACCCCACTCGTAGTGGGGTAGCTCGCTGAACGGGAAATGGGCCAGCGTAGTGGGCGTTCTATTCGGGAATCAAAATTTTCCTTTTTTTCTGAAGACTAAGGGCCTCATTAGACCCTCCTTGGAAATTCGATTTTTAGGAAATCGGCATCGTTACACTGCGTCCTAATTCACCAAATTCCTTGAATGTGAAAACGCTCCCGAGAGATTTCCTTGGTTTCCTCAGAATCCCCAGCCAAAACGTCCTTGGATTCAAGGGGTCCTCTTGAGGTCCCTTGGGTTCAAGGAGCCACGATTGATGGAGTGTTCTGGAGTGAGCGCCGACAGGAAAATTTGGAGTCGATGTTGGTGCGCAGGTCGTCCGTGGTCCATTGGGCGGACATCGCCGGCCTCCAGTACCCGACGGTCCCCCAACGGCCTTCGGTCGATTTTTTTTTTCTTTTTCTACAAGTGATGTTGAAGCACTGTCGGTCGATTGCAGGCATCTGCCTAGCGTGTTTTGTCGGCTATTGTTGGGCGCATTGATGCAAGCTTTGTTTGGTACACGCCTCGCAAGTTGCGATTCATGGCAGACGTCCTCCGGCAGTTCCTACTCCTGCTGCTGGCCACTCTTCTCCTGCTCCTTGTTGTGGTGTTCCACTTATACATCATTGTGCGGGGTCCTGGCAGCAGACAAAAACGATGAACGGTGAGGAAGACGACAATGGACAGGCGGGAAACCTCCAGCAGACAACCGACGAGCGCCATTGACTACTCCAGTCCGCAGCTTCTCCTTGTAGTAGCCCTCCACCGCGTCATTAACCTGTCGGAGATCCTCCCATGTCCCTCCCGTCCTTCTCCTCATCCACCATATCGGCGTCACCCGTGGGATCACACTCGATGCCATGGCGCACAAGAATTGCACAATGGATTCCGATAGCGACACACAATCGGGTGCATCCATCACTTGTTTCATCAACTGTCTCTGCCTGTGAACGAACAATCTCATCCTCAGGCGAGTTGTCGTTCTCTCAATGTGATAACGCATGGTGACGACTGACACAGCTGCAACCACCGTGTTTCTCTCCAATGTCGTTAATGTCTTCGCATCACCCGGGAGCTCTCGTTCCATCGTCAGGACTTGTAATGCGCGAGCACCTACCACTCGTTCGCCCGCCGGTGCCCTCGCTGCACCTTCTGCACGTCGATGCGGACCACGCTCGCACTCTCCACGTTTCACGGAAGCGTTACGTTCTCGCTAAGTTGTGACGGCCCGAAGAGCATGCGGGACACGAAGGCGAGGTTGCAGTAGAGAACCGTTACGCATACACCCTACGTCACCCAACGTTCCAATGCCATCAGGCCAATGGCGACAACCTGCAACGCAGTCATGATCTTTGTGCCCATTCATCCTACCCTCCTGCTCTACCGTGTTCCTTTCGCCGCAGATGTGTATGCACCTTCGCACGAGCTGACCATCGCCGTTTTCTTGCTCACCTGCCTTGCACGGTCCACAGCCAGTGGCATGACTTCATGGTTCGACCCGCCATCGTGGTCGAATCTGTGAAGGACGAAGCGTTCAGCGCCATCAGTGAAGGTTTTACCACGGTGTTCCGCAACACGTGTGCCTATGCCACATGTCCTTCCGCCGTTTCTCCGCTTCTTTCCCGAGTTTCGTTCACAGATCGTCTGCCTCCGCTTCCAGCACGGACGCTCGGAAGTGGAGGGATTTCTTTTTCGTTCTTCCGAATTTGAACTGCTCTCTCTCTCTCTCTCTCTCTCTCTCTCTCTCTCTCTCTCTCTCTCTCTCTCTCTCT